>KZ308307.1:2671469-2990218 GCA_000376725.2 Ladona fulva
GTTATGAAATTTAAGACTCTAATTAAGACGATTTGAATAAAGAAATTTTCCTTTAAATTTTTAAAATTAACCCAAGTATTTCAATATTAAGGATATCCTATTCTAGGTCCCGAATCAGAAGTAGAGAACACTTTGTTTTGGGACTTGTATCGGAATCGGTAAAGGTTTTGCTATCGTCCAATCAATAAACGTTATCCACGTATCCTTGCGGACCACCGGTTGAGAATCATAGGTTTAATTCCTTGTTTCCTAAAGTTTTTCTTTCTTTGTCACTGACTGGAGTAGAAAATGCATAATAAACAATCATGTTTAACAATCCCTTCTATTTCAATAGTTTCACGCACAAATTTTCTTACGTTTTCTTTCAGTCTCTTTCTTTCTTTCTTCTTCCGATGGGTCCTCCGTAATATCTACCTAACTCTGTTTTTTGCCCCTTTATCTTGTCTCTCCTCCGTTCCTTTCTTGTTTTAACTCTTTCCCTGCGGACGCGACACGGGGTGTGGCTTTTTTGGCTCCCTCTGCTCCTTGTCCGAAGAAATTAAAGCAAGGGCCGACGATATGGCTTATGATGTAATCACGGAACCTTAATGGATTCGTTCAGGCGAATCTGTGCTCGTACGATGGGGACAAAAGATAGCGGCGACACTTTATTGTGCTATCTTCAACGTGAAGCGTAATTGGGTTCGCTTGTGCTGTTGTTTCTTTAACACGTGTGCGTCATGAGTTTGGAAAATACCATTTTATTACATATATTATATTACATACATACATACATGATGGCATGAGTCATGCGCCAAACTGGAATAAGTTGAAGTAGTTTTAGTATTATTTTTTAAAAGTGCTTCGATAGCTGAGGTAATTTCGTACGTGTGGGCCCTCACCAGGAATCAAATCCGAATCGCTTTCACAAGAGCCGAAGCGGCTATAGACATAGCTATCTGGGGGCTTATGTATTGAAGTAATTGCGTGCATCTAGATAGAATGTTTTCTAATATACTATACACAATGATATTTTCGAATGAGAAATTAGAATCTGAATTATACTGACTAGATGATGTAATTATTCAATGACACGTCAAAGAAGACGCAGTAAATAATGTATTCCTTTAATGATGAACTGCGACAACTACTCGTTCTACGTAGTGTTATCTACTATTCTTTTGGCTGTTATTTTGGATAATGAATTCAAGATTTGAAGGTTCGAATTTTATTAACGACTTTTTACTATTAATAGATGAAATATTTACCTATGCACTCTATTGTTTCTCGATGTATAAAAAGTGTATGAGTGATTAAAGAAGAAGAAGAATTCTTTTATTTTACGATAGAGAAGGATATGAAATGAAACGTATGTTCAAACAAGCAAACATATTCCCATAAAAATTCTGTCCTATCTGGCTGGACTTCGTGAAAAGACATTCTAAAGGAATAAGTAAAACTTTTTAATATCCACAAGATGTTTTATCATTATCCACAAAATATTATAAAGTTTTACTTATTCCTTTATATTCCCATATATTGCAAATTTGGGTAAATCTATTCGACGGATGTAAGGAAGATAGTATTTTCTGCAAATTTTTTTTTCTGCCTTTCGCTCTCCAAAGGAAAATGTATGAATGCCACTGTAGGGTACGTAAAAACCATTAAATAACCCCAGTGATTCGGTTCGCGGGCTCACCCTTCTTGAAGTATGGACTCGGACGAACATCCCGGCACATTTAACCCGTACTCTGGTCGCCACAATGGGAAGGGACAGAGGCGGAGAGTTGTTAGGGAAGAAGGAAGATAGCAAGAGATTGGGACCGGAGGCGGAGGTGTCGGAGGCGGCACTTGTGAGACGCCGTCCTGTCTTTGAGTCGCCGCCGACGGCCCCAAATGTAGGCAGGTTCTACCCCCAAAAGACTTCGGTGTCCGCAACTCCTCCATCTCCTCTCTCATCCCCATCTTCCCACTATCCGTGACCCATTCTTCTTCAGTTCCCTGCGATCACCGTGGTTCGTCGCTGTTTAGATTCTCCAACAAGCCATCTATCCCCATCCCTGACCCTTTACCTTATACCCGTTCTTCTCTTCCAGTAAAGCTGCATTTCTCCCTCATATGTAGAGAGTTAGATCTAAGGATAGACCTTCCAGCAGTTTCCCGTTCCATGCAATTACCGTCACGTCCCGCAGTGCTATTCTCTCACGTCCCAATTGCGGCGCTAGTGTCGCTCAAGATGATGGGGATGAGTGGCAGCTATGGAGCAAGAGCCTGGGAGACTGGGCGGATTAACATCGGGATTCGAGGTCTTTTGTTCTCTTCCTAGGTGTCTACGTTTTAGTGCTCGGAATTTCCGCTCCTCCCTCTCGGGTTGATGGAGAACGATGCGAAATAAAGATGCTCGGTTTGGGAATGGCAGTTCCTTGGCTGACGTTGGAAGTTCATGGATCTATTTATTTAAGTCCGTGTTTCGTAGACTCAAGCAGATTTATTTAAGAAAAAAATTACTTTTCTACTCTATTGTAATAAGTTATTTATCCATAAGTTAATCCCAGCGGAAATAGCTGTTTCCATGATAGGGCGAACCACAGGCAATTCATTCACATGGATAGGCTATTTACAAATCGACCTTATTTTCTGAATTTAATGTTATTATGCAGTGTTAGGTTGTTATTGTACAGTTCACATTTCGCGTATTGTTTTCTTTCGACAAAAAAGGGACTAAATATATCATGAGATAAGCTAGACGTTATTTTGAATTAACGTAACATGTATTCGAAGTCATATTCAATTTGTGAATCAACGAATTTTACTTAAAATTCACCACGTTGAAAGACGTTTTCATAAGTATAGGTTTGGAAAGTGACTATGCACATTATTTACTTTGTAATTAGAAAAAATTTACTCGCATTAAATGGAGCCGTAATTGTTACTATAGGTGTATTTTTAAAAACCTTAATCTTTTTTATATTCTCTTCACAATAGTCCCACGGAAAGGACATGCGAAGGAATTGGCAGATATGAAAATAACGACATGACTAGGACTCAACCCCAGGACTCCCACTTCCAGGGCTTTAAATTACTAAATTACCATATACCTGGAAAGTTTGAGACCTGAGTTTGAATCTCCGTCATGTCGCTGTTTTTCACATTTGATTACCCTCGAGTTTTCAGGCACACACCTATATGAGCAAAGTCAAACACCTTTTTCTTTCACCATTGCATCTGAGTTCATTTCGTTTCGTTCGCTGTATACATATCTTTCTCTCGAAAGAGTATTAAAAGTTAAAGTTGATCATTTCTGTGCTATAAATTTTTAAACTCCAGATTTTACTCCGTTCACGATATCATATACAAAATTCAGTTCTTCTTTCACAGGACGCATCAATTCCCTTAAATTTTACAAAAAAAGTTGACACGAGTTAATTCCAGTTAATGGAAGTATGGAAATCCGTACAGACACTGGCAACGAGCGCTATTCTAGTTATTTTGTTATTTTTATTGTTGATAATATTATTTGGTGATGCATATATTTAATTATTTATTTTTCAGTACCCTCACAGACACTCAATTATTGGAGCGTCACTCAGATGCTACAGGACGCAAAATGGGAATCATTGGAAGTTAGAAGAGTTCAACTAAGGTTCAATTTACTGGATAAATTCAGAGAAAGCACGTTTAGAGATGATGTAGCGGATATAATGCGTTCACCATGCTACATAGGCCGTTCCGATAATGCGAGAAAGATCAGAGAAATAGATGCCAGAACGAATAGATTCAAGAACTCATTCTTTCCGCGAACGATACGCGAAAATAATCGATTAAGGAAATAGAGTCATGGTGCATGCACCCCCTGCCACACGCCGAAAGGCGGCTTGCAGGGTAAAAACATAGACATAGACATAGACATTAGTCGGGATTCGAACCCGGTAACTTAGGGTATGCTAACCCCTCCGTCACCGCGGTCGGTAAATGCCTAATGTATTAATATATCATTTAGCTTACGGTGTGAATTTTAAGATCGCTTTTACAAGATTTTCTTTGTTTCCATACATTGGAGTTTTGATCAAAACTTCATATTGATTGAAAATGCAAAACCTTTACTTATTTTTCTTACATATTTTACTCATATTTTTCTCCTATATTTTTCTCATATTTTTCAAGTATATTTCTCATATACCCATTTCTCTGTCGAATTTCAAGTGATAAAAGAGAAAGCGGATGAGTCTCTGGAATTGTTACACCTTCTCCAAGGATCATTACCCAAGCCCAACCATACATCCCTTATCTTAGAAACTAAACAACCTCCTTAATCTCGTTACAATATCTGTTGGATACAAGATTGTATTCATCGGAGATCCTCTTTCCTGATTAGACTTAAGTAGGCGAGAGAAGACCCTGAAATGCCCATCGCGCCGAAGAAAAATTTCCTTTGCATACATGCGGTTCGAAGCGCAGTCCTAAAAAGGAAGTGTGCTTCTCGCATGAATATGATTCAGGTTCGCAAACCTTTAAATGGTCCCTTGAAAAATTGAGTGGACGGCTCTCATTCGGGATTGGAGAGTTCACGCGCTCACAAACGAGGTGAAGCATAAAAGCCTGCCATCTCGCGTCACAACTCTTTGGATATCGTCGCTAGATGATCATAGTGGGGGCGGGAATCCAGGGATAGAGGGGTCAAACATCTCTGATGCAAAGAAACAGTCTTTTCAAATCGAGGCGATGGAAGGTTCAGTCACGAAATGTTTCCTAAATCTATCTTTCCTACGCTCCTTTATCGTAGGTCCACGCATATTTCCCTTTTATTCGTCGTGATTCCCTGTCTTCCTCTCCGATTGAAGTATTGCATTGCCCTTTCCTATTCACCCGTCAAACTCCTTTCTATCTAGATTTTAATCCAACTGCTCTTCTCTCTTTTGGATGTTTTTCTGTTTTTTGTGATCAGAATTATTTCCGTTATTAATCTCTTTTAGAATCATCCTCCATCTATCTACAGAACGATGTTTCATTATTTGCCAATTTCCACCCTATTGGATTCCGTTCAAGAAATTGCAAATATATCCTTCCATTTCTTAATTTAAATAGAAAAACGCAGAAAAATCGTGGTGCTGATTAATTGTCTTGAAGAGTGATCGAATCCAATATTAAATATCGCCTTTACTTCGAGATTTTATCTTTTCGATTCTCTCATAACGTACGTGATAGTAATTTAAATATAACACTTCTGGTAATTTTATATATAATACCTTTATATCTCACAGATTTCTTTCTTTATTCTTTCCTCTGCATTCCTTTTCCTCATCTCATACTATTCTCTCCTTTTCTTCTTTTACCTCTTCGTGTTGATTCCGATATCCTCTCGCGCAAAATAGCTTATTCTCTTCTCAGAAATCGCTTATTCTTATCTTCCCAGAATTCTTTCCGGGCTTTCACCCAAGTTACTAAGGTCAACTTCGATATTTTCTTCCTAGATTTTTTTTCTCTAACCTTTCCCACTGCTTCTCAAGTTTCTCGTATAGAAAGATATCTTTATTCAATACGACCTTAATATTGAGGAATATAGACATAATAATGTCAGAATTCAGTTAGTAGTTTGCGTCTTAATTGGAAAAAAAGACAATTATCATTTTTCAGTAAATGTGACATAAAGCTAAAAAACCAAAATTTGTATTTTAAAGACTCGCATAAATTACGATATTTTTATTGATATAATTCTTGAAACCATTACTTTTTTCTGAATCTTTTACTTTAGCGATTGCGTTGCGTGGTATTTACTTGTTAAAGCTGACAGTCACAAGGTGTTACAGATTATTTTATTAATGTTCATTCAAGGAGTTGATTCCGTGGTTACGCGTACTTAAATTAAGGACGATGGTCATTCCCTGACAAAAGGACTAAACTGAGATCGGGAATAGTAGAATGTGATACGGGACGTCTTGTGACCCTAGTAAATACTGATGCAGCGTCATTGGCTGATATGTTTATATAATAATTATAATTTCGTTTTTCACATCGCTTCTATAATCTTTCTTTTTACTTTCTAACACTATTTCTTCTCCTCTCTCTAATTCCCTTTGCCTTCCTCCTCCCTATTCCTGCCACTCCCAGCCTAGAGCCTCACCCCCTCCGTCTTGATCGCACAATGTGAGGGTGATTGGGTGGGCAAAGAGAACCTAAATGCCCTCAGGGTCAGACACGGGTCGGATGCATTAGTGACCGTTGGTGGAGGAGGGGGAATCATCTTTAACCATCTCCGAACCATCTCTCTCCCGAACTCCTTATGAGTATCCGCCCCCCCTCCTCACCCCCCTCTCACCCCCGCCTCCCACTCCTATTCCTTTGCTTCACATTTCTCCCTCTCGCCTCTTCTATTCCACAAAGAGATCCTCTCTCTCTCTTTTTCTCTACACTTCTGAAGTATTCCTATCTCACTGCCTCATCATCATAAAAGGATCGACAAGCTTTTCAGGGATGCTGTGGGAAATATTTGATAGCGTCGGCTCTCTGTCCATCTCTTTGATTTCCTGTTCGTGTATTTTTTTCCTCCGGGAAATGTCTTGATATTCATTCGTGGGATGAGGTGTTCGCTGATTTTTCAAAGACTCATCAGATCGCAGGAAAATTTGTTAGTATCCGCTCCGGGCTGTGGTTTGGTTCTTTCAGTCTTGTCTTACCTTTTGTTCACGATCGAATATTTGAGAGGTACTTTACGATTTTTACTCCCTCGGATGCCGATTACTGTTTGAAACAATTTGTGTTAATAAGGCTAATTTATGACAAATTAACTAACACAACTTACGTGAATTTAAAGTAAGAGTTAACTCAAATAGATTATTGTTAACCTCGCACAATCGCGAGGTTTCAGATGAATCTGTATAATCATTCAACTTTAATGAGAGAAAAAATATCTATTTCCTATATGTGATGATTATGAAATTATTTTGTTTTCAAATCCTTCGGAGCTTAATGATTTCGACCGCATTACTTGTTATAGCTAGGTCTGATCCATCCGTTTTAGCTGTTAAACCATTTAAAGTTTTTTTTTAACAATATATGAATAACAAGCAGCTTTTATTACCTAAAATATTCATTTTACCGCAATCTCAGTATACCAATTTACATTCATTCAGGGAAGTAAATATAGTAGAATAGCAAGCACAGTGATTTTTAAGCACAATGATTTTTATGCACAATGAATTATTTTATACAATTGTATACATCCTTATCTTAGAAACTAAACAACCTCCTTAATCTCGTTACAATATCTGTTGGATACAAGATTGTATTCATCGGAGATCCTCTTTCCTGATTAGACTTAAGTAGGCGAGAGAAGACCCTGAAATGCCCATCGCGCCGAAGAAAAATTTCCTTTGCATACATGCGGTTCGANATGACTCTCCTGTAATGCTCTCAGAACACAGCTGCGCCAATTTTATCTATCCCAAATCTGAATATCTCTCTCGAAAAAATCCCACATAAAGGGACATCCCAGGGCATATTGCTAAATTCAAATCCTATTATTATTAATATATTTATTCTTCGTGTGCTGTGAAATATTTTCTTGTTGGGTAGGGATGGTCAACATTTCATCTTGTGCGTCAATGATTTAATTTTTATTTGAAATGCGTCGTACAAACATAATTTGCCATACATTACAATAATGCGCCATAAACTGTCATAATACATAAATTTAGTATGTACGATTATGATCTCTATATTTCAATACGTCGTGTGTGCAGGTATTTGTATGTCAAGACGCAAAACGTGTGAGAAATATTTATATTTTTTATATCTTTTTATTCTCTGGATTCAGTGTGCCAGTAATGACCGTTTATGGAGGTTTTTACGTAGGTTAGGCATCCTTGCTGTAGGGAAAGAATTCGGATGCTATTTTTGCTATATTTTAACTTATAATAAAGGAAAGAAAAAAACTCTGGAAATGTATTGATCGATGTGTTTTTTAAATAAATCTCGCTATAATTAATTTTTTTTTCATAGCAAGTTAATTTCCTTACCATTTTCTTAAATTTTCGATGTACCAAACGATGGCATATCGATTAATTATTAATAATACCATCTAATACGTCATTTTAAACGCAAAAGAATGTCAGTAAGCTAATTAACGATATCTTTTTAAGAGATATCGTCAAATATTCTTTAGCTTTAAGAAATAATTGTAGTGGTAAGGGAGGGTGGGCTTACGATTCAATAATGAAACCCTTTGAGTCTCCCTTCCCTCTTTCATTATCTGTTTCCCTTCCATGCACTTACACCGCCTAATGCGTTCTCAAAGAGTGACTGAATATCGACGCCCTGTTGACGGTCAATCTGGATCCGATTGGTACACATTGCCTTCACAGGGGATGCCCAAGATCTCTCAAAAGGCCGTAGGGGGGAAGAGGGGGAGCGGGAGAATTGGTGGGAGAGATGGGTCATCCATGGTCTCCACTAGTGTATGTCAAACATCGAACGAGATGCGATTGATCTGCGCTGCGAATTTTACATCTGCACGAAGCGGTTCGATAATTGTCTCTATGCGCCGGAGATAGAAGGGGCCAAATTTGTTCAACTGGAATGTTGTTTCTTCGTGAACTGCAATCGGCGGTTGGATATGGATTACAAGGGATGAGAGGAAATTACCAACGTAAGCAACGGCTATCGTCATTCGTGTGATGTGGATCCTCTCTTTCACGCTCCTATGAAAGTTTTCTTTCGAAAAGGGACCAATACTGAGAGACTATGGAAAACGCCTGCTCTTGCAGTAATACTGCCATATTTTGACTCTTTTTTAAAATTATAGATGTTAGAATGCAATGAAGGTTAAGCTTTGTTGTAAATGTTCCTTGTTTGTTAGTAAACGCACAGAGAGTAAGATATTTGAAGTGAATGCGGTAGTTATTGAACTAACAGTTTGCGTTCTCATAGCAGGAAAACTAAGCTTCGTACATCTATAATCACTTACTCTGTTGCAGCTCGGCGGTTAGACATTTCGTGATGTAGTCATGATAATTACTGTTTACAACGCCATAATTATGAACTATTTTATGAAGGATTTATATTTTCTTTATAAGTAATTGCGGAGTTTGAAATTTGAAACGTAGTATTGCATATTTTATTAATTCAGTAAACTTTAGTTTGAAAAATATTTAAACAGTAAAAGGCATTTCTAATGTATCGAAACAATAATAATTATTTAAGGTATAGCAAACGTTATTAAAGTTACATTGGGTGGGTAAGAGCTGGAATTTTATTCTTAGAGTGATAATCATAATTAATATAGATAGAATTCTTTCACGAATACTAACGATATCTCACAAAAATTCATACTTTTATCGTCAAATACTCAACTACACATTTGTATTGAGGTGAAATAGCTCAATGAAATTCCCTAAGATACAATTTTATGTTTACTTATTTATTCGTCCTTTTAACTTACTTTAAGTACTCGTAGATTCTAGGAACCAGTCGATTAAGTTATTATTTCTGGAGAATAACACCGAACCTTAACAGGCTATGTTAATGATTTGATCTGCCATAAAGTTGCTTGTCAGTAAGGAAACAGTCTTATTATTGGAACGGCATGTTTCATCCTACCTTCCTTAAGCCTGGCGTAAATATTTTCTGCAATTACGTCTTCTCTTCAGAAGGTATGAAGATCGGTCCACATTTCTCGTAATTCACGGATTTGAAATCTTGCTTGACATTGAAAGTTATATAAGTACCATGGATCAGAGAAAGGTTAAAATGTCAGGGTCAACGCGAGGACCACCTGCTACGACGGAGAGATGCTTTCAAGATATCGTTTTATAAGAAGGCACTCTTTGTATTTTTGATATCATATGGATGATAGTCTCGGGCTTCAACGTATTTCTATGACGAATGTTTCCCTTCCGAAAGGATAATATTTGCAACCCCTTTTCCTCTCGCAAAAATGACGTAACGAATTGAATCAATTTTTACCAGCTCATCCACTTGTATTCAGCTAATGTGATATATAGGGAGGAATCGTTCTAGCTCACACTGTGGGAAAAAAAATCCCGTAATTCTATATTTTTTTTAGCAGTTTTTCGGATTTGTTCAAACCAACTGATATCTGCTAATTAAATATAAATTACTTAATTTACTAACTATGTATTTGAAAGCAATATGAACAGAATTTGGTAGAGAGGCTGCGTAGAAAGACCAGAATAAAAACTTTCTGCATAGCAGAATAATTTAATTAAATATAAAATAATCGTATTGAATTAATATAAAAAGTCTTTGGATATAAATAAATATTTTAACGTATACAAATTTAAGTTAATAAATAAAATATAACTATTCAAATATTTTATTTTAATTATAAATAAAAAATACAAAAAGTTAGAAATGTTCGTTTTGAAATGTTGAAGTTATGAGGCTGCATTTCCTTAGTTCGCTTCGAGTTTCCAAACCCTTATCCTACATAACGGATACTTCGAAAATTGAAAATGAAAGAAATATTCTTGGATGTACTTGGATATCCTTATGTATTTGAGTAGAACCGATGAAATAACTTGTCGATTTTCAATTTAGTCTATTTCGAATTAGAAAACTTTAATCGATTTCAACTTGGTGATTGAAATATCTTCAGAGAACTTCATGACAGAGATGTATCTAAAATTGAAAATAAAATTTATAGCATTCCTTCGGCGAAGGATGTAGAAATTTGCCAAGGGATTGGAAGGATAAAGTAGTCCAAAGAGTTAGTCAAAAAGGATCTCAGCCGAACATTTTTCATGGGATTTCTTTGATAGGATAGGTGCGAAAAGGATGCGGATCTACGAGTCTCATAACGCACATTTTAAATTCTCCATCGCACGCCGTCCTTTGCAACGAGTTCACTTTAACGGCCTCTTTAAGCGAATTCCTAACGCCATTGGGATATTCTGCTGGGCATGAACCATTCCAATCAAGGTTACGCGCATGACTCTCCTGTAATGCTCTCAGAACACAGCTGCGCCAATTTTATCTATCCCAAATCTGAATATCTCTCTCGAAAAAATCCCACATAAAGGGACATCCCAGGGCATATTGCTAAATTCATCTCCCGCTCGCTATTTATTTCGCCTTTCATTCATAGGTTCGACTTTATAACGCAACGGAATGTTCACGCAAGATGTCTCTTCCGACTCAAGCTTGCTTTCGCATTTCCGTTGAAGCAACGGCCTGTCGCGCTGGGAAGCTGTAGAAAGGAGTGCTACCCAGCGAGATATTTCGAAGACACAAAAAGATCGGGTTTGATTCTTTTTCTCCCATTCCGTCCGCGCGTGAAATGCAGAGCATTACTAACTGTGTGAAATGCGCTACAAAACGTGAGAAAAGGAAGTTTTGTCGTAAATGAAGGGAAGGATCTCAAAAAGTCGAAGGCTCACGACAGTCTGATGTCTCTTCGAGGCAAAAGGATCTACGATTTCGATAGGAAATGGTGACACGTGGCGTAGAGATAGATTGAAACTTCTCGAAAAAAGCTTCGGGAGAGAGGAGAGAGCGAGGAAATGTGTGAAAGAGAACTTTTATTAATGCGTTCCATTTTCTGCTTTTCCACTCGGGAAACCCCTGAATGCGAAGTTTAAAGATCTTATCGGGTGGAAGAGATTGAATGAGTGTGTGGTAAATGGAGGTTTAGAGACGAAGGAACGCCCATGGATAATAGAAAACCCGAAACTGAGAGGAATGAGAAGTGATGCAATATCCAAAATGATGCGTTACTACTACGTTGATGCCAAATTGTGAGCTGTGACGTTTCAACATCTAAATCTACATACATACCCTGGAAGCTGCCTTTCGGCAATGTGGGTTTTGATTTTTAAAATCAACTATTCGAAGAAGTATCACGAAATACGTTTTTCATCAGGCAGGATTAGTTACTTACCATAATTAAAACTAGACAACTACTTTCTGTGATGATGGATGCTTGACGGATAAAATGGAAGATGAAAGCATATCATTTCTTACTTCTGTGAGTAAATTTTTATTAATAAGGCTTGAATTCGTAGAGCTTTATCACGCGACATTTTTAAATTTGAAATTTTAATTATAGTTAAAAGAAATTTCTGCGGTAAAAGAAAAGATTCCGACTGTCTGGATTGCATGAAACAATTAATTCTCAGATAATACACACCGGAAAGAAACATTACAAGATACAGCTAAAATTTACCTTTAACTTCTTGAATATTTATAAGTATAGAGGTATTAAGAGAGAAACATCGCAATTTGTATTGCAAAAATTCAACCCCAAAAAGCTATCAACAATGCCATTGGTGATGGTTCATGGCAATAATAATTAAATTAACCATCACAGGCCAATTCCATTCTATCTTTTGAGCAAACCATAATATTTGGGAAACCGTGTTTGTATCGTACCATTGAACCTGTGGTTTTTTTTGTTGTTTCATCTATATATATATAAAGCAGAAATTCTGTGGGTTTGTGGATTTGTGGGTTTGTGTGTATGTTTGTTTGTCCGCGATTGGAGTCCACACCGTTCGTCCGATTTGCGTCAAATTTTGCATACGTGTTCTCTGAGACCCAGAAGGAAGCACTGTCATAATTATATTTGATAACTTTGCTGGGTTTCATCCAAGATCGTTCAGATAGGTTTCCATAAGAAATACACGTAAAGTTCGATTTTATCGGTAACAGACTTTATTTCTTCTGCAAAATTAAATTAGAAGGAATAGTCGTATAAAATCAAAATAAGTACCAAAAGAAAGGAAATTGAATACAAATTCTTATTATGGTCGTGGAATATCGCTTTCTATTCGAAGTTGCGAGAATTTAGATAAAATATGCGATTATTTTGTGAAATTTTGAGTTAGTAAACAACCCGTCCCCTTGACGACCAATGCGATTGTTGATTCCGAGTTCAGGCATTTTCCCATAAGAATGCATTTGTATGTTAGCCCGTTTAGAATCAAATGACGATATGAAGAGGATGAAAAATTTCAGAGATTTTAATTATATCAGTCACGAACAATTTGTAGTGATGAATTACAGGACAACAAACATGATGCAGCAGGCATTAGACCATTAACAGATGCATTAGCACCGTAATAAATTAGTAGAGATAAATGAGTAACTTTTTGTCTATCAATTCAGACTCTTGACATTGAAGTTGAAAATCTTGCAAACTTGCACATTACTTTGAGACATGTTAATAATAAGAGGGAAATTCCATAATGATTCGTATTCTTATTGTTGATTGTAGATTTCGGCTTCGAACTTTTATTAGAACATTTTTGTTTTCAATAACCTGTTCAATTGGACTAAACTAAGATGCGAGGTGTTATTTTCTCTTACGCACAAATTGGTGTGCTATATTGAATCCGACATCTATTTTCCCCGTTGAGAATCAACGGGCACTTCAGCTAGTACTATATAAAGTAAATATATTGCTGCCTTTCTGTGCGACGTAGGATTGCGATCTCCGATTAAATTATTCTTCAACTATGTTAAAATCGAGTGTTGTTCTCCAAAGAACCCTTAATTTTTAATAGACTGATTCTAAGTACTATCTGTTTCCCTTTTCCTACGGTATGACAGGATCAGATTGAAATAATTTCAAATTTAGAATAACTGATGGAACGAATGTGATGAGTTTATTACGAAAATGCTCGTGCTTGGGGGTTATTTCTAATTTCTATAAACATATCGTATCCTATATACTATTGTGTATGACCCAGCAAAGTGCCCTAGAATGTAATTAAGCTCTTTCTGCTGCCAATATTGTATGTTTTACTAATTAACTGAAAGTTTTTTTAATATACATGTTTTCATGATATTTTATTTAAAACTTTGCTTCACATGCCCAAGGGAGTACATTATTTTTATTGAAAATTTCCTTCTGCTTTTTATTACCTGCTTTTTCAACTATTTATCCATTAATTAATTAGATATATAAAAGAATCTCCTTTCGGATAACTGATTAAATCGTCATCCGAGTAAACTTATGGTAATCCTGGGATAGATTTTCAGCGTTNCACATTACTTTGAGACATGTTAATAATAAGAGGGAAATTCCATAATGATTCACGTTCTTATTGTTGATTGTAGATTTCGGCCTCGAACTTTGATTAGAAAATTGTTGTTTTCAATAACTTGTTCCATTGGACTAAACTAAGATGTAATATGTTATTTTCTCTTGCGTACAAAGTGTGAAGCAAAGTTTATTTAAAACTTTGCTTCACATGCCCAAGGGAGTACATTATTTTTATTGAAAATTTCCTTCTGCTTTTTATTACCTGCTTTTTCAACTATTTATCCATTAATTAATTAGATATATAAAAGAATCTCCTTTCGGATAACTGATTAAATCGTCATCCGAGTAAACTTATGGTCATCCTGGGATAGATTTTCAGCGTTCGTATTAATCGAAATTATTATTAAAGGAAATTTACGCGCGTATTTTTATATGTCTGTACAGTATACAACCAGAAGGTCGATTTGAGCCGTATTCCCTCCATCATTAACTACCGTCATTTTTTAAGAAGGAAAGAACTAATAAATAATTTTTTTATGGTACGAATTGGGCTTGGATTGGAAGATGAGGAGTGAAGAATGTTGTCTTTACTTTTGTCACTGGAACAGAGGTCCACCTAAATACAGCGCGGTGATTCTATGCATGAGAATTCCATAACCATCAGAGATTATAATGATTATCATTATCAACGTCATTCATATCTCATTAGCCCTTATAATATTACAGCCTTGAAAATAGCTAAGTAAGATAAAAGTAAATGAAAGATTTCTCTATTCTACTGCAAGAGACAAATAAAAAATAACTCAGTCATAAATAATAGCAGAAACATTATTAAATTGTAGCAGAAACATATTTGTATTTATTAATGCTAAAATTTTTAAAAATCCTGTCAATTCAACTTTGAGAAATTTTATTTTTTCATTTCCTGGTTCAAAATGCCCAAATGATAAGCAGTCTTCCGTTTGTAGATATCTCTAATTTACACAAAATAGCCCTGCACCTTCAAAGATAAATAGCGACTCATTACAAAGCTTGCCTTTGACGCCCGCGTAAATCGGGAGTAAAAACACCGTGTCTAAAGCTCCACTTTTTCTGCTCCGCATATTTCGAATCTTATTCCTCTTCCCATGCAGATGAGCGCCGCATTCTACAGAAAACCCGCGCCTGCCCCTGTCAATGACCTACTCGTACTTATTTTTATGCACAAGTTCTCTCTCCTCTGATGCACTATCAACTTCTCTGTCTATAGCACAGAAATTCCTGCGCTTCGCGGATAAGAAATGCGTCCTTTTGCGTCCCTGACTCCTTTCAAGGGTATCGCTTTCTTCCCTATCATTACCGGATTTCGTGCACAGAGGACGGAATTTTCAGAGCGTTGCCGATCTTTTTTGCTTCCCGGCTGAGAACCTCTTTGTGCTTCAAAAAGAATAGTACAAAGCAGTTTGATTCAAAAGATGCAAATAAAGTCCTTGTAATACGATATTTTCATGGAAATCCTCCTGAGATGTTGAAGTGTTTGATCCGTCTCAAGAAGAAAATATTCCATGTCACTAGGTCGTTATTATTTTGTCATCCGTTTTCATTCCTCGGACGGAGGTCATCGGAATTTTTACAAAAATGATGCGCGTTTAACGCTGTGGAATGCGTCGTTTCCTCGCTGATATTTTGTACGCGAGTTTTTTTTTAATAGAGTCCGATATGAGACTTTGCTGAGCTTTCTTGTATGCATGTTATTGTTATTTCTGTACTATGAGCTGGTATGAAGGGGATCAACTATGGTATGGTATGGTATATACTATGGTATGAAGGGGATCAACTTGTAAGCTTTCGCACGGTCGGCAGTAAATATACAGTCTTCTTTCCCCTGAAGATTTTTGAATAACTTAATATACTTTTGTCAGCAGTCACATCATGTACTATGACGTCCAGATTATTTAGAAGCAACCTATTACGGTAAATGTATTTTGTCTATCTAATAAGTACTGTAAGTGGTTTGAAAAAATTGGTGATATATTTCTCAGACCTGGCAATGCGTATAAGACTTATAATTACGTAGTAGCAGTATTTTTGAAAGTGCTTCTACAACTAACGTCATTTTACACTTATGGGGTTCCATTGGGAATAGTACCCGGGACCGCTTTCACCAAAGGCGAACACGCTACCCACTTTGTTATCCAGGTGGTCCCTTCTCTAATTTCTTCATGTTGAGATTCATCCTGCAATGCGTTTCGACCAAACTAACGAAGTCATCTGCCGTTATATAAATATACATATCTACCTATACATCTACTTGTAGAAGATTCTAAATTCCCTTTTCTTTCTTTCGCACATTTTATTAGAACCTGTGAAAGAAGAAAAAGAAGAAAATATTAATTGTTCTTGGACTATAACTGTCCACTAAGAACATACAAAAACAGTAAAAACAACAGCTCATATATACAAAGTGAGTAAATATAAAATTAAAGAGAGGATACATTCTTAACAAATTAATCTAAGGCAAAAAGATAGTGAAGATATCTTTATTTAAAAATAAACAAGGTGCTAGAATTTTTTATATCCTTCGGATTCCATTCGAAAGCTTTGCCACAGCAACACGGAAGTAATTGGGTTGTAATTGGGTATTCAAGGGGACAAAGAAAGAGATCATTACTGAAGTCACATGATTAGAAGTGATAAAATAATTGTAGTCAAAGGGCGTTGAATGAACCTGGGATTCGCTGTAATTTTGCTGACACTCATTTTTTGGAAATTATTGAATAAACACAACGTATTTAATAGCTATTTCGATTATCAGGAAAAATTTCAATATTTCAAAATCTAATTAATCATGGAAGTATGACTTTGCGTTTTAATGGCGTGCTATTACAAATTGCTCGTTTGTAAATCATGAACCCTTTTACGGGTCGATTTTGTCACGTAAGAAAACCGTACGCATACACCTGTCTTAAAGAAGAATTCCTATGACATTCTTTTTTCGATGTTAACTTATGCCTGCGCAATGTCTCATGGGATACGTGCAATATAAAACGTTCCCATGCCGCTCATACGATACCAAGTGCCGTCAAGCGCCGTTCCTAAAATGTCTCCTAGGAACATTCTTGCTCTCCACTCCTGCTTCTTTCGCTTGGATTTTTTAATATGGGAAAAAGGAGTTCCAAGTAAGCCAATAGAAAAAAATGTTCAATGTATGGGGTTGGATCAAGGGAGTTTCCTTCTTTTCTCATAGAAATCTCATCAATATTTTAATGTCCATAATTTGTAATGACCTCTTAAGGAGAGCTCTTTTCCAAAATAAGATACTAGTTTTGATTATCGAGATTTTGATAATTGATATATGATTATCCATTATTTCCTATCAGTGAAACTTCCTCTACTTTCGTCAATTAAAGAATAATAATAAAATAAGTAGAAAATACCTATTTTCATCAATTAAAAAAAATACATCCAACTCCTCCTTATGATGATATAATTTGCAATGGATGTGTTCTAAGAAGTGATTCCATTTACTGAAAGATTCTTATGAAAACGCCCTGGTTTAGACCTTTCTTTTCTCCTACTTTGTAAAAAGAGGAAATAACCCAGTCTATAGTAACACAGCTGACACAACGCCCAATACATAAACTATAAAGATCTTATATGTTTCGGTCACAACGGAGTCTCGTTTAAAGCTATTTTAAAATGAAATGTTTACATTGATACACTTACGTATAAATTTGCACTAAATAAGATGTAGAATAGTTGCGCGAGCATATTGTTTGTTATTAAATCTTGAATTTCTGATTGTATAAATCAGGTGTACCCAAACTACGGGCCGCATGCAGCAGCAGCCGTATCATCAAATCTGTGCGACTCCTACAGGTGATGGTATTAAAATATTTTAGGAGCAAGTTGTTAACCTTACGGTATATGCAATCACGCAATGAAGTTTCAAGTACATTAGAATTTTCCCTTGTTATTTTAATTAAGAAGTTTGTTAACGAAATTTTATGATATAAAAGAATGAAGTATTTCATGATCCAACTTTAAATTTTATTCCCGTTGTAAAAGGCGAATTTTAGTACCACTACGTATATTGCTCCGATACCAACGTATCGGATAGATATGGAAACCGATTCGCTGGAAGTTATTAGAACCAGTTCGCGGGAATAGGCTAGAACCGGCTGAACCCCACTACTGCCACTCACCTCTAAGAAATCAAATAATTTCATTGCCTTTCAAACACACCTTTCCATTGCGATTGATGGGCAGTGAGAACAACGCATCTGTCAATAGAAATCAAGAGAAAAAGGATCTTGGAATTAACCCCAAAAAATGTTGTAAAATAGGTTAATCTGCTACAATCAATAAGCAATTTTTCCAAGGGAAGTTGAAATAGTGTCTGTTGCTCTCAGAAAGTTTCCTAGAACTTATATGGCCCATTGGAAGTATAAGCTTTGAGGCTACTTGTATAAATGATACGCGATTATGCCGAGGCTTCTAAGTTCATTTTCAATTCATCAGATGAGTTTTTAGCTATAATATTCCAGTCAAATGAAATAATTTCATTTTTAATTATTTTGTATCTCAATGTAGCACAATTTTTTCCTGCGCTGGTTTATTTCTTATTCGATATTCAAAGATTTCCCCTGTAGAGGAGCATTTTCAACCGTACAGATGATCTTCAGAATTTCCAAGGCATTCTCGCGGAGAAAAATTGGGCGGATTAGGAATATCTCTTATCGTTCCTACATTGACCGATCGCGTCATTGCAGCTCGGCTGTTTGACCCCTTCCGCAGATCCCCAACGAAGGCAGAATCGGAGCGTTCTTTCCAAGAGGGAGATAAGCGGGATCCGATCCTTCTTTTGGACACGTTGGGCCCCAATTAAAATCCCTCACGAAAATATTTCGTGCACCGATCAAGAAATTGTGGGAGAGGCTGTGAAAGGGGGAGCAATCAGTCTCGGAAAAGGATTAGCTGCGGGGGATGCTCATGGACGTTTTGGCACGACTTTGATGCTAGTTAAGCCCTTAGAAAAAGATTAGGAAAAAGTTTAGAGCGGTGCCTTGCGTTGGAAATGGAAAGGACTTGAGCGATGAGTTAGACTCGCCATTGAATTCCACCTGTCTCATCTGTCACAGCCGAGGGGATCTCGTAAGCTCTTATATCAACGTAATCCGAAAAAATCCCATTCATTCATTTGGATGGCGGGAACGATTAAATATTTCATCTTATTTTTCACTTGTTCATGAGAATTTCTGCGAGCATGGCAATCTAGTGGCGTATCGATCCCGTTCCCTTCCGAATATTTCCAGTTTATGGGATGCACGTGAGGTAAATTATGGTACTGAAAATACTCGTTTAATTTAGAGGACGCTTATCTGAATGCAGTATTAGCGGAGATTAACATCGGATTACAAACAAAATTTCGCCCAATATTCCAGCTACATTCCAGGTTCAGCAGACTGTTAAATGAGAAGTATTTGTGGTACTGGTAGAAGTTTGAACTTTTCATTCCTCACCTGAGAAGGTTTTATTTGATTTCTTTCGTGTATTTGGCGTATGTAATTAAGATTTTTACCGAACTGATTTCTTTCTTTTAGTACTTTATAGGGAAGGCAATAGCATTAAAATAGTCGCATCTTTCGACCGAGTCTCATTTTATTAAAAGACTCCTCATTTGTTTTTTACGGTGATTTGCGGATATTTTTAAAGATCTCCCAATATACAAGCACGTTTCCGAGTGACGCATTTTTTTTAATGATGAGAAATACGGTATCAAGCACATCGTAAAAATCATGAAGGTTGATAAATTCTTGTCTTTAAAGCCTTGGGAAAGCTTCCAAGATCTTTTCACAAGATCCCCTAACTCGCCTGAATTCTGTAGGACCTTTCCCAATTGACGAAAAGTGATTTCCTTTAGGAAAGGCTTATGGAAAGGCGTTAAAAACTGTAAAGAAAAGATAACGCGTCAAGAGAATATCACAAGGAAGTGCTTCTTAAGCAAAGATGCCCCTGCGTCTAGAAATCCTCCGCTAGAGGAGTTGCACTATTAACCTAAATCCAATCCAAGCATCTAAAGGGATTTGATGAAGGTGGAGAGATAACGCTAGGTACTCTCTCTAACATAAGGGACGGTATCGTCACAGTCCATTTAGGGCTAATAGAGGGAGTCGGGTCGAAGGAGGAAGGCTAAGGACTGCGTTGCTGGTGGACTGATGTAAGCATCATGGGAGAATCGGTATGGGATGTACAAGGACACATGACGTGAGATGGCCCCAACAAGAGCATCAGAAAAGGGGCATTCCTCTAAATCATTTGTGGAATGCGTATGTTTGTGTTCGCAAAGACCCTAAAATTTATCTCTAATGGCAGCTTGAATTGTATGTGGAGTGATAGAGAGGATTCTATCTTTATATCGGATATCTAAGTGCATCCCTAGAGAGGTTCTATTAGTTTTATCGCGTTTGTAAGAAGATGGGGTATGCGTTTCCGACTCGACCAGTAAAAATGTTTCGTGGGAGATGGACAGAAGTGCGGAAGAGCGACGCGTCAATGTTCAAAAGGACCATCAAACCACTGTTTAAGCCCTTTTTGTAAGATCGCTTAGCTACATTTGGACGCTTGAGCCTTTCCATAAACTCGCAAATCATTGGTAATGTACACCGATTCTTGTGTAGACTAGTGCACATCCATTTTGATTCCGGTTACCATTCTCGAACGATTCTTCACCTTTATACCATTTCCCAGTGTTCAACGCCGCGTGATGTTTAGTTTTAATTCGAAAGCGTCGATTTAACGTCTTTTTACGGCTCCAAATTCATTTCGATGAATATTTATGTTCTGTGAGAGGATGGAGGAAAATAACTCCGATCTTCGTAAAAACTTTAGGCGCCGCAGTTGTTTTATGTGTCCACTTAAAAAGGAATCTAACGACATGATAAATGCATCAGAAGGGTTGATGTAAAATATATCAAACGAAATCGGCATCACGAGAGAGAAATTGAAATCACCATATTTCGATCGAATTTTTATTGGTATTCTCTCGATTAAGTCTCTTCCAGCTTTCCTGGAAGCGCCAAGTCCGTATTTTCGGCGAAATTTGTTGTTGTTATGCGTACCAAGGAAGAAACATCGATGAATATTCAGATTGAATCAGAGAAATTTAAATTCTCGTCCGAGAATAGTTAAAACTTTTCGACGGTTTATTAAACATCCCGGAAATAATTTTCGTTTATTCAATATTTCAATTCATCATGGAATAAAAAACTGGACGGATTTCATCTTCTGAGAGAGTATGATATAATTTAGATATGCCATCTCGATGAATATTTTGTAATGTAATGAAGATATTGCCTGGGGCCTGACGTAAATATTTATAAACGAGAGAGTCAATTTCTTTACGAATTTTAACTTTCTTAATCAGAATATTAAATTAAAAACTCTTAAGAATAATATCTGAAGTTGGAAGGAATAAAATTATAACTCATTTTATATTAAAGTAATATTATTATGATTAAATATTATAATTGTAAAACTCCATCCTGTGGAATTTGTGTTGTTGATATTTTAAACTTTTCAGAGCAAGAAATTTTTAACTCTCCGAACATATAACTATTGGACGTATTGTGCCTAAATCGGTTGCCGTTTAAAAATCAATAGATTTAATTATGCTATGGATTCGATGTTGAAAAATGTATGTTCAGAATAATCGACTGCTGTTTAAAAATCAATAGATTTAATTATGCTATGGATTCGATGTTGAAAAATGTATGTTCAGAATAATCGACTGCTGTTTAAAAATCAATAGATTTAATTATGCTATGGATTCGATGTTGAAAAATGTATGTTCAGAATAATCGACTGCTGTTTAAAAATCAATAGATTTAATTATGCTATGGATTCGATGTTGAAAAATGTATGTTCAGAATTTCGCTTTCGATGCTTGAGTATTTACGGCAAATATTGTTTTGATTATGGAGGTTATACTTGTGTTAGAGGAATCTGGTTGAAGACGATAACTGTTGTACGTACTCTTCATGAGTATATTGACTAAGACTGAAGGCCATGGCTCCCTGATAGCCAAGTGGGTTGCGCGTTCGCCTTTCACGAAATTTTTTCAGGGTCCGATTCTCTTTGGGAGCCCATTTGTGTGCCCACAAAATGACCTAAGCCAGAGATTGGTGTGCCATAAATACAAAAAAGTTTCTTAGAAGTATAAGTAAAATAAATAATTTGACGAGTGAGCCTGCCGATAACGAAATGTGAGACGAGTAGGGGATCGTCTGGTGGGGCGATGTACGGTGGGGACTTCGGGGGCCCCGTGGCCGCTAAGGTAGCCGTGAAGGCCTATCAGGAACCCTTAAAGTTCTTACATGATTAATAGTGACAAGGGCTAATGCTGTCCAAGGATAGTTTTTAAGTTTAAGTACTGTATGTATTTTAAAGTTAAAGTTTAATATTTTGTTATGATATATTGTGTGTGTGTACTCATTGGTTACTTCGGAGATTGATGTTAAATTGTATAATGTATAGCTGTTTAAATTGTAAATATAATGATTGAGTAGTTTGGAATCACGATAGGCAAAGATGTTGTTTGATTTTGATAGATATGTTTGTAAGACAGTAAGTTTGTTTGTGTTAATTGTGTCTATTGTATAAGTTTGTCAAATTAGTGTAAGATAGCGTCGCCACCTGACTCAGCGTCTAACTGCGACAGTAATCTATAATAAATATAAAAATTTTTTAAAATTAAGGTCTTATGCTTATTAAGGACTTACATGTGATGCCAAACCATAGCATGATTTATTAATATTATCTATGTTATTAAATCGTTAATTGACAGAATTTTTTTATTGACGAAATAAATCATCAACTAAAATTGTTAAGCATCAGAATCCAAATTTATTTATTTAGAAGCTTAAATATCATAGGTTAAGCACGCGTATCGATATGAACCTTTCAAGTTCCGCGTGCAAAAAATCATCTCCCATCGGGCGTGCGTGCTATAGGTTCGCTACCCCTGACAGCTGTCGAAGTACTTATTATCTACACTACCTCTAGAAGTGATAAGATCTCTTAGTATTTCTTTAGCCCTACGAAGAGTCTTGCTAATCTGATTCGTTGAAATTCCCTCTATTCTTAATTTCTGCAGCGGAGATGAGATCTTAAATTTTTCATTTTTTATCCATGTATTTCGTAGTTTAAAAAATGTTCTCATTCTTTCACTTTTAACATCGAATACTTCTTCTTTGATGTGATTTATTTCACATATGGAGGAAAATCTCATTACCGTGAAAAGCCTCCCAAAAAGAGGAACAAGAAAGTTGTAAACGTTTTTCACTTGAAATTTTTGATTTATATTCCCATGTTAGGTCACATCATTAACTTTTATGAAATATGAATTTTGAAGTTATGGTAAGTCCTAACGATCGTCAAAAGATGAAACACGTTTTTTTACAGTCAAGTTTATTTCAAAGCTCTTTTCGAAAAAATATGGTAAATGTAATTGAATGTCAGCACGAAAATCTGTTTAAGCTTTTGGGAAAATCTATCTCATCGATCAGGAAAATTCACGATTGGGGAATACAGTGTAACATTTAAAAACGAAAACCAGCTCGAAAGAGATTTCTTCATTCGGTCGCTAGGCCTCATTAGCATAGATTTTGATTCAGAATACAATGTAAATCTCTCAAGAGAGGAGCACATAGCGCTCCTGAAGTTTGTCTCGTTTGACACCATTTCATGAAACTAGGAGTGAATGATAATCACATATTGGTACGAAAATGAGTAATTACGTTAAGTTAAGTTAAGCTATAGTTAAGGATGAGTTCTATAGTTAAGGAGTTTAGTTTAAAATGGACTACTATTCTTTCTCATTTTATCACTGTCTCTATTGACAGACAACTTAGGAGCTAGTGTTCAAATTTGCTAATTAATAAAGTTTATGGACACATCTCAGTAATCCATTTTTTTAAATATAATAAGCATCTTTGTAAATGAAAATAGAACCTTATGTTTTTCGAAAAGACTGAACTTACTTTGGAGTTGTTTCTAGAGGATTTAGGGCAATTAGAACAAAAAAGACATTTTTCTGGTAGTGAATAGCAAAACAACTTTGAAGTTCTCTGGAGGAATATTGCTAACAAATTGGAGATTTTACGGAAGAATTCTTGTAAAAGTACAAATACGAGTATCAAACTAACTTCCGCTGAGTCTAATCATTACTCGGAATTTTAAAAATTGGGTTGAGCTGCCCTTTCTGAAAAATAATAAGTCATTCAGATTTTCCTATCCCATCTATGTTTCAAAGCACAGCAGCAGTTTGATTGCTTCGTTTGCTCTCTACTTTTTGTTCTGTTTTGGCAAACGTGGTTGATCGGAAAAATTTTTTAATCGATGAATGACGATCGACGAGGAAGAAACACGGGCAGTTAAAAAAAACAACGGGGAAAGAGGATGAAAAATCCGCAAAAACAGAAATATAAAAAGAAGAAAACCTTAATTAATTAATTTTGTGACATATTTTTCAGTAATTACTTGAGTTTACATTAAGTTCTTAAACTAAATTCTTTGATAAGAGGGGGTTATAATGTTTAATCTCTCTACAAACTCTTTCAATGTTTTCTTAGTAGTGCTATACTGGAGTAGTGTTTTGTTTTATGATAGATTTCAATCAAATGAGCAAGTATTTGTTTCTCAATGGTAGTAATGATAAGTTTCTCGCTTTTCCACGATAACTTATGACTTAATTTTCTTCTTTTTAATTTTCAGAATGGACAGAAGGCGGAGGCGTTTAGGACATGGGATGGGAATCCACGCAAGGGGCAACCTTTCTTTGATTTCCGGCAATTCAGTGACTCCCATGAAGAGTCAGTGCGTGGGATTGTACAAGAGGTTTCAACTGTGCAACACTCAGGTAAGTCATTTCTCATCTCCACTTTTGGACGCCGGATGTGAACATTTAGTCGAATGTTTTTCGTGTAAATATTTGAGTCTTTGACGGGACAGAGCTGAAGGACTAAGATAGAAGTTGAGATATGCGATTTGGCCGATACTAAGACCTTTTCCATTTGAATACATCCGTTCTAGATGTTTCATTACCTTCACACAAGAACATTGCGATTTCGAAACAGCTAAATTCGTTCCAGAACCATTTTTCCTTTGTTGTATAATTTTTCAATATCAACTGATAGCAAACAAACCCAGAAAAATATGAGTTGTGGAGGAAATTCTTCAAATAAAGTTTAAGGAGAAAATTCCACGATAATATCGGCAAAAGATAATGGATTTTACACCATAGAACTCAGAAATTGTAACAAAATGTATTATAGTAAGGACGCTGAAAAAAAACACGAAGACTGTAGATGTTAACAAAGGTATGCATTATTATGCTTCTTGATCGTCATTCAATTTTGTCTTCTTATCCGTCCACGGGCGTTTTAAAACTTCAATCATCGACCCTCAATCTCTTTTCTTCCGTGCCACTTAGGAGAAGAATAGGATGGAAAGAAAAGATATCTGAATCTAAAACTGGTTCTATGAGAGCAGCGAAACCGCTAAGTTTCAAGTATGTAATGTGACGTTAAAGAATATAGATGAACCGAATCGAAGAATATAAATATTCTTTTATTGGCAGGAGACCATTATGAGAGCAGTCCTTATCGAGCGGGATGGGCTCCAGAGTTCAAAGATCCGAATCTCCATAGGTATTATTCTTTGGTAATCAATCTCTGTCTATATCTCAAACCTACGCCCATCGCTACCTGTAATTTAAAGCTGTTGATTGGGGTCCTTTTTAGGAGTTGAAGCCAATGTATATCGGATTTTATTATTAGGTGACCATCACGACTAAATTTTGACTGCAGTTTCTTGTGTGTTTTCGAAGGTATTATATTTAGGCCGTTTTTTATCTATATAAATACAGAGGTTTCTCGATTTGCGACCTTCATTCGATCCAGTTCAAAGCTCGCAACTCGAAAAGTTTACATTTCAAAACCCAGTTTCCCATTTTATCTCTTCATTTTTCGGTTCGTATGTCGAAATTACGTTCGGATCTGGAGGTCTTGACGGAGTTAGAAAGAATCTTTTCTGTCGAAAAGTTCGCATTTAGAGCGGTTCTTAAGTCGTTTATAATGTTTCTCAGTTTGCGCATTTTTTGTTGTAATTTTTTCAATTAGTTCGAAAGCTTTTATTTGAATTTTCTCGCATTTTAAAAAGATTTTATAATATAACTTTTTCGATAAAAATGTTCATCATATTCTTATTTAATTCTCTCATTGCTTGACAGCAGTACAGATATTAGAAATTCGTTGAATTTAATTGCTTTCAGTGGTTCGAGAAATCCGGAAATCAATTTTTGCTTTTTATTTCCTCTGATTCAGCTTCAAATTAGTTAGTTCCTATAATTGTGTATAATTTATGGGTTTAGTAAAACATATCAAATGATCATCTTATCGCTTAAGGTTATGCTCTTTCTCTTCATTAGCATTTTTTAAGAGTAGATTAATAATTTGCTAAGTATTGGTCTATAGATACTCGAGGTAAAACGATTGAGATACGAAATCATTTTAATGCGTTTAATCACTAAAAACTGTTTGAAGTGTGTTCAGTGACATGTTCAGTGTCGTTTCTAATTAAAAGTTCATGTTTTGTGTAGCATATATTCTCATAAGAAAGATAATGGATTGCGTATATTATCACTTTCATATTTCATTGATGAACAAACCTGAATTTTCATCTAACTTACAACGTCTATATCTTTATCAGCCGGAGTAGATTGCTTTAGTATATAATTATAATTACAGCAGACTAGCATATTTTCGCTAGAAATAAATTAAATGTAAAATAATTAATATTGGAATTTTGCGAAGTTAATTAATTTGTTAAATATTGAATTAAAAAAATTATTTCTGAAATATTACCTTTTTAAACTATTTCACTTCCTTAGAAACGTTTAAAAAGATATACGCGATGAGATGAGGCGAAAAAAGATAAACAGAGTGTTAAATATACGTAGGAGTGCAACATACAAATTAATTCAATAATTACAATGGCAATTCTTTATGAAAATACAGAAAAACCCTAGCAATTCCGCCCCAGAAACTCATACTCCTGTTGTTGATGAATGTTGTGGAATGCATGTAATAGATTTGGATTGTCAGGAAGGAGCGCAATATCGAAGTAAGCGGAGGCGATATGATCACCAATTTCTCTGCATTGAACCAGTAGCGCGAGTTTAGATTACGCTCACCGTTCTACAAAGGACGGGAGAATCAGCCGTAATGCGAAGCAACGCTGACAGATAGCCACGCGTCGATTTGCTCCGAGAGATTTGCCTAGGGCATTCTAACGAAGGGTACAAAGCGTCAAGGTGTCATCTCCGATTCATCATTCTTTCGCCGGAGGCTCCGCTTACGCTCCTCTCCACTTGGAACGCATTCCTAGGCCCAACTCATATACAATCTCTTGTCGCCCGCAATTTGTAACGTCTCGCCCTTGAAAACCTCTTCCCGAAAGCTACCCCAATGTGATTCTCGATGGAAAGATTAGGAATATAAAGTGATGGGAGATGGAATCCATTCGTGGTTACCGGAAAGGTTTCTCGAAGACCTGAGTTTAGCTCAATTTTTCAGCAGCTGGAGGATTTCCGTCCTCATGATCCGTTCTTCCGCAGAAATGGTAAATTAAATAGCTCAAAATCGTTCTTTTTGTATGTGCTTTTATTCGAATAGATCTGATGAGTGTTTTTTGATGTAAAAGTTCTATTTGTTTGAAAAAAATATGATGCTTCAGGGGTGAGTAGTAATAAATGTGGCTGGCGGAATTAAGTGAATGAGATGTGGAAGAGACTTACGTGACATGGAGAGTAAAAGATACGGATAAATGGAGTAAGGATTTGTTTAGGGCGAACGATCTGTGCAAGGATATATATCGAGGAGTATGGTGAATAAATGAGAATTATGTCGAATACAATTAAAAATGGTTAGTTTTTCTTATAGAGATATCCCTTAGTGTCATTTGTTAACCGATATTGTGCAAGTCCCTCAAAAAGTTGATTTTTAATAAATCCGCCTTAAAGTTAAAGTTATAAATTTCAAATATCCCCAAAATAGAATAACTTAGCTCACCCTATCTTCAGTCAGTTAAAGAAGCCCTTTCCATGATATACCTAATGAATAGAAACCTTGATAGGTATAAAAAAATACGATGAATTTTCCTATAAAATTAGTTTAGGTTTGATTCTTCTAAAACATTTGCATCTCTACCTTCGCCGAATTTTACAAAATTTATGCCTATCATAAGAATGAAGTGTTTCAAAAAATCTCGAGAGTTAATCGTATATTAAATTTCTTCTGCGATTAACATAATCCTATTATTACGGCGATTAAAATTCTTTTATTTGGCCGATACTAAGACCTTTTCCATCTGAATACATCCGTTCTAGATGTTTCATTACCTTCACACAAGAACATTGCGATTTCGAAACAGCTAAATTCGTTCCAGAACCATTTTTCCTTTGTTGTATAATTTTTCAATATCAACTGATAGCAAACNAAATTAGTTTAGGTTTGATTCTTCTAAAACATTTGCATCTCTACCTTCGCCGAATTTTACAAAATTTATGCCTATCATAAGAATGAAGTGTTTCAGAAAATCTCGAGAGTTAATCGTATATTAAATTTCTTCTGCGATTAACATAATCCTATTATTACGGCGATTAAAATTCTTTTCTATAGCATTTAATACCGCGAGTTAGCTCGGACAGGCACGAAAGGGCAAGTTTAGACCTTTAGCAGTTAATTCTCATTTGTCTTACGTCTCATTATCTTGGATTTATTGTTCTGTTTCCTCTACATTCTCGTGTTCCCTCCTCTTTCTTACTGTCCTCGCGTGAAATAGCTCACTGTGCATTACGTCGGGTTTAACGACATCCGTTAATTCTTGATTTATCAAGCGTAACGGATTTATCCCCCTTTCTTGCTTCAATTATTCTTGTCCTTCGTAATGATGACTCTTAAGCCGCCGATGGCCTCGATAAAGTCCATGCAGTGTTAATATTTAGATTAATCATACTCTTCTTCCTTCTTAGCGAACGAAGTTTTAAGGTGTAGTTATAACGATTTATTTTTCCATTTATACCGGTTTTTCTTTCTCTTTTATGATAATATGAATATATTTCCCTCCGCAGTTTAATTTTAGATAACAATTAATGATTTTTCACAGCTAAAATAAGCTATGGGGATCCCATGGTACGCACGCTTGTTGTTAGAGAAAGAATCGAAAGAGTAATGTTAGGCGTATCCAAAACCTAGATCTTTCGCTTCCCTGGCTGCTGCTCGAACCAATCCATATTTCCTCTCTAACCGAGTCCTTGTCTCACTACATTCCATTAAAAGTTTCCAATCAAGATATCAATTTTAATGCTAAGACTTTCATAGACTTTTTCGCCTTGAATCTTTCTATATATTTCATAGCCTACAGAATTATCGCGGTATTTTTATTACCTAACTGAAAGAATATAAGTTGTCATAGCTAAGCGTTTTAAATTCAACATTATTGGGAAATTACGAATCGTTCCCCTGTCTATGAGTTTACTGTACAACTTAGGAATAAAAAGTGCTTCAACCGTTACTCAAACGTATCACGAGTCGTTAGTCGCATACTGTAAGTTGTTCCTTGAGTGGAAACGAAACCACGGTTTTGAACTCTCGATTTTCTCAAACCAATAGCCGAAGTTTTATGAAATTGACTACCTTTCCTTTAATTAGTAGGTGAAGTAGTCTTAGGGATCAGACTTTGGCTATGTTTTTCTTGGTTTGCCATCTTATAGGTTTATTACGCAATCCATATGAGCTTGCTTGTATTTTGAAGTGAAGTATGGCGCGAGTTGTTGTAATACCTAGAAAGTTGGGCGGAATTTATTTGAAAAACAATCGGCATACCCTAACAGTATTTACGGAAAGTAACGGTGGCTTAAATTAGTGTTAAATAAAATCATAGTTGAAGAAAAAAATTGACTTTTAGAAGAAAGCTTCAGTGCTCGAGAATTTAGGAAATATTGATTCCAACCGTCTTTCACATATATAAGGCGGTAATTGACTACGATAGCCAACGCAAGAACCAGGAAATTTAGAGTAGCGGATGATCTAAAATTTCCCCTTAGATTTACGAAAAAAACATTGATATTTTGATGTAACGTAGCATAACATTGATTTTATCCTTCAATTACTCTGGAATCGCATATGCTTTTTAATAATGTATTTAAGCCAATCATTTCATAGGGCCTTTCGTATAATATGAATACATTTCATGGATTTAACGAGAAGTACTGTTGTAAGAGCGCTGGCTATCCACTGGTTAGATGGAAATATGGTCTCTAACCACCTGTTTAGCTGCTAAACTCTCTTTCGTTGGAACAGAGAGGATCGGAGTATGAGAGGAATTAAGAAATCGGAGGTGTTTTAAACCCGTCCGCCTACGATGCTCTCGAACACACCCAATTTGATTTGCTGATATCTCCTCCTGGTGGTCCACAGCTTGTGAGGAATGCTATTCTTTATGCCCTCGTTGCTTTCTAACCTTTTTCGATATAAACACCTGCGATCTTTTACCGATGGAGTGGGTCCAGCTCGGGAATTTCAGGAAGAGAGTTCACTGGCTTTAGGCCGGGTTGACTTAGCTTGTTACGAAGTGACCTCCATTGGTTTTCTTCCGCAACTCATTGAATATTAATTACAGTCTCGTCACCATCAGTTTGGTAACTAGCAGTTTCATTCCCTATTGTGAAAGATTTTTAGAAAATTTTCATATAATTCAAAATTTGGTCAAAATTACAACATGACAATGGTTCGACTAAGGCTTTATTTATTGATTTGTTTAAATGCGTATATCCCCTTCAATAGCCGCCATTAACCAATTATAAACAACTTAGATATCTATACCTTGACCTGAGTTCGAATCTAGGGCCTAAAGTTGTAAAGGTATATTCCAGCTTTGTAAAGGCCGGCGAATACATGGACTAACGTCCTTAGGTGCGGCAAATGTACGATAGAGTAGTCCGACTGTCTTTTTTCTATTCTATTCAAAATTCCTGGGAATAGCTGCCAAAAATATCTGTTTTTCGTACAGTTTTTAAATAATATTACGATTGATTTGAGGTAAAGATATATTGAGACTATTGTATTTATTTAGATAACTTTGATGTAGTATTACATTTCCAATAACAATTACAATACATTGTTTGTCACCAGCTGTTTTCTCGGTCTCCACCGATGGCTAAAATAAGATGAAACTCAGCATGTTCTTGCTTTTAGCGGAACAACAGACGTTTAATTTAAATCTCGAAATTAAAACGTTCACCGACTATTATCAGGTTGCACCATTTATGTTAACTGAAGAATATTTACAATGTTCAATTTTCGTTATTTTTAATTAATTTTTGCATTACATAATTCTTGCAATTGATATTAACTTTTTTAATATCTTGGCTTGTGTCGTTTGTATCAGGACTACTTTTAATCTGATTTCATCGGTCATGAAACAACACAATTATATCACTCGTTGTTAAATATATTAGATCGAGAGGCGCTATGTGAAATCAATAGGATGAAATTAAAATCTCTCTTCCGCATATTTGAATTAAAACTAAATATTTAATAAAATATTTCTTTTGTAAACGGTTTTAAAGTGTCTGCAAAATTAGCTGAGTAAAAGTTCGTGGAAATACCAATTCATTCGGAAAGAATTCGCGAAATGTGTTCAAAATTGAGAATAATAGGCATGATTCGGATCAGCGCCATGTTTGATCGACTGGCATTTAACGACAAACTGCTCTCGTAGCCTAATTGGTCAATTGCGATTAGATAACAATCGACGCAACCTGTTCGTCATCGGTTGTCCGATTAGCACGTGTTCACGTCGTTGCGCATATCGAGACCGACTAGAATTTCATGCCTCCTACACTTCCACCTGCTTCCACGTCGCGATGAAACCTGCGATTTGTACCTGTGACGCGCTATTAGTTCCCTGCTTCTCTTTATGCCTCTTGCGGGAGGGAATATATCTATGTCCCCGTCGGAGCTCGCCGAAGCTCATCGCGCGTGATGGATTAATCCCTCATGTTTATCGCAGGATCCATGCTTCGCTATCCGACGCTCTGCATTCCGTTTCATGAAGCTCACTCTTTTCCTTTAAGTAATTTTCCAGTCATTTCGAGGGAAAAAGCAGGCATTTTATTTCTGTCGTGGAAGTGGAAGACGTTCGTCCTTTCTATTTGCTCGAACGACCTTTCTCGCTAGATGCTGCATGTCTCATTGCTTACTTTGTAGCTTGTTTGTCATCCGCCCACGCGCACGTTTTCTCAGAACTCGCGTACACGTGTTTCAGGAGTTACTGATCAAGCTCACGGCGAATTAAAGCGTCTCCATCCAGTCATTCTTCCGCCATACAATGCATGAAAGGCGCTGAAACCGGAGAAGTTGGCACGGGCCACGTTTTGCGGTAATTACGCAGGGTTATAGTTACTCGCACCACTGTTCTTGTAACCCATACTGATTACTATATTTTTCTAGGCAATAATTTTGATGATCAGTTATGGTATTTCGATGGAAAATGAAAACTTTTTTCAGCTGTTTTTAATTTACGGGAGTTATGCCTAATATTTTTACCGTTTTCAAACAAGTGTTAACTTAAACATTTCCACTACTAATGTGGTACTAACTTCTTCATCGCATTATCAAATATAAAAACTTCTAAAGACGGTAAATATTAGCTATTGAGAATGACTGTCTCCACTATAGAAACAAGAATCTTCTGAAATTTCCAACTTCATGCATTCATTTATATTCAGGTTATTAAATATGCGGCATTTCATGCTGCATTTAAGGAATAATTTAATGTGTGCAAATGTATGAACTAAAATAAAATAGTTGTCATTTGTTTTGAAATTATAGTTATAGTTTGTTTAAATGATTGAATACGTACCTCTAGTGTATTTGCTTGTAGATCTTATACTTCAAAATTTACGTGCAATTTCTGAGACGATGAATTATCTCAAGTATATTCCTCCAATTTTAAAACAAAGTAACCTCTATTCGCAATTAAACAATAAAACGTGCTTAATAAAAACAGGAAGACCTCAAATACATACGTTTTAATACTTATTATTACTGAATAACACCTTCGTGTAATATTGATGACAACCATTCCTAGCCAGAAAGAGTCCAATCATCCGAGACTCGAACCGGGGACCTTGGTGTTGGAGAGCTATCACGATAACCACTCCGCCTCCGCGGCCTGCTAATGAAAAATGTGATTAGGTTACTTATTCTCATTTTTAATCTCATGTAATAGCTGAAATTGAATTATATTCTTGAAGGAGGAAAACTGTATCCAAAACTAATATAGACTATCAAACTATTTCTTATATTGCAGTCTCATTTTCTCATTTCATATTCCCTGTAATAGTCTTTATTCAATATCGGATACTAGTGTTCCATTATGAGCATAATATTAATAAAATTTCAACTTTTGAGCATGAAAAATGCAAGCTATTCACAAAATTGACTTTCTTACCTCCACTAAAGAAATTCCAGGTTTTGAGGTCATCCACGATTGTATCAATTATGTGAACATTTTCAGTGCGAAATTATTTTACTTAATAAACAAAATATACGCAGTACCCTGTTTGACCTTTCGGTTACGATCACTAACTCCCACGAATGACACCTTTGAATTCGATTTATTTACAGTTAATACCGCGATTTCGATCTTGAACACGAGAGCGGAAGCGGCGTGAAGTATTAATAACACTCATAACGGCGTCAGTCACTGAGACCAAAGACCCGTATTATCTCATTAAAAGCATCTGTAGCCGTACATTTCCGAGACTCTCAACTTAGAAGCATTTCTCCCAAGGCCAGATATTCACGCCCACGTTAATAATCCCAAGATTTCACCTCACCGCCTTACGCAAGCCTTCGTCAACGTCGGGAGCCTCTGTGCATACCTAATACTCCGGACATACTTCAGTTTCAAAGGACGAGGTATCACTTTCGTTGGAGTCGCTCTCCTTAGATGGGAAATCTCTTCATCATTTCACTATTTCATTCGTAATTCTATTTATGTAACTTTTTCATCACTGTCAATACTTATATATTTTATAGTTTAAAGTTATTCTCACTTATTCTGGGCCAGGGGAAGAGGGGGCCACTCGGCTTCATCTGGCCCAGCATAAATAAACAACAAGTCAAACTTATTTAACAAGAGTTGGGTCAATTTTCACAATTTCAATTTTTTGCGTTTTTAAAGGGTAGCTTTATTTGTGGTGCTAAGTAAGAGGATTTTCATGGAAATGATTTGATTTTATATAATTTATACATACATTTGCCTTTAAAAGAAGTATTTAAAAATAATTTTGGCAATTTCTGGAATTTTTACCGTTTCTACATGATTATAAAATAATTTGGATGCGATTTGTTCCTTAATGAACTAATTCATAATATACTTATTGCGCGCCTTCATTACAGTTGTGGAATTTGTTTTAAAGATCAAATTTTTTCTGCTACTTTTCTAGAATTTGTTTTTGTAATTAGCTCTTTTAATTTTAAAATTTTTTAACTAAAATAATGTTATTGTAAAATAAAGAATTATAGTCAGCTATTTTAAACCACCATTGATAAATACAATTAGACCACTCTAGTGTTTTGTCGATATCGGCGTATAAATTATAACGGTACTTTTTAGTACTTTTTATGAAGATGCCTCCACAGTTGAGGTCATTTTGCATGAGTGGGCTTCACGCAAGGAATCGTACCAGGGACCGCTTTCACCAAAGGCGAATGTGATACCCAATTGGCTCTCCGGAGGCCATGAATTGTAAGACTTTTAAAACACCTCTCGTTATCTACATAAAATGTAATATATCTATTTATAAAGTTAAATAAAAAATATCTATATTTTGTATTTAACTTTACGTAAAAGTAAAATAATAAGATTTAAAAAGTCATATATTTAATCCCTTTTTATTAATATTTGTGTTTATTCCTGTTGAACATAGAAAATACATAATTAATGATATATGCGTGAATGTTTTCGTTATAAATTATTAAATTCAATCATAAGGCTGAAAAAAAGGAATCTATGCTGGTACAAATTCAGCGAATTATGCGTTCCCATGATGAATATTTATTCGTTTTCTGTAAATAATTTAGAAGTATGATTATCGCGGATAATTTAGTACAAAATTTTACCAAAAGTGAGCGCTAGAATATAATCCGTAGTAAAACCACATTAGAAAAAAAAAATATGGATAATTAATCCTATCTTAAAAGTACTTTTTCTGTGAAACTTTAATTCCTGCGAAGCGTCTTTAGGAAACTTTAAGTTCGGTTTAGTAAACTCCATCTCTTCATAAGGAACTCGAAGGCCGAAGGAGAGATTTCACCAGGAAAACTGGGATCCTCCGAATACTTTGTCTCAGGAATTTCCCGCTCGTATCGGAACCTCCGAGGATCACCTTTTAGTTTAGGAAATTCGGAGACTGCGGGAGGTCGGTCTCTATCAGCCTCTTCTCCCCGGGGATTCGCGTGATAAGAGATACGACTGAAGTTGGCGGCATCGGTTATACGAACCCCGTTTCAAGACCCGCCTTCACCTCTCTCCACCTATGAAATATCCGAGGATGCTTTGGGACGGTATGCCTGCTAACAAAGTACGTTAGATGGCGTGGGCGATTGGAGAGCTAACCTTTTCTCTCAGTCTCCTTATTCGTACCGAGCCATTGATCATTCTTTTAATTCGGCGGGAGGAATGCCTCGAATAGGGGTCTGGTTACGAAGGGTTTCGATGGAAGGTCTGGTGGAAAGGTCCCAGAGGGTAATGAATGGCAGGAGAGCCACGTGTATCACACGCAATGAAATTACAGGGATGGAGACATTTTCAGGCTCTTCCAGCGCTGATTTTCGCGTCATAAAGTTCGAAGTTTTACTGTCGCTCTCACGAGTTCATAAAATGTTGGATGAAAAGGCCTGGAACATTTTCTGAGAAGTAAGATCTTTCTCAATTTTATTATTACGAGTATCTCCCATTTCCATCTCATTCATTATCTCGCTCGGTGTAATTTTTAGAATGCAGGAAATATCTAGGTAAGATGTGTGTGGTGGGTGAATCCAGCTGGTTTTGTTTTATTTCCGCAATTTCTGGTGTAAATCATCTTTTTTGACCTCCTAAGATTTTTATTTTATGTCATTTGCTGAACGATTGAAATTAAAGACGGTGAAATAACATCAACCATTGTTGCTTCCTTTTTTCTCGTTCGGGACGCAATTGAAGAACTGAGCCCGTGGATTATCTTCCCTTTACTCCTCTTCGCCCCTTTGCCCAATGTTGTGTATAGAACTCTAGACATTTAGTTTTATGATTATGTTAAAGAATAAGTGTCACTTATATACAAATATTGAAATAAAACTTGTAAATTCCATTTGCATTCTTCAAGCATCCAGTAGTAATTTGGATCTTTTCATATTTAAAAAGTTAAGGATTAATAATATATAAGTTTCTCTTATCTCTAATGATATCTTTAGTAACATTTAGTACATTTATTTTATTTAATATTCAATTGCATCACACTCGATAGTTATTATCTTATTGGGTTTGGTTATTAAGCCTATTAAGTTGATTACCAAGTGTAACATTACCTGAATATTATTCCTGTTGGAGCAATTTCAATTAGTCGTTTGATTGACAAGAGAAGAATTGTTTATAGCGCAGAAAATGAAAGATGACATCTTTTGTCTCTGATATCTCCGCAGAAAATCTTGAAGTGAGGATATACCTTTCCAAAGCATACGAACAAGAATCACTTAGCAAATTCACAATAGTTCTGCTAATTTTCTGTCACCGTTAAGACTTTTTTGCTGTCGCTTTACGCACGGAAGTTAACCCCTTGTTTGTCAGCGCGCTCGTGTTTAAAGCCCCGCCTTAAACTAACAGACCAGCGGCAGCGGTCGCATCCACGGGAAGGATGAATAAAGGCAATTATTTCCTTTATATACGATTTGTTTGGCCGTCGATTAACGCCCAGTTGATTCGAACTTCACGGTTCTGGCGTCGATCCAGAAAGGAATCACGTTCGACTTGATGGAAGCCAGGTAGAATTCACGCCTCGAGTACTCCACACTTTACTCGTACCTTATCTTCTGCCAACCGTCATTGTAAGGGATGAAGGTGCACGAAGGGAGGCATTGTTGCTTAATGACTCGCCTGTTTGCGAAGCACCTCCTTCGTGCAAAGAGGTGTACAAACTCACCTCTCGAGCCTTCTGGAAGCTAAAACTAGCTATTTATCGGGTGTATCGGAGTGGGTGGTGGGCGTCTTCGCCTCGCCATTCATTCAAGATCTGCAGAGACAACCGGCTCTTTCCGTTCCGAAGATATCTGCAGGGGTTCGGTTGAGGAGGAAATGTGAGTCCCAGCCAACGGAGTCGACGTGACTTAGCTAAAAGTTTTGGGGACCCCGTCTCCGCACAACCGGATGCGGCCGTTTCAAGATTCTCTTCATCTCTCGAAACTTGGCGAGAAAGAGAATGCAACCTTTCCGAACAATATCTTCATGGATACTTGCTTCCCTGTGGGATATCTCGAAAGCTGTTACCCTCGACTTGCCCTTTCTGATGGGAGGACGGAAAGAGAAAGAAAATGGTGTCTGGATAAAAGGTGGTTGACACCTCTTTTGATTATATACGTTCTCCCGATGGATCGAATGATCGTGATGGGATGTGTTAGTGAATATGATAATAGTATTTTCCAGTCATACCCCATTTAGGTTAGGGTTTTCATTTGGTATTTTAAACAATGGTGTTTTAATCGATTTTCTCATTAAATCGTCGGTGAAAAGGAAATTATGGACTAAGTATTATGAAAATAAAGATTTATACCAAATTACTACTTAGAAAATTTCTTCTCCTTACTCGAGTATCATTCAATGAACTGTTTAGGGATACTTCTGGAATCAGTCGCCATTGAAGAATCTAAACTCTTATGTTTACATTTTATTCTATATTGCGTTTTTATAACGCAGTTTTTACTGACTTTTTCATGTAAATGTATGTAAATACATGATATGTATGTATTCAAATACGTGCGTCCTTTTACCATTCCGTGACAGATCTTTGTAGAAAATGTTTAACTCGTTCCCATACTAAGGTTAGGTTGTTATCGGATTTTTCATTCCCGCTTTCGCAAGAGCAAGGCAAGCTGAACTAAGCGGTTATAATCTTTATGATATTTCTATTTTATGCAATGATTGTTTCTGGTACTTGATTCTGAATAAGTTATGTGATAAATATGCCCTTTGTGAGTTATATGCCATGCGTTCTTTTTCAGTTATTCATCGAACTTTTGGACGCCATTGATTATTTATTGGGAAGTAGTTATGCGGTTTTGTATTGGTGGGCTGATTATTTTCCAAACCATTGAGATATTTGAATGCGAATCGGCTTTTCGTAATGGCGAGGGAAATAATAAAACTGTCGATATAACAATTTGTAATAAATAATTAATTGATAATAAATCGTTTATGCGAGAAATATACTGAAAACGAATGTACTCGACGCATTAACAAAAATACAACTAGTTTTTCCGCTAGTTACCTCACTATCGTAGGCTTATTCTATATGGATCATTTGTCATATTCGTGATACGGACGTTATTCTTTGTACGCGGATGCCATAATTTAAATCCATGTCAACTGTCTGAGGGAGTTTTCAAATCATAAGCTCCAAGCGTAGTATTTATTTCTGGGCATTCCTGTATGTTTTTGCCATGATGTGTTTCACTATTTCCCAAATCGCAATTAACTCTTCGTCATCTGTCAGAAAGTTTTTCGTTGGGGTCGGACATTTTTTAAATGGAAAAATCAAATTGTTCCTCTCAGAAAGTAAATAAATCACTCGATATTTATGAGTGCATTTTAAAAAATAGCAAATTTCCATATAACATGACTGTAAATAATGATATTATTGACATATTTACGAACTTTGAAGTTTTTCAAGGCATAAAACGAACAAAAATTCCATTATGGTGTTTCAAAAATTGCAACTTTACATGTAGAGTTACGTTGCTTTACGTTTGTTTGGATTTCTTTTTTTTTTCAAATATGCGTTTGCCTAAAGATCGCTGATGTATCAACGCTTCACTTTGTCTCGTTATAAACGCGAGGTACTGCAATGTAATCATCCTTCATTCAACCAATTTCGTTTCTCCCCCTCCTTTTCCATCTCGTTTTCTGCCTCTGTCAGGAGCAGTCTAATCACCTGCCTATTTGGAACTCATGGCGTAGCTTCCCGTGATAACTCTGGCGGAGATGTGTATTCGAGGGAGATACTGGGGTCTTTAGGAGAAATCCATCTTCCGCAATCAGCGTCTCTCGCAGTCCTCGCGCCTACGTGCAGCGGCCAACTTGGCCAAGTGCCACGCAACGTCCCCCTCCGGTTAAGACCAGGGCCGATCCATCACACACTCCATCTTCCATACCTTTTTAACCCCGGCCGAACACACGGAGCAAGTCATCCCGTGTCCTCAAAGGTACGTTCGAATCGCAACAAGTTACCTCAGCCGTGTTCACACTTGTAACGCTTCGCGAAATGTATACATAACCTCCCACCTCCGCAAGCAGCCATCACGTTTCAATTGATTCCATCTCATCTTTTATTCACTTCTTCATCTCGCCGCGGTGGTTAAGGCGCAAGGAGACCTTTCACGCCTCTCGAGTAAATTGGATTTTCGCCACGCGCCCCCTTATAAGGCGAAAGGCGCAAAAAGAGGAATCGAAGGGTATTGACGAGCAAATGGGATTAGAGTAACGGTGGAGGGTCAAAAGGAACACGCGTTGTGCGAATGTAAGGGCCTGCCTTTATTTTTTCTACGTAGGAGTGGAAACGAGGTTCGGATGTGCGAGTGTTGTCGGGAAATGTGCGAATAAAAGAGGAGGCGAAAATAGATGTGTACTCGCGCAGGTATACATTTAAACGTGAGGCCATCGTCGAAGGCGCCCGCGCGATAATGGGATTTGTGTGAATATATTCCGGTGAACGATGACACAATGGAGGACGCAATAACGCTAAGGCTGGGGAGGAGGTTAAAGGAAAAATTTTGTTAATCACATGAACAGAAACTCATCACAATTGGGGATGCGCAGGAAAATGCAGACAATTTATGGCCAAATGAAAATTAGCGTTTGGTTAAACAGATAATTGTATTCGGTCCAATATTCATAATTATAATTTTAAAGGGGGAAATAATGAAGTTTAAAACTGATGAAAATTGAACCGGGAGGGCTCGACGAAATGCCCTTTCTCATTATTCTTGATGATGTTGTCAGAGTGGATCTCGCAGGTTTTCTTTCAGTCCCGTCATCATGGAAAAAAATAAGTTTACATTGGTGATTCCAATTGAATCTCGCAGGAATGATAAATTGATTCCGGTAATAAACTTGGTGCTCATATAGAGATTGCAGATTTTCATAATTTGGATTTTTCAAAAGGTTTGCATTAAGGTAATTTACGTCATCAAAGAATTTTTATCACATCAAATCCAATTTAAAATATAACTCCCTTTGTGGTAATTTACCTTTATGGAGCTCGGTTAGTTTGCCTTTTTTAATAAGCCGTCGAGTATAAAAATATTTCGCCCTACAATGGAGCGCTGAAAAATATTTTGATTTAGCTTCAATCAATTTTGTACGCATAACAAGGGTCGTCTCTCATATAAACTCATACATGGGACGTATCTTCATCTGAATAAATAGCTTTATGTTATATCTAAATCTTTGCAAGCAAAGCAGTTATCGAGGCCTTCGAAACTTTTACGACCAAAATATTTTTATGTGACTCAAAGATGTGCCTACATCTCGTATGAGAGCCAATGAATTCGAATATAACGAATGAGAATTATGTGTACCGCGTAATTATAGATATTTAAAAAGTACAACGATGAATATATTTGAGCTACATCATCCTACTCACTCTATGATTGATGTTTGTATTTTTAAATTTGGATAGCCGTTACGATAACGAACCTTTTTCTTAATATAATTTCCGTCTCCTTCCCCCGGACTGGATCGTTTCCAGATCGTAAAAGAAGCCCTGCGGTACATAAAGGATTTCTGAAACTGCTTCGGCGTGCTCAATGAACGGGCTGATCTAATGGGTGAAAAATTTCGTTCCTCAAGTCCTATTTCGATGAATGGAAATTTTCTGCTCCCGAAAATAAGGGAGGCGTTATTGGTGGACAATGAAATACTCTGTTAAAGGCCAATCATAGCGTAGTGAAGGAAACGGCGGCTCACTCATTTTGTACGAAAACAATTTTGCATATCTGAAAACGGTTCTTTTAAGGCATATTCGGAATATCTCCGTCGGAGTGTAACTCCTATTGATATCTTCGAACGGAATGATAAAATGTTTTGGATAGCGTTAAAATCAATCAGAGAAGAATTCCATAATTCAGTCTCGATCGATTTTTATAAGATTTTTGGGCATTTATTCGTGGATTATTATTGCTCACGACTTAGAAATAAAAATAACGTTTTACTTTTAATTTATGCTTATGAAATTACTTAAAAGTAAATCTTTGATCGTTATTATCTACAATTCCACTATTTGGCTTTAAACCTTTTTTGTTTTTATGTTGAGCACAGTATTTTCAATGGACATCACTTACTGTGTAATAGGACGAGTCAGCGTACTTCGTTTTTCAAATCACACTGCTTTAAACTACCTTAGTGTAATTAAAGGAACGCATAGCTTTGATATGGTAACTTATATCTTGTATATGCAGTTCTTTTGAAAACATCTAGTCCTAGTATGATGTATTAAATTTAAAGTGTCAGCTTGTAGGCTAGGAACATCTATTCACAATATCCAGCAACCATGAGACAAACTTTCCCTTATAAGGGCTAGAGAGAGTATTAATCTTAACCCCTGAAACATTTACAACCAACAGAATGACAGTCACGTATGAATTATTGTTCACTGAGTCACCAGTATTGTTCCCTCACTACTTCCCATTCGTTGCCATTTTCCCTTTCCTTCGTACAAACGCTTTGCTCTTGTCCTCTCCTCCTTCCCATCACCTCTCTTCTGCCTTTTTCTTTGTAGTTTTTTTCAGTATTCAATTTTCATGACCTCTCGTTCCATTCCATTTCTCTTTCATTTTCCTTCTGCATGTTCTTCCCCACCCACCCACAATATCTCTCTCAATTTTCCTCCAGTTCACCCGCCTCCAATTACTTTTCCTTCACTCTCACTCACTTTTCTTAACAGTTGTAAAGAGTACCAATTTCGTTTCCTCAATCAAATACATCTTTCCATCCAATGTGAACCGGGGTCTCGTCGCACAGCTTCCTTATAAAATGAAACGAAGTAGCTGATGTAGTTTCGATATTTTAGGCTCCGTTCATATTGAATGGGCTTCTTCGTGTTCCTTTCTATATCCCGTGGTTGAAAACTGAATCGTATTCCGCAAGTTTTTGATCTACCTATATGTGGATATGAGATAAAGGGTCTTTGTAGTAACTCAATTAAGCATTCTAAAATATTCAAAATAATTTTAATTGTAATTGTTGGTAATTACTATCTTAAAACAGCATAAAAAGAAATGTTTCCTAAAACACATGAGATTAGCATTGCACCACCATGGCAAAGTTAGCAAAGCTACCAAATCATGTGTAACTGCAACAAAAGATCAATGAAATAAACAAACTTGAGAAAAAGAAGCCATGATAGATGAGATATGTTGTGATGTTCTATTGTCAGCTCATGAATTGGCTTTGCTACGAAACCATAATTATGTATTGTATTTCTGTTGTGGTTTAGTAAACGTTTCTTATCAAAGAGTTTTTTCGCTAGAAAATTTCTAATGCGTAATGAGATTTCAAAGAAAATTTAGCTCTGATATTGTAAATTTATAAATAGTGTACATTTTCAACGTTCAATTACTTACCATTTCCAGCTTTATCAAAGTTTAGCTTCTATAACGTTATGAAAACATTCCTTTTGTCGTATTTGATATTTGTTTTCCTCTTGTTTGCTCCAAGGCTAGTTAGCGCTGACTGCGCTATAAGTCCGCCTCTATCTATTTCTCCCAGCAATTTTTCTCCCTTCCCTCATTCCTATCTTCTTCCATTTCCTTCCTTCAATCTCACAGACGGGTCGAGCGATTTTCACGTTCCATTTGGAATCGTCCGAGAGTGCGTCTTTGAGGTCGACGATGGGAGGTCCTTCTTTGCCAAAAACGCCACCCGAAAAGACCACCTTACGGCTAAAAGCGTTCGTGGAAGGCGAAGAATGAGGAATGGTCCAAGGAGGGAGACACGTGTTACCGCCAGCAAAAAATATCTCGATGGATTCCGTATCCTTTACGGGCCGAATGGCGCGAAGAAACGCTTCCATTGTGGACCCTTTGCAGTCTCCCCCTAGAACGCCTCTTCAGCATCGACGCAGTTCTGACCCAAGTTATCTTCCAGTTTTCCTCTCCGGCTTTTCAGCGGACCGTCCGAGGATATGCGGTTTCTGCCGTTGCTTCATTTTATTCCCGGAGCAATTTTTCACGCCCTTATGATCTTTCGCCGGCAGTTCCACCCCGTCGTACAAATTGATCATCACGCACGTGTTCCCACGGAAGGAAATGACATTGTCCTTGATCGACGAGGAAGGGATCTTGCTAATCCGAAAGAAATTTCCTCGAAAGCTACATTTTATTTGTATCTAAGGGATGCTCTTCGAGGCTCTATGGGATGGCGAACTTCCTGGAGATTTCCGCTTCGATAAATTGTCGCAATATTTGTTCTCAGGGATCATGAAAGTGGAATGGATTCTCGAAAAGATGGGGAAAGCCTCGACGGTTGAGTTTTTCCTGTATCGATTTGCCTTTAGCTGTAACATAACGCTACTACTTTCTGATGCAAAAGTTTGGTGCGCGGAAATTTCATTTCGTTCACTTTTGTTTCGTTTTCTTTTGTTTTTATTCTCATTCTGTTCTAGGTTGGCTATGTAGTCTTATTAGGGATGTTAGATTGTTTTTACTGGAAGTGACCAGTCCTATAATGTCGCAATTTTACTCCTTTGTGGGAACAAGTTCAGGATATCAATTTCTCTTTAAATATTACCCTGTGACTTAGTTAAATACCTACTGCGTACTTTTCAGAATGTTCGTTTGATACACTAGTAAAAAGCGTTAAAACATAGAGACATTACTAAATGGTACACCATCATAAATGTGCAAGAACGCAGTTTCTTTCAGCGCAGCGACGTAGCAAGGAAAACCAGATAGCGCGATTTAATTTTCAGAGCTTAGCTCTATCATGATTCACGGATTGGGCTTACATTCTTTTTACACGTTAAAATTATTTCCCTAGTACTTTGGAGGTGTAGAAGTCTGAGAAATCTGAGAAAGTTGGAGTCTCACTCGAAGCCAGATCTTCCCGGATCGAAGTGGAAAATATGGTTTTGAGTCTTGGTTTCTAAACGCATCTCTAAGCGTAGTAAACCTTCTTTGTTCATGTGTTATAAATTTCCTTTCATAAAAATCGAAACATCAAAGAAAATTAAAACTAGTGACTAAAATTGAATTTTTGAGTGATTCATTCAACCTTGCAATTCCTAAATATTATTTCGTAAACTGACTTTTAACATGCTCGATGATAGAATCCTATTCAGAGAATTTAATTTCACACTTTTGCTTCCTTGAAGATACATACTTGGATTCGAACTTTTATTTTTATTTTATAACTTTTATAATACCTTCCAGTATTCCATCCTTATGTTACTTCATACATTTATTATTTATTTAATACTTTTTGTCTTATTCCGAAATAATTGTTGTTTATTGCCTTACTAGAAATAGCAAACCCTAAATTAAAGAGATGTAGGGGTTCAAGTCTTCACTACTTGTCCGAGGTCGACGTTAAGTTACATAATCTAATACCCTTGATAAAGGACCAAATAGACCCTGCAGTCACGTTTTAGGAACGATTTCTATAAATCTCTAAGAGCCTCTCAGTATCTGTAAGCCAGCGAACATCGTTCGGGATAGCTGACCCTAAGCCAAATTCTATGGCTCGCTGCAATGGGAAAAAGGATCGGCAACTTTTTCCGCGTCGCTTGTTTCGTCGCTGGGGAATAAAGGAAGGAAATGTATATACATATAAGAAGTCTCCTTGCAAAAGTTAAAGAAGAAGGGCAAAAAGGATATCCTCGTGGAAGGAGAAGATAGCGTGTCCATTTCGGGGAAGTGCTTGGGGAATAAAGGGTGGAAAAGCGGAGAGATTTTTCACTTCGCTTTATAGTTCCGCGCCTCGCTTTTTCTGCGCGGACCATCTCCTTCCCCTTCACCTTTTTCCCTTTATATCTCCCATTTACTCTTCCTTCCGGATTCACCCCCGCTTATCGCCTTAACCCTCCAGATGGCAGATGGCCATCGCTTTAGTAACGGAGAGGTGGGTGGAGTAGGAAAGCCCTAAAAGGGAGTTGACCGCGTCGGTAGTCAGACGAGTATGGGATCGATCCAACCCTTCTCACGAAATGATATTTTCATGTTTTCATTGTCCTTTTCCTTATTCCTCTTTTAGGAGATCCATGATCGACTTTTGAAGGGCCACTGAACTTTCCTTCGGCCTGTTATCTTCGCAAACTCTCCAAATGTCGTCTTCGATTCTTCGCTTGCCCGTTTCGCATTTAAGGCGAAGGTGGGAGTACCGGTCATTTTGGTTGGTGGATCGGAAAAGCGCAACAAACCGGATCGTGATCGGTTTGATTAAAGGCAAACTGATGGCCAAGCTGGTTTGCTTCATTTGAATCAATTTAGACACTGTTCGGTCAAAACGCGTAGCTAAATTAAGCAGTCCTCACGTAGCCGTCACTTCATACTACGCGACTGTTTATCTTGTTCCGTTCTGTACCTGATATTATGTGTTGTCTTTGAGATTCTATTAATAAGAAGATATTAAGTAAATGTATGGGATCGAAAAGGGGAAATTTTGTCTTACGACGCTGTCTGTTATTCCATTAGATATACTGGGGTAACATGACTTATCAGATAGCTTTAGAAAATAATATGCAAAATTGCCTTATGGGAGCAATCAGTGTTAAACATTCAGTATATAGCGATTTACTTTTTCGATTCTCGTTGATGTTTGCTAAGCTTTGTGATTTATTTTACAAATATAAACGGGGTGCTAAAGGAAATTCTTTTAAAGTTGAACTACTGTGTACTGGTGCTGTTTTTACAGAGAAATCTTCAGTTACTTTTCCGGAGACAAATTTATGGCCAGGAGAAGAATATTTTAAATACTTAATGGGAAGCAAGGGTAGTTACTAGACTTCAAGTCGCCTGAGATGATTTATATTAAACATATATGTTACGTTTTCCCATTTTTATATTCGTTTTCTGCGTTAAATTACGTGGAAGATTTGTTTTATTTTTTTTGTAGTTTTAGCTAATAATCAATTGCAAAGGCATAGCTGTGTGCGGTTGTTTTCAGCTTAGTTCTTTGTCGGGAGGGAAACTAAGATTGGGTAGATTGTTATTGGTGCTTGATAGATTGTAACCGTACTTTCATAAATAGGCTGCTACTTGATGCTGGTTAAACTGTAGCCAATTCTAATTAAAATAATAGACTTTGTGAAACTAAGCTAGTTTTTCGTACGTTGACAACTGTTAACATTCTCTCGCCCGCTTTTGTTTTAAACACATCTTAAAATTTACTTGGATGAAAGATTAATTTCATTCGCATTACACGTATTGTCTCGGTTAGGGAAGACTTAACTATTCACCGCAATTTATAAGTCAGATTTTGCATCCGAATCGGTAATTTTGATTTCTGAGCGATTTCCGTCATTCCGCACTTTATATCTACCTCCTTTCCGGAGGAAGGACCTTCCTTATAACATCTTGCTCTTCGTGAGTTCGTTGGATTCCGGCCAAAACGAGGGAAATACTTCTGAAGTCGTCTGGATAATATATCTCGTGGGAGTTTGAAATGTGAGCCCGTTGGGATTCGAATGGAGGAGCCGATATTAGGGGCTATGTCGTGAAGAATGGCCGTCGGGACTACGGTTCTTATATTGATCTCCCTGAGGGAAATTGCGAATGTTCGGCATTCGCAGATTTTTCATTCAATCACCTTTTGACTGTAATGGAGATGCCGTTTGTTTGGAACATGTACAGTTGCGTTAGCTCCACGCTAGCTAACGAATGGTTAAGATATTTCCATCCTCAGATTCTAGTGATAGATTTAGAGGTTAAGAACTTTTCTCTTTCCAGTATAATTTCTGTTTGATAAGAACGATTCGGATACATTTGTCTCCCAATAACATTGCTAACTTATTAATCTATTTTCATAACATTGTACAATTTCCATCTTTGTTACTGCGTAAACAACCAATCTCATTGTATAGGATAAATAATTTAGTTGATATATTTTTTAAGATTTTTTAGTGTTACTTTGATGCCGGAGATACGGCTGATAGATTGCATCCTTTAATTCTTGATCTGTAGTACTCTATGAAGAAATCTTCCTTGTTAATGACTAATGCCTATGTCTCTTTAATTTCTAGATATTTTTAATAGGCTGCTTTGGTCACGTATAATCATTCACCATATATCGTACTATTTTTACTAAGGATATTACTAACCCAAGATAAAAGGAGAAGTTAACTTTGCATTTAAAGACGTGTACCGAGGAAAACTTCCTAGGGATAAAGTACATTAAAAATGTCCGTTAGAATCGGTGCTCTAACCAGATACCAATTATACGTACAAAGAATAATCGTATAACCCGTTAACCTATCTAGCCAGAACATTCAGACTCGCTGTTTTGTGAGACTCTGTAGGCAAGGACTTGTGGTTCATCCGACTAGGCGGCATTGTTGACGGCCAACGTCTTTACTAAGGCACCAGCCTAATAAGGTAGTGAGAAGGAGAACCCTCTTTAAAGATAAAACAATGGAAAGGGAGAAGGTACAGGGAACTTAATTTAGGCAGCTTAATTGATTAAAGAATCCACCCGGAAAGTCTATGATCCGGGCTCGACTCCAGGTCCCGTAAGACTTTTTTCACGTCCGTTTTTCCATGGGAAATCATTGACCGTGTACCCAAACAAAATAGAAAGGGATATTTTTTCTTTTAAATTAGTCATATATATTTCGGACAAATGTATTAAGAATGATGATTAATTTGCAATAGTATGAATACGATTTTTTAAGCTCCTTACTGAAGATTGACCTAATTAAAATTTCATCAATGATAATTGTTTCCGAAAAGAAAGATTTTTGAGAGATTTTATAAAAGATCGCTGGGGAATAAAGGAAGGAAATGTATATACATATAAGAAGTCTCCTTGCAAAAGTTAAAGAAGAAGGGCAAAAAGGATATCCTCGTGGAAGGAGAAGATAGCGTGTCCATTTCGGGGAAGTGCTTGGGGAATAAAGGGTGGAAAAGCGGAGAGATTTTTCACTTCGCTTTATAGTTCCGCGCCTCGCTTTTTCTGCGCGGACCATCTCCTTCCCCTTCACCTTTTTCCCTTTATATCTCCCATTTACTCTTCCTTCCGGATTCACCCCCGCTTATCGCCTTAACCCTCCAGATGGCAGATGGCCATCGCTTTAGTAACGGAGAGGTGGGTGGAGTAGGAAAGCCCTAAAAGGGAGTTGACCGCGTCGGTAGTCAGACGAGTATGGGATCGATCCAACCCTTCTCACGAAATGATATTTTCATGTTTTCATTGTCCTTTTCCTTATTCCTCTTTTAGGAGATCCATGATCGACTTTTGAAGGGCCACTGAACCTTCCTTCGGCCTGTTATCTTCGCAAACTCTCCAAATGTCGTCTTCGATTCTTCGCTTGCCCNTTTTTAAGCTCCTTACTGAAGATTGACCTAATTAAAATTTCATCAATGATAATTGTTTCCGAAAAGAAAGATTTTTGAGAGATTTTATAAAAGAGCTAACAATGGAATAGAATAAACTCTTACTTGCCGAGTGTTCGAATTTTTTATAAGTTTTTAATTTAGTAAGACCTCACCATGTAAGGAGATAGTAATAACTTCATACCGTAACTGCTGTAAGGAATTCCGATTTTGAAGGAACTAACAGAACAGATCATGGTTAAAAAGGATATAATGCAGGAATATACCCTATAAGAGACCAAAAGATAAATTTCTACTACTATATAAGGAGATACTATATACTACAACAGTAATTCTCAGTTAAGGGAATTCAAACATGTTAAATTCAGTGGCTGTGCACATTAATGTTAACAAAGTTATCCTCAGCAACTACTTACTGCGAAAAGGAAGTTGGCAGGGAGTGTAGCGAAGTAGAATCGTTTAGAAAAGGTTGGAAGATGGGAAACTTTACTATATTTGAATAAATCAATGATATGTTGTTATTTAAATGCTAATTGATCGTTTAATTAACAGTATCATGACAAACAATCGAAACAGCAGGAAGATTGTTCACATCGCAGAGATAGCCGCTTGAACGATCGCGGCCCGCGCCGTGAACGGCGTTACCCCCGAAAGAAAAATTATTTTTCTCGAGTTAGTTATAAACTTATGACGTTGAAATTTCAAATAAAATAATTTCACTATTTTCTGAGAAACTTTCCCGCTGGAAGTTTTTTCCAAAGCAAATAAGACGGAAGATAGCCAGCATGTCCTTTCTTCAATGCATTTTACGAAAAATTCTCGACTTCCCCTACGATTTGTGTTAAATACTTGTCTCAAAAACGTTTGTCTGCAAAATAAATAATGCTATCGGAAAGAAAATAATTTGAGGCAGAGTAAGATGTTAAAAATTCCGTGTTCCTTAAAGTAGGGAACTCAAGGCACGCTTTCAAACAGAACGGGAAAAATATCCAGAATTTCTTTGAAATGTAACATTTTCGTTTTTTATGCAATTATGGTAGTAAAGACCCATAAGTTAAACACGCAGTAAAATCCGACAGCAATTCCATTCAATACAGAAAATAATTCAAACAATTTGACTTACTTTACATTTTTACGCAATTGTCGCAACAGCGCCCGAATATCTCCCGTTTAAAATACATGGGCCAATGCATTTTAAATGGTGTCTTCATGATGGTGAATCAAGTATAGAAGGTCAACGGTTGCGAGTCGATCCTAAAACTTTAACGCGCCGAAGAATCTCTCCTAATTCATGCTTGAAGCAAACTCAGGTTTGTCTGTCATAAACTTAAATTACCGTTCGAAAGTATTAAAATTATCTAATTTCTCTTATTCATTATGAGCGTTTCTTTTATCGGAAAGAAGGTTTCTACAGAAGTGAAAATGGATACAGCTATAAGCAATTACTCTGTAAAACATTTTTTAATACGAAGACCTAAAGAACGATAAAAGAACCTTCGATTCTCGTTACGAAAGAGGCAGGTCAGTGTTTTAGGAAATATTTGTGGGCAATGTAAGCTTCCCATATTAGGTAAACTTGGTTTTCTAACGTAGTCCCTGTGACTATGGATGAAGAAACTTAAACTTTTTTTTCTGATTCCGTTAATTTAAGCGAATCAGTTATCAGCATGGAAGATAAGTTGAGAGCTTTAAAATTTGAAATGAATTCGCATAGAATTACGGTTACTACGTAAAGAAATGTCTTTATTTTGAAAGGTTTACGTTGAAATTTCAGTTTATATGGTAAGGGGCCGACGTGCTATTTCTCCGATTTGTTTTCAATCCTTTTGAAGTTATTTTCAATCTGACTACTTTGTTGGCATGGGACGTGAATTCCAGTAAAAGTGGCAACATCAGATTTGAGATACAGACATTTGGATTCTCAAAATTTTCAGTAGAATCGCTCATAATACCGTGATATCAATATCACAGTTAACGGGAACAGGGATGAAACACGTTTGGAATGATTTTGAAGAGTTCGTTGGTGGAAAAAAGAATAATTTCGAAGAACAAAATCGGTGTACTCATTATTCTTTTGTACATACTTCACGTTCTTTTACATAAGGGATGACTGAAAAAGGTGACAGTAAGCTATCCTATTAACAATAAAATCAAAACTAACATCGAAAGATTGAAAAGTAGGTAGCGGTAGAAAGACGCAAAAGGTAATCGGAGAAAAAAATGTTGAGATTTGCCGAGAGGAATTGGGGATGGAAAAATCGGAGAAGTAGGGAATGGAAAGCGATGTAACGGGAATGGCACTCCCTTGGTAAAATAACATTTTCTGAATCGTTGAACTGACAAACCGAACCACTCCCTTAAAATGTTTTGTTTTGCTCTTTTTGGATTCCTCTCGCTATCCGCTCCAAAAATTTTACCGGAGCATAGGATGCGTTTCCGAACACTCTGAGGCTGCTTCACCATCTACGCCTGCCCGTAATGTGGTGATCCTTCCTTATGATTCTCAGACTCTGCTTTTCAAGTTTTTCTTCCTATTTCTCCGCTGTTAATATACCGATTCCGTTCTCTATACCCTCATAGACGTATCTTCCTCTGTGTTTAATACAACTCACGCATTCTTTGTCTATGTAAGTACTCTGCAAGCCGCCTTTCGGCGTATGGCAGGGGGAGCATGCACCATGACTGTATTTCCCTAATCGATTACTTTCGCGTACCTATTCGCGGAAAAATGAGTTCTTTCTTTTATTTTTGCTTGCTAATCATTAGCTTTAAATAATATAACAAAATAAAATTCAATTTTGTGTTTGCATCAATATTGGGCCGGCATTTAAAATTAATTAATATCTATCATTTTAATAACCTCCTTGCTTAATCAAATTATCGAGACCAAGAAATAGTCGACTTTCTTGCCAATAATATTTAGTACAATCTTCTAATCGCTCAGTGAGATAAGCTTAAAGCAATAAAAGTTTTGTAAGTTCTTGTTTTAATTAATATAACTGATGAAAAATTTTCATGCACTAACATAATGAAATCTCAGCTAAAATGATCACAGGAATGACATAGAAAGAAGTTATGGAATGGATTTTGTAAGAAATACGATTTTTCAGAAGTCAACAATACTTATTAACAGCTGTAATTTTTGCAAATATTTGACTGTGTTATTTTTTACGTTCATATTTATGTGACTTTAATGTGTATAGTTTGCGGCTGTAATCCGCTTCATTCTGCATCACTGAATTTTAGTCTCTTTCCGAAACCTCCTTCTTCTTTATCATTCGGCAGCTAATCTCCTTTCTACATTTACTCCTTGACTTTTGTCGAGGTTGCTGTATAACACGCTGTCATCTCCACGATCTTTCACGCACAGGAAATTACCTGTTCCTCATCCAGGTTTTCATTTTTCAGGTTCCCTCTTCCTCAAAATCAGTTGTCGCTCAAGATCTCTTTGACACCCTTTCAACTCTGAGCATCCTCCCATCGGAACAACACATTCCAATTACGAACCTTTTATTACGGTCTTCAGCGTTTTATTTCCTCAGTTGCTTCGAACATCCGACTAAAGATTGCATTTCTTACCTTCCACTTCTGTCTGATCCACCCTCTTATCATTTATGTCTAAAATCTGAATTTTCTACTCGCACTTTCCCTCTGGCCTTCATGGGAATTTCCCTCCTGTACGAAGAGGAGATATTATCACTCTCCAGAATCTGTTGTCAAAGGAAAATATTAGTAAAAACATTCATCTCGATAGCAGGATCTCCTACGTGATTTCTGCTTTGATGTGATTTATTCAGTGGAATAGGTAAAAGTCCAATCACAAAAAAGCTTTCCTTTTCCCAGGAGAGAGATTGAAATTTCATTTTAGGATCGATTGGGTTTTCCTCTAAAACGATTGTTTTCTCTTCCTTTCAGTTGCAGGAACTTCCGCACCGGTGGTCTTTTACGCTTTTTTGTGTTTCAAAGTGGTTGAATGCTCTGATTTTTCCATTTTATCTCACTTTTGGGAGCAGAGATAAGCGATCGCTTGATTCATAAAATCTTTTGATGGAAAGAATTATAAAGTTTGTTTTGACTATTCGTTGGTGCTCGTAACCGGATTATACTAGACCAAGGAAAAGAGCTTAATAAAGCTGATGTTGGTTTTATGGCGGATTTTATTAGAAATTTCAATAAGCGAGTTTAATAACGATAAATAGTCCTATTGCTACAAATTTTCCCGTATTTTCAAAATATAATTTGGAACCGTAACTTTTTTTTTTGATTTATTTACGCAATCAGTAATTAAATTAACAAAATCTCTTTGAAAATTTGCGTACTATCGATATTTACATTAAATAAAATATGTAGTCTGCTCATTGTAAATAAATGGAATATTTTTAAAATTTTACAGAGAAGATTCGAGTGATTCCTAATGGATATGTGAGTTCGATAAATAATTATTAGATGTGGCCTGCTTTTCGTGAAACTCTTATATTTTATCCATGATTAACATTTGTAAAACAATTTTAATTGCGGCTCAAATGCAATTATGTGATATTCCGCGAATAAATATGCGTTAATAAATATTGACATGGTTTATATATTACTTGTAAAAGATGCTGCATTCAAAATATAACTCGAGTAAAAAGCAAATTTAACTCGATATTTTTGTACAAGTATAATTAATTCAACGCAATTTTGTATTCGAATCGAGAGAACAAGCTCTGTCGCTTTTGTCGATTTACGTATTTTAATTGACAATTTTTTTATTTGCAGCCTTGTCCCACGGGATCCAAAGATTTCAGGACGGTGCAGTGTGAACACTTCAACGGAAAAATGTTCATGGGACGTTTTTATCGTTGGGAGCCATTCCTCGATGGTGAGTTCAACTTTCAATAATTAAATAACATTCGCAACCCAAAGTAATAGTATGATACATCTCAATTATCTCCCGTTTGACCAAACATTACTTTTTAATGATTTTGCTGTCAGTGAACTGAAAGGTAATAATACAGTCCGTATAATATTCATTAGAATACATTAGATGTGCGATATGAGTACAAGGTCTTGCGTAGAATTTAATATTCGTCTCTTTTAAATGAATTTTACCAACGGCTGTGGAGTACCAACAGCACTGCATTAGCTCATCATTTCGTGAATTGTATGAAAACTAGATTTATATTTTATTCTTTCAGGATATAATAAAATTTTATATTAAAAGTTATACAATTTTCAAGAAGGCAGCCTTTCTCTTTCTTCCTTGACACTTCATGTCCTCCGAATATAATGGTCATAATTCTTGTCATCCACAACAAAAGAATGCTGCAGATTTAAAATGCCGATGCTCAGTGGTAATCTCTAAACGTTACGAGTTAAATGGTGTGTTTATCGACTATTCAAAAAAAGATCTATTTCCTGATGTGCCAGATAAGGTCGACATACGTATAGCTTCTCTCTACAGACGGGGATCTTACTTATGAAATCATTCTTGTTTTCTTTTGGTACTCAGCGAAAACATCTCAAACAAAACTTTCCATTTCTCAGCGCCGAATAAATGCGAGCTCAACTGCCGTGCAGTCGGATTTCGCTTCTACGCCACTCTCAACAAGACAGCGGTGGACGGAACGTCGTGTCGGAGGGATAGCGACGAATGGATATGCGTCAGTGGACTCTGCAAGGTAAGTGGATGAAGCTGTTCACGATTGCAATACTATTTGAGCGCTTGAATTTGTTACTTTCTTTCTCCGTCTCCAACTTTCTCCATGGTCCGCTACTTCTCCACATTCGTTGCTGGAATTAAGTGTACACATGTGTGAAATCAGAGTAGAAATTTTTAGTATCGTTTTTTGATTAACATGAAAATCGATGTCTATCGTTCCTTCACTCTTTAGATAACTACTTCATGAAGAGATATACTACAGTTTTATCGAAATTGTCATGAAAGACAAAGTTTACTTTCATTCTAGTCCCAAAAAGACTCTTCTTTGCCAGTAGGCATGATTGATTTAGAGATAATTGAACCATATATCTTAATGTACCGTTTTAGATTTATTATACTTTAGATTGTAATGCACTGGAAAGGCATGATGATATAATTTCAAATGCAATTCACTGTTAAGTATGAGTTCTACGGAGAAAATTGCTCCCTAACCAGGAAATCATTTTTTTGGAAGAGTTCCTGTATTCATCTACATAACTACCCTGCAAGCCGCCTTCCGGCGTGTGGTAGGGGGTGAGGATTCATGCGTTATTTGTCTATCCGTTTGGACCACCACTTTTATTGTGAAAACCTGAAGTCTACTAATATCAAAACCTCCGGACATTATTACAATTTAATAAGCTGTTGACCCTTCGCAAGTTTCCACCGACGCGTCGGTGGAAACGGACTCGTCGCGACGTCTATCTGGAAGTTTCACTCGTAATGTTTTTGCCTGAAGATATCAGCGAAAATAGTTCAGGCAATACTTATGCAATATAGGCTATTGTACTTGCGGCAATATATGTTTGTATTAGCGCACAATTTACCATAGTATTTACATGTATACCTTCCTCTTGATTTTATTCGATATGCACTTGATCTTCTCCATCCTTTTCTATAAAGGTCACTCGTTGCACTGCCTCTTATTGGTTTAAAATAGCTTTGCTGAGTGTATCTTGCAACAGGGAGGCAGTTTGAATAATATATAAAGGGGCCATCTCTTCCACTATGTTAGTGAACAAGATAAAATCAAGAATGGAACGTTTTTAATTTTGTCAAGGATTCCTGCAGTACATTTGATATAAAACAAATTGTAATTAACACTGGATAAACTTTAAACAAAACGTGCCCAAAAAGTAGTAAGTTTTTGGGAAACTTTTCAGGACCCGAAATTTACTATCTAGTTAAGGTTCTTCTTTCGAAATACCCCAATATATTTTGTGCATTTAAAGAAATTCTTTAAAAGAGATCCATTTATTATATGAGAAAATATTCGAATGTAAAAGTGTATTTAACGCAGAATGGAAATAATAGATTATAGTTTTCCCGACAATCGTACTTAAAATATTCAATTCGGAAAAGTTGACTATTCTTAGAAGAGAAAGCCTCTCCCTCCGACGAGGAAATCGTTTTTGGCGATGCGAACGGCAGAGTGAATTACTACGCGCACAATTACTTTATCTTGGTCGCAAAAATCTCCACTACCGTATCTTAAAGGTTTTATTTCTGCAGCGTCGCGAATACAGAGGCAACGTAGCAATTACGCCCAGAGCTCACGTTCAATTTCCCGGCAAAGGAGGACCCTCAGTATAAGAATTTGTCGTCCCATTTAACTGGCGACCTGCAGAGGGAGTGGAATAGAGGAAGAAACCGTGCGACCTCACGAAAAGGGATACAAAAAAGCATGGCGATAAAAGCGGACGAGGGAGTTAAAAAAAGAGGCGGGAAAAAGCAAAACGACAGCACCGTAAGGAAAGAGGGCGTAAGTAGCGCTCCAAGGGGCCATCTCTCGAACCATTGGGGAGTTAAATGGGGTAGAGGTATAGAGGGGCGGGAAAAGAAAGAAAGACGGATAAGGCCCTTAATGGATTTGTATTGTCTCCTTTTATGAGCGCCGCCTGAGGAGAGGGGAGAGGAGACGCGAAGCAGCGTTACGGAGGCACTGAGAGATTGAAGCTGGATACGAGTTTGATAGGTGATTAGCCATTTGAAATATCTCGCGTATGTGGCAGAAGCGTTTCGTAGGCGGAGAAGTGCCTCCGTATGGGAGACGTGGAGATGCGCAGCCGATAAGAGGAATCTACGTCCGAGCTATAAAGGAAAAAAGTCGATGCCGAAAAGAGCTCCGTGATGCAGTATTTTTTATTTTCGTTTCTTTCGGACAGTACGCCCACCCGCATGGTTCTCTTCGGTGGGCACTTATAACGAGGCGATAAGAAAAAGGGGTCATATAAGGAAGAGGTAGGAAAAAGATTGCAGAAGAAAGGGTGGGTTGAGTACATGACTGATGAATAATGCAGGGTCGTGGTAGGTGGTTAAGGGATAGGACGTGCGGTCAAAGATATCCATACAAGGAGGTATTGAGGTTAATATTGGGGAAGAGATGGATCCAATTGGGATGTTAAAGGTGGAGATTTGGTCGTGGATTACGATGGAGTAAAACTTCGCTCTGATTTTGGGTGTGAAATCCTGGGATGGTTTTAATGGAGTTTCGGATGGGGTGAAGTTTTTGATGAAGTCGTTCGAAACGTCAGGGAGAAGTGGTCGTTTAATCAAAGTGGATCGGCTTTATTTCCCAATTACTCTCGAAAGTCAGGATTCCGGGAAAAAAAGCTCTGAATGTTTCAGTTCTAAGCCCTCCGATGTTTCTTTGATATGAATGGAATTTTAATTCCTTTATGAATGTGTTATTTTGCGGACCAGCTGGGATTTTTAATGTGCGTGAATAAAAATTGATCCGAGGTTATCTCTATTACCAACCGTTCGATCAAACAAGAATTATTAATTTTTTCTGAAAAAAATGTCTGCTTCAAGTCATTATTTTTGCCTTAAATTTATGGAGTTCACTTTGTAAATGTGTATTTAACATTGAGTTAATTTTTCTTCAAAAACATAGTATTTCAGATACACTGTAATCGTACTCTTATCATCATTATTTCTCCGATACTATTAGCCAACTCTGTAATCGCGAATGAAGGTCAACGAAACATTTCCTATTTTTAACGGGCATATATTTAATATTGTTCTTGTTATGTATCATCTTATATGTATCATACAGCTCAGCAAAATCTGATATTTCATTTTCTAATTCATACTTAATCAGTCGTTTTTATCTATTGCTTAGCATGCTAATGATATTAATACTAATGATGTATTTCAATCGATAGTGGAAGAAGGTTCGGAGGAATAAATTCAAATTTCTGAAATATCTTGATTTTTATCGCCTTTCTCCGAGAATGGAGATTTTTACTTTACTCTTTGGAAAGGTGATTAAATGCAACAATTTGAATGCACATCTGACAGCAAAGACTGTTATTTCATCTTTCTCCTCGTCGGAATGCAGCATATCGGCCGTCCTTTAGCCATTTGATCTTTCATTCTGGTGGTAGAGTGAGGCGGCGAGAAAGCTTGTGTATTCTCGATGGCCATATTTTCTCGTCACTATCCCATACGCACTGAGAGCGCATCCAGTTATGCTTACGAAACCAAAGGCTCGATAGCCAAGAGGTCTCCGCTTTCCCATTCATCAAAGCAATTATTAATCACAACCACGAGTGATTTCTCTCCGCCATCATTAACTCGCTCAGTATCTCACTGCCGGGTGAAGTCTTCGCTCTAGAAATTCTTCGGCTGAGTGCTAACGTACTTTATTAGAGAGCAGTTTCATTAATAAATGGTAGATAGAATAATAATTATTAAAAATGTGTTTTAAATTACGTTATTTATTTACGTTAATAATCCTTAAATTACGTTATTTAATGGGTTATACCAATTTTGAGTAGATATTTCATGAGGTTTTTGGGTTCATAATGGAATGTAAGAAAATAGAATTTATATAAATTAATGTATTTATTACTACAATTTTTGCTTTATTAATTTTAAGAATTCTTACTCGTCTATCTTCTTATGTAAAAATTAAACTATTTACGCGACAAGGTTAACGCGTATCTTTCACAGAATTACATACCCCTGATTCCGTCGTCTATCTTTTACTCGTATATTGGATTATATATTTCTTTGGTCGCATTTGATTGACTATCCTAGCAAATATTTAGATTTCTGGTCGTGAGGCATACGTTAATTTAAAAACAGATTTCTCTTGTTGCTGTTGGAATAAATTACTACTTCTACTATCTCTTTGTTTTCAAAATATGATTACGTATTTACATAAATCATTAATAAAATATACCAACATTTCCAGGATCATATTTTTTCCAAAATTTAAACGTTTTGAATGTCGCCTAATTTTCAAATTTTTTGTTATCAAGCCCATGTACTAAACGTTCGCATGTTTATTAATTTTGAGGCTCAGCATATTTTTGCGTTTTGACTGAAGATTATGACTAAGAATTAGCGTGTTACAATCGATGTTCTACTTATTTAAACTATGCAACCACAGTGGTGATAACATGTTTATCATCTTTGCTTCTTCTGTTTGGCCTCATATGTTTGATACGGGGTGCCTTGGTGACTTGCCATCCATGTTGGAATCTACGTTAGTCTCTTCTCTTTATCCTTTTTCTCTTTACTTGATTAATTACACATATTAAGACACGTCGAGGGATCCCTGGCAGCCAAGTGGGCAACGGTTCGACTTCGGCGAAAGCGATCCCGGGTTCGATTCCCGATGGGAGCCTACGTGCGAAATGACCTAAGCTGTCGAAGCACTTTTAATAATACAACTATTACTACTACTAAGACGCGTCGAATCACTCTTTTTATGAGGATTCGAAAATTATCTTTCTATTAATAATATTTACGCATTTTCCAGGTAAATTTTTATGAAAGAATAAAATGTTATAATTCAATATTTTCGTCATTACAGTGATGTATTCAATTTCTAAAATATACCGTTTGCGTACTCTTTGAAGGTCGAAGGGATGATGCAAGCGACATCCGCACCTCCGAGCGGATTTTCTCGGAATTAACCTAATCCCTTCTCTCCACGGCGTTGTTCAAAACCTTTTTGGCGTAGACGTATTACAACTCTGTTCAAAATGTCTTAGTCTCTCTCTATAACACCAACAAGATGTGGTTAATTGAGTATAACAAAATTTCTGTTGGTTGGCTATTCATAGGTTCAATATGTTAATATCGTATCTGTTCTACTTATTATAAACATTTCGCTGCTCTTTATTTTCTTCGACTACTTTACTTTCATTCATGATATTCTAAGCATTCTCTTAGTCATCATCACTATATTAGTTCAATAGGATAATCTTCTTACAATGATTCTATACTATGGATTCCTCTACTGCCTAGTTACTTCCATCGTGAGTTATCTTTAATTTTCATACCGTGCTTATTGCTATGTTGTCAGTTGAGGATTTCGCGGCATAATCTGTAATAATGAACACCATTTATTAGATGTTTTAATTAAAAATTCGTGCCGAAATTATTCAGAGAAATATCCTACGAGAAATAAACAAGATATATCACCTTCTGTTTAACAAGTTATCACGTAAAATATGGTAACAGGTCAACTGTTAAGAATAAAATATTGCGTTAATACATTCATCGATAGTTTTTTAAATTTGTTTTTTTTTTGTTTTGAAATCGGAATTGGGCTATGTACAGCTATGCATTTAAATTCTCCATTGCATCAGTTTTTACTAAATGCATTAACAGTAGAAAGAACTTCCATTTCATACTTGTCTTAGATAGTATAGTTTTACATTAAGATTTACATTATTTTGGCAAAAAACACCTATACCATCTCAAATTCTGATGGAATACCCCAATTAAAATCGTAGGAATGAATATGTGGAGCGATGCTTAGATGCATCTCGCCCGACAAATCCATAAAATCTAAATCTAGATTGCATCCCTAGCATAAGGCATCGATTATTTCCGCCGCAAACCTCTTTGCCGAACCCCGCTGCTTTTCTGCTAAGTGATCATCACACCGCTTGTTCATAATTCGCCTCCGGCAAGGATGCTGCCCGCCAGCTCTTCATAACTCATCTCCACCAGTCAGACTCCTTTTAATAGGTTAGCGCGCTTTTAAAGTAGAGCGGAAAGCCAAAATAATCAATCATCAATCACCAACCTTCCTCTTCTGTAACTACCTTCACTCCATTTCAGCTGCCCCAATATCGATTAACTTCGCGTATTGGCAATGCATGGGTATTTTATTCCTCCTCTTCATCACCCACCATATATTGCTTTTTCATCTCCTTTCTCTCTCCATTCTTCTTCCCCTATCCTCATCTTCAAATTCCCTTCTCCACCGTTCCGCTGAACCCTAATCCCTCTCTGTCTCTTCGAATTATCTCCGTAATTAATCTGCCCCGCTTCCACTACCGTGTCGCTAGAAATACTCCTTCCAAATCGCATCCTCGACAATTAACCTTATAACCTCTTCCAGGCGCTTCCCAAGAGTGCTTCGGTGGCTGTCTATTTTTCCCTGCCAAAGAATCGGAAGCACTTTTTGCCTGTCTCAAAGGTTTTGTGCTAAAGTCTTATATCTTTTTGACAGGAGTGCATGAGTTCCCTTCTCGGTTTGGCGAAATGGCTCAACGATACTTTCTCTAATATTTTGGTTCGTTTGCGTCCTCCCGGAAGGCTTCTAGTGATGTACTCCTCACAATGGAAGTGTGATCTCGTATATTTTGGTTTGTTCGCTAGACTCTGTCAATTAGATTGCTTTCTTCATAAAATAAAACTCTCGATACGATGCATTACTATACTAGATATTCATTTTACAACAGTACGATACTACATTTGCTTTTGAATGAGGAAATCCTCATTCGTTGAAATACTGTGGTGACATTTTATCCTCTAGTTAAAATCTCTGAGAAGTTCCTGCAAAAGGGTTATTAGTCGTATATTCTTACAAAGGATTTCATTTTTATTGAAGACTTCGTAAAGGTGTCACTCATTAATTTTTATGTAAACATATTTTTACTTATCCTTAACTGCTTCCTCCTTAAAAATTTGTTAACCCTCAGAAGGTTTGGCATGATTTTCACTCCCCCTCTTTTTTAAGCGCAAACTTTGGCTTTTGAACCCGCAAAGTAGTTTTCTTCTGTTCACTTTCTTTAATATTTCTCTTTTTATATGACAAATGGTTTGACGTGAGAAGAGACATAAGTATAAATATTACCCGAAAAAAGTCGCTTTATTATTATTATTATTATTATGTATAGTGAAGATCTGTATTATTTATGATATGACCATTAGCTTTTGAACATATTCAAATGATTTTTATAATTATGTTTTATAATTTGACGAGTGAGTCTTCCGTAAATGAAATGTTTGCATTGTATTGGGATTCCATGTACGATGGGGACTATGGGGGCCCCGTGGGCGCTGCGTTATCCATGCAGATCTATCAGGAATCCTGAAAAATCTTACGGCATAAGTAAAAATTACATGAATAAACGCCGATGCAAGGTGATTTTGAGTTCATGTATAAATTATAACCACTTGAAAGGTTCTTTGTAAATATTAAGTGAGCATTTTAAAATTTTATTTTATGTACTGATTTTCTGTATATGTAAGGAATCTGGTGAATTGTTCGGGTTGATTGCTAAAAGAACATGTTTTTGTAGTGGTTTTAGAGTATATTGTAAATTATAGCTGTGTATATTATTAATAAGCGTGGTTTGCAAACTAATGTAATTAATGGAGGAGATATTTAAATAGAAATGTTTTATAGTAGTGTATGTAGAGCTTTGTTGTTTTTTTTTTGTTAGCTGTAAATTTTACAAATAGTTAACGTCGCCACCAGACTTTGCGTCGAACTTCGGCGGTATTGGACGGTATTATAACAAAATAAATATATAATTACACTTAAAGTACATACTTTGCAATTTTTATATANATTATAGTTTACAGAATCGATTTCGTACGTAAAAATATTTATAAATTCAACGATCTTTAAAATTCAACAAATTTTGCTGAGAATTCGGGATGGGTATATCTTAAGAAATGGTTTTAGGTTAATGATCACCTCGTTAAGTTGTAAGGAAATCTATCCGTTGAAAGATATTGATTCGTCAGTAAGAATCGATTGTATAATATACAGTGTAGAAAAAGGCAATGCAGACACTCCCAAGGGCCAAGCCGTCGATATGTTAACCCTCTTATTATTTTTATATCCTGTAATTAATGTCAGTCCATATTAAGTTTCTTGCTGCAATCTTCTCCTGGTTTACTCCTGGGAAGGATATCTGTGCCATCTCGTAATTAAGCGATCTCTTATATATCTTTTTTCCTCGCATTTTTCTTCGTTTTACGGACAGTGTGTATTCCCATTGGAGTTCTCGAATTGGAGTCCCCTTGCGCCTCCTGGCGGATGCCTCCGGAACTTTTTTCCTTACGGAACGAGATTTTTTCCTTTCCCCGTAACTCCCTCAAGTCGTCCCCCTACAGGTCGATTTATACACGCCATTTTCTCTCACACCATTCCTCGCAAACGATTCGCCTTCTGAAGTGACCCAACCTTTCCTCTCCTGCAACCACTTGTGAATAAATCTTTCCACTGCATAGAGATGAGTTGTGTGTTTAGCTGTCCACAGAACTGTCGATAGGTATACAACCAGTAATTATATTAACAGAAAATGAGACATTAGCGGATGGTCTATGATAGGATTGGGTAATCTTTTTCAAAGTGAGTGCCAAAATCTGCCAAATCTCAGACACAATATTTCTCCACGGACCAACCAAAATATTTTGAAAAACTATGCTTTGATATCTTGTTAGTTGATTGGTAAGTTATGTTTAAATCGTGTGAAACTTACTGAAATACCATAAAATTCCCATGGAAATTGAAATTAAATTCGTCAAGGGCTTGTTTCGCGTGCCACGTTTGGAACGCGTGCCAAGGGTTGTTCACCCCTGTTCTATGGCAAGTTTGTCGTAGAAAAAGTTTGCTGGTTTCTTTAATATCTGGTTAAATATTCAAAGAACAAGTTTGGTGGCAGTTATTACTATTTTTTGTGACAAAGACGTAAGCGAAGGTTTTGCAGGAAGTTCTCTCAAGTTTGCAGCCGGGCTACTTCTTCGATGACAATCGACATTTTGGCTCCTTTCTCTAGTGTCATCTTCAGGATGAATTGCAAGAAGTGTCAAAGTTCGGGTTTATGTAGAAAGATTTAGGTTCCTTTCACTTTTCTCGAATACCATATCTTTCCTAAGCAAAGGTGTGTTCCGAACACAGAATTGCCTGATCGGTTACCTTTAAATTTTACAGTACTTTAATAAATGGGATCTCACTTTTGTCGCCTACGATCTTCATATGCCATTGATTTCAAGTGTATTTTAGGCAGGTTCTCCAAACCACGGATTGAAATCCGAATTTCGACCAAGAAAGGATTTTATACGGCCTGCAAACACATTGCGTTTCATATGTAGGCATCGCTTAGGATGGTACCTTTTCGCCAAATTAATACCAATAATAATAAATTCAATAATATTTTATACGTTTTCTTTCTCTTTATGAATTTTTCTTTTTATCTTACTGATAATTATGATAATAACTTTCTCACCTTCTCCTTTTTGGTAAGCTACGTTATCACATCGTTACTAAGATTAATTACCCGTCAACAATGATGAGAAAGCAACAAAAATTATGTACGTACTATTTAGTTTTCTTTTGGTTTGTAAATTTAATACCAGTGTAAAATAGTAGTGATTAAATTTTTTACTCAAAGACAATAAATTATAATTTTCCTACGATAACATAATATTACTTTGAACTGTTTAAATTATAATTTTCTTATGATAACATAATATTACTTTGAACTGATTGCTCGTTACCATGGAAACGAATCGTTTACGCGTTTCACACTCGCCATCATGTGAATATATCTCAAGGACAGAAAATAGTTGCTCCTCTAGATCTTAGCCGCGAATCCTCCATGTAATTCAAGGTTTGGGCCAGCCTGTTCTAGAAAATATCAGCCTTCCGTCTCCTTATGAGCACAACATCAGATCATTATATTTCCAACGTCACTATGGTCAGTAATGAAAAACACGGTTTTTGGGTTTTTGGAATGAATTTTATCACATAATTTTCGTTACGGATGCTTGTAGTACTTTCATTCATCGATGAGTGAACAACTTCAAACATCATCTGCGGTTATCCTTATAGGAAGGAAAACGCTTCCCACACTTCTTTTGAAAATACCTACACCAGCTTTAGAATTTTCACCGGAAAGGCATCATGTATTATGTTCCGACCTTTGTTTCTTTTTCATTTTCTCTTCGTACCCTGGAGCTCCGTTTTTTGTTTATCATTCACATTCTACTAATTTATGAAAATAGCGCTTTCAAAATCTTTCATTGAGGAATTTCCCAAATTGTATTTCCTGGACTGGTTCATGTCTCTGGTAAATCTAGTAATCAATTTGGAAAAAAAATGCTTAGTAACAAGTGCGCAGGCCCACGCAGTTTAAATTTGTTGTGGTGTGTTAGCTTTAACTCTTAAATTCGTCCCACAATTCCCGAAACTAAATCCTCTAAATATTATACGCTTCAAGGATTTTGCAAATATTTCAAGTTTCCTTCCCAATGACAAAATTTGAAAGGGGTTTTAACTAAACTTTTGGAATTAAAGTACATAGGAATTGGTTTTGGGTCGTTTTTCTCTATGAATACATTTAAAACGTCACGCTTTCTATTTTAATGGCCCTGTTTAATTGTTATCCCCTAAAGAGTTCTTTGGTGGATGACTCAGTTCAGTGGATTATCAATTATAATTGCGAATGAGATCGCGAATATATGAGGATTGAATGGGTATTGATGAAAGTGAAATTCGAGTCATTAACGGAATATATATTTTTATTTTTCACTCTTAAATTAACGAAAAATACATCGTCTAATTAAGTACAATTCTTTCTCTTCTTGTAGAAACGTGGAAATATAAGATGTTACTGGAACTAAAACACTAATCAGCTACTGGGAACAATCCTGCACGAGCACAAAAACTCGCAAATTCCTGAGAGCTTGGACTAGGGGTAAATGAGAATGCTAGTTGCCTTATGAGAAGTAAGCGCCTGAAGTTCAACGGAAATAAACCTCGTTTGTTGTTTTGTAAACGCGTTTCTCGAATTTAGCAAAGTTACGATTTTCATCCTACGCAGAGAATGCTCTTGTGTCTCTCGCGAGCATTTAGAACGGAAATCAAAACGATAACTCGATTCGCTTTTTTTTAAGTTTGCTGTGTTCGCGATTAAAATTTTTTCACTCGCCCCAGATCTTACGTAGCTCTAATCAGAGGAGGCCAGTTTCTTACTAATTGTGAAGGATGAAAACAGACCGGTTAATCTTTCTTTGGAAGCGGCTCGGAGGGAAAAACCGGCCTAATTTGGAGCTCCTCTATATTTTACAGACTTCAACTTCGTCCGAACGTCGGATCAAAAGAAAAGTTACGTGTTAAAAAATAAGGACTTTAATTATCGCGCGTTAATTTTCACGTAGGGAACAAAAAAGTATTCCGAAGAAATTTTCAGTTGAAAACCTCCCTCCCTCCCCCGCTTCGGGGGCTTCTTCGCGGAAGATTCGTCCTTAATGCAAGTCGGCTCCGAGGGTTTCGACCTACGTCTCCAACGAATTAGATTGATGAATATTTTGCGAGCTTTAGGCACTTGCAAATTTGGTAGCTCCAGGTGTTGCAGATTAGCATTATAAACTTAATGATAGGCCATTAATTCGATGGGAAGGAAAGTTCCGGAGATTGGTCTCTTCGAAGAGTAAACTCGAACGGTAGTTAGGCTGATCCCTTCCGAGCAGTCCTGCCAAGGACAGAAAGTGAGCCGTTTGAGGTTTGAAAGACTTTTACATTCTCTTACAGCGTTAATTTCCCTAAAGAATTTTCGGGAAGTTTTCTTCCCATCTCTTTGCGATATTCAAGGAAACTTTCCGTAGTCTTCGTTGTTAGGGTTTCGGCCGAGTTCGACGTTGTTTTTATAGCTTATACTCCAAATAAAAAATTGCAGTTTGTGTTTCTTTTTAATAACTTTGAAAAAAATGGTTTAATCGATGTATATTCGTGAAAGAATTCAAAGCTTTTGGGACTGAAAGTTATGAAACGAGTTATATTTTTTTAGTATTATGATAGTATAACATTAAAGCTCTTTCATCGTTTGGATACATTGCTACCAAAGTTTTTTTTCACTACTGCGATGTTTTTAACGAAAGTTTCCGTATCCGCAAAACTTAGTTTATTTTATATGCTCTGAGGATATCTTATATTAATACATAACGTCGGTATAATAACCGTCGATCTTCAAATCAATTTTTGTTTTAATACAAAATAATTGTAAGTCTCAGCTCAATGAATCTTAATTTGCGGGCGTTGTATTCTGTACGTAAAGTATTAATCCCGAGACCGATTTAAAACTCATCCCTGACCATCAATTATTGAAAGCTTAAGAGACGGAGTGAGACTTAAGGTGAGGTAAGGTGAGGAGTTTGCCATTACTTTTCTCTCAAATAGCTGAAGAAATCCACCTAAATGCCGAGCATTGACTCTATAAATAAAAAATTTATTGACAATTGATAGGAAGTCATAAAGATAAGACACAAGTCAGAATCATTTTTCCCTCAGTAGCTTTAATATCATCATAGTCTTGAGGTAGAATGAGATAAAAGTAAATGAAAGATATATTTTTCTCTATTCTAACCGAAAGAAAAAGGAAAATATTTTGTTTATTTACAGTTCATAGCTGTAAATAAACTATTCATCACATTAAAGTATTCAGTTTATCTATATTTACTACCACACCATGCATGCACGTGAAACCCGGAAGCTAGATTCTCCAAAACTTTCAAACTTTGCGCATAAATATTTATTCATTACACTATTATGGCCACAGCAAGATTCTGACTCAACAGATTAAGTCAACATTTACCAAGTGTGGTTAATAACTGAAATAATTACATAATTAATAACGAAAGTATAATATATGCAAAATTACCAATTAATTACTATAATTTAAGAATACAGCATTGATAAATAATTATAATTTACTAATGAGTTTACAATTACTTTGAAAATCATGTACACGACTTGTCGGTAATATTTATCATGCTAGAACTTCTAGGATTTATGAAAGGTCTTCATTTTTCCCGTAGCATCCACGGGGCACCAGAAGATGAAGTATTAAAAGTCAAAAATGTAATAAATTCTTGAGGGTATACACGTACATGGAAATTCCAGATTTGATTCGTGAAAGTTTATGCCGTTAATAAATAAATATAAAATGATAACGTGGAAATACTTCGGAAGGTTTTAATCCGTGAACAAACTTTTACCTGCAAATGCAGCCTTTCACTAGTTATCTGCGGGATAGAGTGAGTTTAAATTCGTTGAGTTCCTTTTGCTCCGTATATCTCTCAGTCAATCCTATCAAATTGAGAGGACGGCCTGGCGGATTAATTATGCAAGCAGTTTGTTGCAAGTGTTCTTCTTCCGAAGTGCGGGTGGGAATACTTCTAAATCTCTCCACGTACACCAAGTTCCTTTTAGACTCAGCTCAATTGGTTTTTATTCGATTCGATTTCATCCGAGCATTTCTTTTATTTGAATGGTCTCCTCAACGCCAGCCTTTAATTAAACTGCTAAACCTACTATTTCCTAGCATCAATCGTACAAAGTGCCGCTTTTTCGTGTTTCTAGTTCACACATGGCAGTAGTAGCATTTTCTCCGATTACTCTTTGTCGGTTTGATGTTTTCACTCGGTTTTTACAGAGTTTTATCGAGATAGGTCCTGACTAGGGATTCGTTTCCCTCTAAACCGTCGTCAACGTTAAAAAACCTATTAGGAAACTAAAATAAGTAATGGAAACAACGACAAAATCGGAAAATATATGTTTTGGGATGTAAACTTTCAGTAAAGTTTGGGGAATATATACTCTGTGGGGAAACACTATGCATAATTATAGCTAAAAGATGTTAGAGGAGAAACCGCTGAGCATGAAATGGGATTAGAATTTATAATTTATGATTTATAGATAAAACATATGATGGGGGACAACTTGAAATGTTAATAAAGAAGATTACTGCGAAAATGTAAAGAAAATATGGAATTATAAATACCCACGGTAATAATACTACTCGATAAATGAAATTGTGATTTCATGAAATATATTGTGAAATATAAGAAATGTAATTAAGATTTTATTAAAAAATTATAATTACGAAGAATATCTCGGTCATAAATATATGGAAAATATCATTCGGATGTCAGAAAAAAATGTGTGTATACGCAAACAATAAAGTAGTAGTGGCAAATGAACATATGTAAGAGTAAATGATTGACTATATTTATGTGAACTTTAAATCAGTTGATTTGAATACGGGGGATTTAGTTAAAAATTACTCATCCGACCAAGCGACATTACGTTATCGATAAGGTTTTATCGCTTTTATTTCAGTTATATATAAAGGTTATATTTGAAGGGAGCAAATACCTCTGTTCCGGATTTCTTTCACAAAATTTTAACAGCTAGGCGCAATTGCTAAAATGTTAAAGCTTTCTTGCTTATTTATATAGCGAAAAACTATTAATCGATTCGAAGAAAGACTTCTCTATCTTGTATAGTTCAAGCGTTAGTAGTTTTCTAATTTAAGGCGATGAAAGTGATTAAAAAGTCTATGCGACTTAGGAATGGGTACTTACTGCTTGTGACCAGACTTCGCAGTCGCTGTAAAGGTCTTGGAAGAGTTAAGTGCGGGATAATATTTCGTGCACTACTGTTAAACCGGTCGCGTAGGTCGTGCTCCACTTCTTTTTTAACAATATAAATCCGAGCTCCTTTTAGAAGCCCGTTTCGCCCCCAAGCCCACGTATCCATTGCGGACTTTAACTACCCTTTTATTGGAAACTTGGTCCCTTCCTAAGTCGGCTTACCCACGAATAACGCGAGGTCTTTTTTTACTCCTTCGTCCAAGGCTCCGCTATTCCACCTCTTGTTATCTCCTTACCAGCTGTACTGAAGAGGGAAGTAAGTCAGCTGAGATCTTGAGATGAAGGGTTAAGACATGATCGCTTTCTATTGCTTTAAGAAGTACATTTCACTCGGCCAACGGCGGACGGCTTGTTTATCGAGCTGTCCTTCATGGAAAGGATGGAAGGGAATGGGATGTTTCATTACCATAATATTCTCTCTCTTTCTTACCTTTCGTTTCTATCTCTTTCTTTGCAATCTCTTTGAGTTAAAGAGTACGAGCGATCGAGCATACGGTAAGCGGTATGGCTCTATTTTCAACAAGTCCCCTTCATTCGAAATTTCTCTACCAATTTTTTTATTTTCTTTTCCCAATCTTCTTGGTCTCTCGCTCCCTGGAGACGTTGCGGGACTCACGACGGAATCTTTTATTATCTCTTTTGATTTTCTGCCGCTTCTTTCTGTTATTTTTAAGTTACAGCGTTAAAATAAACGGAGAAAAAATATTTAGCTCAGACAGCTTCGAAGATTGAAGTAACCTAGCTTTGTCGGTGGACTGTCAAATAAAACCTGGGGACTATCATGATAGGCAAAGCGTGATTCAGAATTACGTAAGTGAATTTAATGCGACCTATATGATGGATTAGGGTCTATATTTAAGGGATAATACTTGATATCATCATTTGCTTATTTAGGGTTACCTCAGGTCGCAGACGTGTCGTTTTGAAGTATGGTAAAGCCATTACAACCACTGCATTAAATGCGTAACTTTTTGAAAACATTAACAAAATCAATTGTATGTTCTTTTATAAGTTTTCTATGAATTTATTTGAACAATCCATGCTTCATAAATAAAATTTTTTAACTTCCAAGACATCTTTAACTTAAGTTTTCATCTTACGTGAAATCACTATTTGAGAATTTACGTAAGATTTTAATATATGACATAATTTAACGTAAGGAGTTTTCATGCGAAATATTCTTACATTTTCATCTTACGTGACATAGCTGGTCCTTAAATATCTGAATATACTTCGTGTAATCATTTAAAGATAAAGCTGAGTTCATATCATACTAATTTCTATTTCAGGAATAGAGTGTAACGCTCATTAAAAACGACAATAAATGTCTAAGAGAAGTTGGAAATGAAACTTACTGATTTTAATCTTCCCTTAATATCGATTTTTACGATGTACCTAGCTTCAATTGTGAGCCTAATGAGGAAAGGAGTTGGAGGATGACGGTTATTTACTGTTTGTTTTATTTTGATATTATTTCGAAATTTTTTCTAACATCTGGTAAAATAAGGGATTGCTCATCGTAGAATGATCATTAAATCAAATTTAAATCTCGGATTTTGCTTCTCTTGGTTTTATTTTAAGGGGACTTACCATTCTCCAGCGTATGGGAGAGTTTAACTATATTTTCTCATAATTGGGATATCTGACCGCGTTTCATCATATTTCGCAATTCTCATTCATTTTATTCGGTATGGAAATTATATTCAGTCAATAAAAATATGACTTTTGCAAATGGCACTTGCAAAGCATCTTACGTCCGTCCATGATGATGAACTCAAATCTTCATTATAACTGCTATGATTTTATTTTAGGAAGGCGTATTTCAAAATGTGGAAATAATTAGACACTCAAAGTGGAGTCCTCAACTTTTCAAGTGGATATCAAAAATAATTAGATACGAGTTTAGGAATTTCATATTATTTTCCTTTGCTTCCTAAATAAACTCTGCAAAAAGCATACACTAGAGGTCTGAAATCGTTTCTCTAAATAACGATGCAGACGACTCAAAGGCCTCTCAAACAGAATAGATGAGATGTTTTCTTTTGGGTCGGTGGATCTATATACGGTAACCAGAAAACCGTAAATGCTGTGCGAGAATTGGTGCAGTTGTCTGATTAATATTTACATGGTGGTATGCATTTATGTCTATCATTAAACTCGGGCGTAATAGTTCCTATTACTTTTATTTCATAAAAAATTCTTTTATTTTAGTGAATAATTTCTGAGCGTGGGTTTTAGACTGCTCATGATTTTCACAAACATTGGCTCAGAAAAGGAAGACGAAAATACCCTAATTCTAGAAAATTCTTTACGGTGTACGCTAATTTACTCTGAGGAAAGATCTTTATTTCTACGAACTCTAACTTTAAAAAAAAATTAATTATATTATATTTAATTTTTAATTTATTATTTATTTGTAATTCAAAGTATTGTGATGCCTTAAAAAGATACCATAAAAAAGGTTACAGCTAAGTTAAATCTCAATGGATAATTAACTCTAAAAAAAGTCATTTATGTACAAAACAAAGTTGTATACACGTCTGAAACGTCCTCTTTATATGTTAGGTGTCTAAATTATTTGAAGCCGTGATTGTGGAAAATGTTTACAATTTTCCGTGCCCATTTACTTGTAAGAATTTTTAGCAGTGCGTCATGGAGCAAATTTTAAAGCGACGCTAATACCATTCCTGGAGTGTAATCTATCACATCATGCAATGGAAAACGAAGTAATTCGAGGTCAACGAACCCTCATCGTTGTAACACCATTTTAAGGAAAATCGGCGGACGCAGACTATTTTGTAGAAGATAGACGCTGGAAGGAACGGAAAGGTATTTTTTCATGAGGAAGAGGAAGCAAGCCTTTGCCAGTTACGTCTCTATTCGGAATCGGTTAACTCTTTCCTCTCCCTAATTAGAATTTCACAAGCGTCTTCTCTGCCCTCGCGGTTTATTCAGATCCTACCGAGTTCCTCTCTAACCGGAGGCGAAGAAATGATGGTCCGCCTCCTCACGACGTCTCCCGTAACGAATTTTAATGGTAGAATCATGGCGAGCGAAGCATCATAAAGTGTAGAGAGGGAAAGACCATAATGTGGATAGGTAAAAGAGGGATTTTTGAAGAATGAGATTTATTCGGATCGAGGGAAGGGACGTAGAAATAATAAATGATTATCGAATAAAATAGCAGTAAGAGCGTGGCAATTTCCGCCGTCGCGGATGGAAGCGGGGAAAGGGATCTTTCGGAACGAATTGCGATGATTTTCTGCACCGATTATCGTATCGTCATTGGTCATGAATTCCTTTTACGGTTTTGGATGATTAGCGGAGAATCGTTGCCGGAGGGAAGGAAAACGGAAAAAAATTCTTGGGATTGAGCTTTCGGCACGATTCGCGCGGAGTGCTTGTTTTGAAGGCGAGAAGTAACGGTGATGAATGATACTGCGGATTATTACCATTATGGGGTTCTGGGATTAATATCTTAGCCCTACTCTTTTTGGATCTTATGGGCTAATCGCGGCGAGGGATTTCATTTTTAAGCCTTCCTGCTTGGTATTCTCGTGAGGTTTCGGTGGAAATCTCTCTAATAAAAGGACAAATTGCCGGTTATTAGAGCTGAATTTGTAGCTAGTATCATGCACTCTTTTGTCTAAACCCTCCTTGATAATTTATTCCGGCGAATTCTGGATCATCACTGTTGGAGGAGATTTATTCAAATTTGCGACCATGATTTTCTAAGGGCCCTGTTTCGGATCCTGGTCCATATCAAGGTTGACTGCAGGTGTAAATAAAGTTTTAATTGCGTGTGTTAAAAGTGGTCTTATCAAACATAAGCTATGAGAAAGAAACTTTAATATTAACAAACCACAATGTTACAAAATACACGACCATAACATTGTGGTTTGTTAATATTAAAGTTTCTTTCTCATAGCTTACAATGATTTACCACCAAGTCAAGGCCGAGACCATCTCATCTATTATCAAACATAATTTGACCAATAAAGAAGATATTATTATTACTCCTATTCTCCTTTGTTCCCCCATTTTCTGGTTTTTTGACCAATTTACAGATCTTTATTGAGTCGCGTCCTGTCGTTTTCCATCAATAATAATTATTATGTCTATCGATTATTCATAACAATGCTTGCGATTGAACAGGTGTCAAATTATACCGACTTTTGAAGAGAGAGATAGATTTTTGGAGGTAAGCCCAATTCCCACAGGCTGATTTAAAATGCTTTACCTGTTGATGAGTGTTCAATGGGAACCATTTCTGAAGAATTTTCATACCACATATATTTCTTCTTTAAGAGGGAGGTATTTCGGCCCTTTTTTCTCGTTATTTTTAAAATCATTTATATTCCTCGTTGACGTGGATTTCTCTTATTGTAATATTTAAGTTCTTAATGGACGTTCTCAAAATTAAATTTACGGTTTAAGGAGCTACTGGCAATAAGTTTGGTTTTTCACAATCGTAAACCAACATAAATCGATTTAGTTCCTGTATTTCGGTGCACCGAAGCTTTGACATAACAGATTTGGTTTTCTGATACTGCGCGAAAATCAACAAGAATTCGATTCCTCTGATATTGCATTCATAATTTTAAGAGTTGACTATTTATTTGATATTTCAATGTTTAATGTATGTTATTTTCGTAAATGATCCGTAGAAAATTTTGAGAGTCCGGCTGGGTTTAAAGGGATTCGGGGAAAACTTGAAAATAGAAAAAGTCACCCGTCATTTTAAATCTAAATTCGAAAAACACTGTTACTAAAAAGCAATACTTAAAATCATTAATAACCGATAATATGATATAAGTTTAATGTTTTACCCAAGAATGTAATAAAACATCGCATGGTTATGAATTTTCTCAAGACTCGTTCAGGAACATGAATTAAATCATGTTAATCTACGGTGGAAGCCTATTATGTTGTGCTCGTTCTGCGTTGTTTAAAGATGCCTACCCCTGCCACACGCCGAAAGGCGGGTTGCAGGGTACTTATGTAGATGTAGATGAGATGAATAAAAATACTCTGCAAAATTCCACGTTTTATGTAGAATTTAGGAGCATTTTTCGGAGTTTTGAGGCCTCAGGTTTCGATTCAGCCAGTAAAAGTGAGATAAGTGAGTTAAAAGTGAGAGGTGAAACTTGGGGCCGTTATCGACGTTAGAGTGGTAGTGCAGAATGCGTTGTTCTCACTGTACATCGTCAGGCCCTTTCATAAGCAGTATTAAGCTGATAACTGGCAAAGTTCTTGATTATCTACGAAGAGGAGGTTGTTTTAATTAAGAATTTCTATCTATTTTTTCCATAGTAAATCTCTCTCTATTATTTCATACATAAGTGTTCTGCCTTTCGGCCGATTCATGTGCCCTGATATTCCTTACTCAATGCCATTTCTTTCGCTTTCTGGTGACTTTCCTCACCCTTTATGCCATCTAACACCTTTGTCATCTCTCTGCTTTTTCCCTTGTGCTCTACCCTTAATTACATTTTTTAACAATCCATCTCCGCTCTTAATTTGACCCGATTCCTTTGCCTACGTTTAATTAATTCTCTATATTACGAGTATTACGAAATATGAATAGTTTTCCTCTGGTAGAGGATAATTGAAATTAATTATTAAATCTCTATAAATTACGTAATTATATCTTGGGACTCAAGTTATCGGTCTAGTTTCCCCGTAACTCGGTAGCCGCATGACTTTTCATAGGCAGTATATTTAAAACTCTCGTATTAACTTTGAAGAAGTTTGCGTGAGGGGAAGCATTAAGAAATAGTAGGTTTTAATAGCATCCCTAAGCCGTAATCTGACCTGGTAGGGTTCTCTACCCTTTCTTCTTGTGTTTCATATTGGAGAGATGGTATAGTCTTTTTTCCGGTTTTACGGGTAGGTAGCGTAGGGCAGAGCGTTTAAGAAGGAATAAAAGGATTCGGTGTTCCATGTGGGTATCCCAAAGCCCTGGAAAAATGAGCCAAGGCCCGGAGGGATTTAGGAAGACATTATTCCTTAAAACAATCGCTGATAGGATTATGAGCTAAGGTTGGGAAGTCCCTCATATCTGGTTTTAACTTAATGCTTCTGTTAGCTTCCACCTGCTGCGATCGTATTATTTTCGTCATATTACGCGAATTAGAGTACTCTTTACGTTACTTAACCTCATCGCAATACCACTTACTGTAGATATTTAGCTAATATTTTCCGGCGTTATTAGAAAATAGTCCATTTTCGGGGATTTCATCTATTTTTTTGTTCGTTTGTGACTTTCTTTTCTAAAGTCACCTGAGAAAATTTTAAATTCTCGGGATACTGTATGTGTGCCTATTTTCAGCGGTAGTGTGTCACTCGACTGATTTGTAGTTTATTAAAAGAATAGAGGATGACTTGAAAAATTAGATATATATCATACTAATTCATTAAAAACTTACTGTTACAAAGTTTCTCAAATTTCAGAAAAATTACGCAACCATTTTTGGCACTTTATGCAAATATTACGTATAAAAATTACAATGACTTGATGGAAAGTAAAATTATTATCTAATTGTAAATATCATAGAGCATCTAAAGATAATCAGAAAAATGTTATCCATTGTCCGAATCTTTTCTATGGATAGTCGAGTTTGTAGTTAAATAAAATACTATGGATTCCACAGAAGCACAAAATCAAATTTTAGCACGTTTCATCCTGCGTCCAACCATATAATGCAAAAATATTTGTTTTTATCTGGTCGGTATTTAAACATAGGCAGAACAAAAAAAGGTGCCCGTTTTGTTCGCGCTCTTTAACCGAGCGCTCACTTTGAAATTGTTTCTCCAAAAGTGTTTATTCAATCAAAACGAAATTTTAGTATATTATTAAATTACTAATTATTGAATCGAATAGAAAGTTTCAGAATATTTTTATTTTAAGTTTTCGTTTTTGTAAAACAATCTTTTTTCAGTAATATATGGACGTAAAAATGCGAGCTCAATCTCATCATAACGCTCTCGTTGGTTGTTGTTACATCTTATATCTTGTGTTAACTTCTATTTAGCAATTTATTTCGTAAGAAATTTTGTCTATGAGCGTCACTCGGAAGCTCATGCGGCCACCCCTGCAGGCTTCTTCCGCGCTCCTAGGTGCGTATTCGCGCTGTTAAATATTAATCGAAAATTAAACTTTTAACTGAAACGAAATCTCTGGCTACTAATGAGTATTATAAACAATAGGTTACGAAGAATGGTTTTGTTTACTCCGTCCCTTTGATCTTTTAGCAGAAATTAAAATAGCAATTGTTGTAAATGTATACTTAGTTACTTGAGTGTAGATTTGGCTATCAGTTACTATAAAGAAACAATTTCTTTTTGATGCATCATACTATCTGCTATCTACACTTAATATAGATACGAGAATTCGTACTCGATAATTTTAATACTAGCGGGACTCACAGAGATGTGCAATAAGAAGATTACGCTTAACAGAGCATTATGAATGAGAAACAAATAAGCATACTAGGAAGAGTGCAAATATAATTCGATGTCTTAACTAGTCTTTCTCGTTCATCGAACTCCAATAAGGAACAGTTGAATAAAATTCTTAAAATGTCACCGAAGAAAAATGGGCGGATTTCTCAAACGATTCTCAATTTTCTTAATGGCTAAAACGGATGTATAGAACTCTTGTCCAATCAGCATTTCAAATATCGTTGATTTATATTGTACCTCTACTCATAAAATTTCCAGACACCTTTATTTGATCTTTTATTTTATTCATCTTCATAAATGAATTTTAGCTTGTACATAGTACAATTCAATGGCGGAGAAAAAGGGACCAAAATCTAATTAGAACTGAATATCAATTAATGATTCATCAGCATACGATTCGTATGCTGATGAATCAAATAGTAATCCAAGCTCTACGCAAAAGGTATTGATTAATCAGTGAATTATAATTTTCATATAGGATTTCAAGGAAGAAAGAATTGTGACGGCGAAAGGGAGATGAAGTCTTACGTAAATACCCCTGCAGCTTATTTTCTGAAGTAAATCATAAAGTTTGAGTCGACCTACACCTATGTATTCGTGCGGAAGTTTCCCGAAAAAAGGCTTCCTGATCATGAGAGTATTGGGTTAATCTCTTTCAGCAGAGGCCCGTTAGGCATCACCATACATTTTCGAGGGTACTTAACTAAGAAGTTGGAGAGTAGCGGAAGTGATGGATAAGACAGACTTCCTCCGTCGTCAATTAAGGTCGATATCTTCTCGTATCGTCAATGAAGTTTTATCGGTCGAACTAAGGAAAATATTCGCATTTATCAACTTTAACGCCATAACGAAGCCGGGCAAATGTTTTGTAATTTGTTAGATAGCCGTACTGCGAGTGAACTGGGAGAAATTGTCAAGTAGCCGGAAAACATTCCAATAACAAGAAAGTTAGCATCGGTGACGAATTTGCTAGTTTCTTAGCCTGGCTACTCCAAAGACCCAGGGACCCGGGACAAATTAAGTCATTCCTGACTCTTATTTATTTGTGTTTATCCATTTTTTAACTCTTTACGTCGCTTTTTTAGATGTTCAGCAAAAGGATATTTTTGAGGGCGCCGATAAATAAGAGGTGTCCCGAAAAGTGTTCACTTTTTGCTTGCAATAAATCTTTGTTCTGCTTATCGTACAAAATGGTCGTTGATTGGATTATTTATAACCATGCCTTTCATTCCATTTTTATTTCTGTAGTTGAGAGAATAATTATTGAGCCAAATACTATAAAAAGTGAATTGATTTTCATATAATGGCTTACACTTACTTCTGGAACGTCTCAGTATATCGATAAAATTTTTTCTATTATATTAAATCACAATTATTACTCACTTTATTGGTTTAGTTTAGCGATAAACGTAGTGGTAAACGAACGATCTTTCGAAATATCCTAGTATTTACTTTAAATCAGCATTAGCTTAGTAAATGACGATTTCATCTAATTTTGTGGGTTCGTCAGCTTGCTTAAATTCTTTCGTCCATAATAGTAGAATTCTGGCAGTTTCATGCCTTCTTTTAAAACAATAAAAGAACCCTTTGATAGTGCGTATCTGTTTGTTTAGTTTCCACCAAAATCGTGTCTCAGAATGTTGTCCCACAGCGCTATGAGCTTCCAGTGAAGCTCTCATGTATTTACAGTCATTTGCTTTAAGTTACTCTTACCATCCACTGAACAAATTCCTTTCTGCTAAATTTACAAGACTTTTGCCTAATATTTTCGAATACCCCTCGAATTGTATGCATCCGCATTTCATAAGTAGCTCACAGAGTATTCTTGATATTAGTCCCTCTTTGAGGGATTAAAATTTGTCATGGTAGAGCATTAGCTTTAATTGTTACTTTATTGCCTTAATCACCATCGCATCCTCTTAATTTTTTTCTACGTCTGAATTTCCTCCGACACGGCTGTCATCCCTCTACGTCTCCTTTTTTCTCTTACTTACCTCCATATAATGTTTGCCTATTGTCGCCTTTCTTTGAAATCTCTCTCGCACTGTTCGAGGACATAACCTTTTTACTTATTTCTTCCTCAAGCTTTGAAATCCAGTCCGTCGAGGTGCTTTTCCTTTTTAGCGGGCGGAAATCCTCGTATTTTTTAAATGTATGCAGCGGAGAGGATCACAAAAGCTCAAGTCCGCGCCATAATTCTCTTTTTCTCGCATGTTTATCTTTTTTCTTATCCCCAAAAAAGGGTTTAAAAAAGGTCTCTGAACTTAACACCATCTTTCTTCTTTAAGGCAGAAAGGGCTGGAGGAAAGCTGAGACGCACGCAATTTTCTTATGGACCATTTATTTATATACTTCCCATTTGGTATTTTTTCATCTCTCTCCATTAAATATAGTTGTAACTTTCTTCCACAAGATTTTCTCGTAAGTGCATTACTGGCTCCATTTAAATAACGGTAATGGGAAAGTATGCCAAGATACCGAAATATGCATTTCGATTTTTTAATGATTGTTTTTAGAATATGTCTTATATTTTTTTCCTTAGCGCCGTATTTTACGGAATTGTAGTTTACGATTTCGTAGAATATTTTGTTGAACTATAGTTTAATGGAAAAACATTGAATTTGATCTCACTAATCCCTTGGAAACTTTCTAAAAAGAATGGAAGAACTGTTATTGTATGTACTAATATAAATCTCCATGATATGTCAATTGTACTCGTATGAGATGTCGTGCTAACTTAGTTATCTACCGTTAGGTACTCACATCGCAGTCAGTTAATGATCGTATTTGATTTACATAATTTGAAGTCTTTAAAAAACTATTACTGTATTGAACTTGTGTATAAAATGTATTTATTGTTCGCTAAATAATGTTACACGGTAAATGATACTGGGTGTGGAGATACGTACGTGGAGGTACACGTTAAATTTCTCAAGCTCCATTCGGTACTACTACATTACGCGACGAAGTATGTTTGGTAATATATTTGTGTTGTAAACATTATAAACTTAATTGAAAAATTTCTCTTAATTTCATAACTTAAATCCATTAGCCAAATTTTTATGTTAAGATAATGTTTTATCTATTTTTTATGGCGTGGCTAAATGCTTGTAAGAGTCCCGTAATGTATTCCTATAAAGTTCGATCGGTGAGCTGTATCTTTAATAATATAGATTAAAACGTGCTAAAATAATTCTAAAGGCAACTATTGAATTTTTTATTATCTTAGTTCTGAGCGTTTTAATTCAGTAAGTATAAATAAAAGAAAGTTTGTCGTATTTCCTCCATTTGCGACTTAAACGTCCAAGAAACGTACCAACTATTATTATTTATTCGTATGAAAGTCAGTGTTGTAGCGTTGATAGACATTTATTCATACTGAAGGAGAGTCAAGTGTTCCTTTTGGCCTCGGTAGAGCAATAAAGCTTATTAACACAATAAACTTACAGAAAAGAAAAAATCTACTGGTATTAGTTGCTGTAATTAATTCTATTACAAACACACAAGGATACATAAATGAGGTATTGCTCAAGTCCACGTGATTAAATGATGTAGTTTTATTCAATCTTGATGCAGATTTTCATCGCTATCTTTCAAGAAAGACTCAGTTTTTAAGAGCTCGCTACGGATGAACGCTGTGATAAATTTTTATTCTTCGCGAGCGCACTTCTTTCAATTAGCTTTTCATTAAGTTATGAAGACCTCGAAGAAGCGGAGCCAAGAAAATTAAACTACTTCTACATGTGTTTATCGTTCCATACTGGGAGTATAATCGCTTCGGAGGTAATTTTCACGTTCGGGAATTCCTAATTTCTCGGCGTCGGGTGACTGCAAATCGGGGGATAAGGATTCACGCGGGAGGAACGGGTAAAATAAAAAGGGCAGGTGCCCCGCTATGGAGGATTTTCCCTGGCGGATATTTCCCCTTTTTTTTAATCGGTCCTTTTATAAAACTCCAATTCGAGCGTCAGCAGCCGTCACCCATTATCCCCACCACCGCCATTTTCCTCGTCGTTTGCCCTTTCCCCTCCTTCGGGCTATTTCCTCTCTCGCGTTACCTTTCAGCCGGAATGGGAAAAGGCGGCGGCGAGTGTTCCCTCCCACGCGTAGTCCTGCGCTATCCTTCATTCGATAAAGACCCGAGGGTGGAAGATTATAAAAAAGGTCGGGAGAGGAACGGGACCACCGCGACGACGCTTTTGGGAATTACAACCTCCCAATCTTTCCAACGTCATATTGCGATTTCGAGACGTTTAGGTTTTTATTTTTTCGCTTCCCTTCAAAAACTCCGCACGTGCAAGAGAGAGCAAAATTTGTGGAGGGACTCTCTGGAAATTGCCGTAATAGAGGCCTCTTGCTATTGAAATCCAATCGTTTTCCCAGCGGTTTTAATTTTCGAGATCGATGCTCGTTGAGATGGAAAGGAAATTTTTTCTCCGTGACGTGAAAAACTGACCCGCGGGCGAATTTTCAGCGGTTAAGTTCCCGTGGTTAAACTTTGCACGTAATGGGTCTTTTGTGGCTCAAATCCGTCGCGTGCATTTTTATGGAAGTTTACATTCTCGACGGGAGAAGCTGAGCTCCTGCGAGATTCATATGGAGAAACCTTCCTATTGGTTGATAACACGGCCTCTACGTGTGCAAGTTTCCTTGTGCACAGTATTTGCCTCAAGGTTTACGACACATAAATGTATGTTGTTCCATGAGATTTGAATAGTATTGTTTTGGTTGGTCTAACGGTGCGGAAACAAGAAAATTCTACATATCACCTGCGCTTGGTGTTCTTCGGAGTATTATAACCCATAAATTTATTTTTCTATCTTAAAGTATATTTTCTTCCATGCCTTATAATTACAGGAATCTAACACATACCTTCTTTAGGACTAAGCATCTTTATTCCTTATTTTTATCTTATTTTTTCATATTTCCCCTTTCATGTCCTTGAAATTTCGAAACTCTAATCAATATTTTATGTCATGTTGGGAATACAATGTATCGAAAGAAATCTGTATGGTGGAAACATTATGCATATTATAATGTGATACTTCTAAATTTATCTTCCCGCTTGATTTTTTGTACGATGAACAGTTTTGAAGAAGAAATACTTCAACCAATCCACCATTAACATAATATTTATTTCAGAAACTATAAATCCCTTTGATTTGTTCTTCATTCTTTGCTGGTTGCCTAAAATCCCACTTTGATTCTTGGGAGCCTTTATTTATTCCTTTTATTTTGTAATTGAGTACTCAAATATATGTATAATAGATTTAAAGATTCTAACGTGTTTCGAAATTGAAAACCACTGTCTGATCGTATACTATACTAACTGTTGTGAATAAAGCCAGAAGAAGCGTTTTAAATCAGACTTGGGCAAACTTTTCGTCGGAAGGTCGCATATGAAATCATTAGGTCGCGTATGAAACTATCAGTCCAGTACATACATTCTAAGAGTCCAGTCGTAGGAAAACAAATTTATTCGCCAAGTATTCATTATCAAGTGAGAAAAAACCAGCAAAAGCGTTGAGATAATTTCAAGAAATGAGGACCTGATTGCAGAATCCCCATCTCTGGTTAGCTCAGTTAGATTAGTCTCCTGATTTTCTTATCTGTAAAGAGCAATTGATGTTAGGAAGATATTTATAAATATTTATTATTATTTTAGATAGATTTAATGTATTATAATTCTGAGTTCTTATTGAAATAGGCGTCGATATTCGGTGTTTCAAAAGTTTTATTCTCAAAATGAATCATGCAAGCAATTGTTTACTCAAAAAATTTATTTTTCGGTCTTATCTTACATCTCATTGGCTTTAAATGGATAAGGGTCTTCGTACGTGATATTTTAATTCTTCATAAATTACTCTGTAAGTGATCAGGATGGTTTCTAATTAATCCCTGGTGTCAGTTTATCCCTTTGGCGAACCAACCGCACTATGTACTCTGACTAGTCAGCGTAAGATGCGACCAAAGAGTTTAATAAAAAGTATTTCCCTTGTTGAGTCGAAGATGGGGAACTAATCCCTCCAACTTAGAACGTTCTCATTCTGTTTCGCCTTGGAGTGTTATAAGTGTTGAGATATCTTTATGTGCCTCACAATTCTTATCGTCTCTCAGAAGGAGAGAAAAATTAGGAAATTTTGAGATAGAAAAATGGGTTGTTGTCAAGCTCACAGTTCGGCGAAAGAGATCTTAAGTAATGGAACTCATCCTCAGCTTCTATAAATCTTACTTAGCTCTTCTGGATATTTTTCTGCCGGAAATAAGCCATTTCTCTTCGAACATCTAAAGATGGACGACGTCTCGATATAAAAAGAAAAAGTTGAAAGAAATTGACCCGGATCGTAATAGCATAGACGACCACTTTTATATATATATATAGGAGAGATCGCGATTCGCGAAGGAATGGGGTATTCATATGCGTTAGGGACAGTATTACCAGTACTTTGTCATGTGTTGATGACAAAGACGAATGGGGAGAGGATGATAAAGAGGACTGTGGCAGGAAACGCAAGGAGGAAGGAAAATTCAGCGGGGAAATAGAAAATCGAAAGAAATTGCAGCGTAATGTAAATACAACAGAAGAAGGCAATGGTTTAAGATTTCTTCAGGTAAATTGCAGAAGTATACTAAATAAGAAAGAAGAATTTCAAACTTTAATAGAAGCAAATAGCCCAAATGTGATCATAGGAACGGAAACTTGGTTAAACCCCAGTATATACTCCAACGAAATATTTCCACAGGATTTCATGATATTCAGAAGAGATCGTGACACGAGGGGGGGAGGGATCTTTGTAGGAGTTAAGGAAGGAATAACGAGTACGTTAGAATGGGTAAGGGAGGATTGCGAAATGATGTGTGTAAAACTAAAAACTGCGGAGGCGAAATCATTAGAAGTTATTGCAATGTATCGCAAACCGGGAGAGGATTATAACTCGTTGGAAATTTTAGAAAACTTATTGTTGGAAAAGCCGTTAGGAAAAGAAATAGTAATCGCAGGAGATCTAAACCTACCTGGAGTCGAGTGGGATGGGTCAACAGCGGGGGGCGGAAAGGCGCAAGAATTGGTAAACAGAATAATTAACGAAGGAGGGTTGAGGCAGGTAGTAGAAAAACCAACCAGGGGGGAAAATGTGCTAGATGTTTTTCTGATTAGACCTTATTCACTATTGTTCGATACAAACATTACTGATGGGATAAGTGACCATAAGGCAGTGACTCTTGAGTTGCAAACAATGAGTTACAAGGTATCGAGAGGCACATCAAATGCAGAAATATGGCAGTACAGAAAAGGTGATCCATTAGGTTTTCAACTTTACCTCAAAGGGAAATTTCCGAGTTGGGCAGGGAAAGGAAAAAGTGTCGAAGAAATCTGGATAGGTTTTAAAGACATTCTAACGGAAGGTTTGAGAAGATACGTTCCAAGGAAAATACTTAAAAGCAATGCTGATCCGGAATATTACAATAAAGAAATTAGGACTCTAAAAAGGAAACTTAGGAAATTGTATAAGAATAGACGATGCAACGAATATGAGAGTGAAAAATATAGAAAACTTTCAAAAATGCTAAACGAGAAAAAGAAGGGAGAGAAAGAAAAATACCTTATTAATATATTACAAACAGACGGGAAGAGAAACTTTTTTAAATACCTTAGAAGAAGAAGAGACAATAAGGAGAAAGTTATCGCAATCAAAGACGAAAATGGGATAGGAATTACGGATAACAAGGAAAAGGCGAATCGTTTAAATAATTGGTATTCCAGGGTGTATAGTTTCTCACAACAGAATAGAATAAATGTAGAATTTATGAATGAGTCGACAAATAATACGTCTAATATAAATGTAGCATCCACAGGAGCGATATCACAAAGCAATATCTTCATTCTGAACAGTGCCGATATTAGAAAAAAGCTGGAAAGAATAAAAAATAATAAATCGTGCGGGCCAGACAATATATCTGGAGAATTATTAAAAATGGGATCAATGGATATGGTATCCTATCTAAGAGTCTTATTTCAAGTGATCCTGAATAACAGAACGATTCCAGATGATTGGAAGAAAGCTACAGTCGTCCCTATTTACAAAGAAGGAGTCAAAACAAATGTGGAAAATTACAGACCGGTCAGCCTAACATCAGTAGTATGTAAGATAATGGAGAAAATATTAGCAGATTATTTAAGAAAATTTTGGAAGGATACCAAATGGCTGTGTAAATGCCAGCATGGGTTCAGAAGAGGGTTCTCATGCGAATCACAGCTGTTAGGGTTATGCCAGGATATAGCAGATTCGCTAGATGAGAGAAAAGAGGTCGATAGTATTGTTATAGATTTTTATAAAGCCTTTGACACGGTACCGCATGATCTACTGTCAACAAAAATTGAAAAATTAAACATAGATGACAGGGTCAAAAGTTGGTTAAAAGATTTTTTAATAGGTAGGACTCAGCGTGTTAAAGTTGGCGATAGCTTCTCTGAAGACATCAAAATTACTTCCGGGGTGCCACAGGGAAGTGTCATTGGACCATTGCTTTTTTTAATTCATGTAAATGATTTACCAAGCAGTATTTCGTCCAGAATTCGGCTGTTTGCAGATGATTGCATAGTTTATAGGGAAATAAAATCTGAGGATGATTCAAGTGTACTTCAACGAGATATAGAGTTAATCGAGAAGTGGGCTCAATCAAATGGAATGCAAATAAACGCAAGGAAAAGTAAACATATAACCTTCACAAACAAGAGAAGGAAAAGACAGATTAGTTATAAATTACATGGAGAAATTATTCCAAGGGTGGATGAATGTAAATACTTAGGGGTCACACTAACGAAAAATTTGGACTGGGGACCACACGTAAATAAAGTTGTGTCGAAAGCTCTTAAAACTCTCCACTATGTAATGAGAAACTTAAAGGGAAGCAGTAAAGAGGCGAAGGAATTAGGGTACAAAACAATTGTGAGGCCGATTTTAGAGTATGCAACTAATGTCTGGGATCCGCACGACAAATTAAATACAAGTAAAATTGAAAAAGTTCAAAGAAAGGCAGCCAGATATGTATTGGGTAGGCACAAGAAGACGGACAGCGTTAAGGAAATGCTAGGAATCCTCGGCTGGGAGACTTTAGAAAAAAGGAGAAAAGTTACAAGATTGGCAGGCGTATTTCAGATTAGAAAAGGCGGTGATACTTGGGAAGAACTGAAGAGCAGAATGGAAACACCAAGCTACATAGGGAAAGGTGATCACGAACTTAAATTAAAATTAAGGAAGCAAAGGACGAATGCAGCGAAATTTTCATTCATCAATAGAGGAATAAAAGAATGGAATAAGTTACCTGAAGGAGTGCTGAAACCCTTACCGAAAACTATTAAAGAATTTAAAAATAGATGTAAAAATTTAACAGTTATATAATTATTTTGTATATATGCATGTGAATTGCTTGTGTTTTAGACGACCATTTATTGGATGGGAATGGTTTATGTAAAATTGTGGTAAGGTACTTTAAAGGGATTGTAACTTGTATGATTTTGTATCTCACTGAAATATGATGTTGTATCTGACTATAATTTGTGAAATGGTAGTAAGTCTGGATGGGAATTATTTTTTGAAGGTGAAATTTTTCTGAATGAGAAGTATTTCGTGAAATGGTAGTTTATATGGTTTTTTAGTAAAATAGTAGTTTAACTTTTATATTGTTACCACCGGACTAGTTGTCCATTTGTAACATTTGTACTTATAATAATAATAATAATAATAATAATTATCTTTTACAGGAAGTCTCATTAATGTCTTAATCGGAAATAATTCTATCCATAATTGTCTTTTAAAAGCAAATTTTCGTATCATTTACAGAGCAGGGATTCAAAGGAAAAGGGAAAGGTAACATAGCCTATTAAGGTTTCGGCAAATGAATAATCCTAAGGAGAATTGGACATTAAAAATGTCTGACAGGATCGGGACTCGAACCCGGATCTTCCACTTTCCAGGTGACTGGTCTAGCTAATTTTATCTGAGAACAGGGATTTAGAGAGCCGCATTTTGTCTCCTAATTTCTCACCTTATATTATATCTTTATGATGATAATAATAACACGTCTTCATATAAGGGCGAGACTGAGATTTATTAGTCTCCTTCTATATTTAATTTCTTTATCTCATGAAAATCACCAGACATTTTTCGGCACCCGGTCAGCCAATTGGGCAGTACGTTTTCCTTCGGTGAAAGCGATCCCAGGTTCGATTTCCGGTGGGGTTCCCTACAAGTGAAATTACCTCAGCTGTCCAAGCACATTTAAAAATACTACTATCTCTAGACATTTATTTCAGTAGCTACTTGGAAGAATATTTGGGAGCATAAACTATATAGCGACACATTATTAAGAAAATCTTTATTTGGTTTGAAAAATCTCGGTCAAACAGCTCCAGAGTGACCTGAATACGTTCTCAGAATCCTTAAGTGTTTCCAGGAAAGGGGGAAAATTTACGCTCCTGTCCCGCATTTAAAGCTTGTCTCCCGCTCTTTCTGAGGTTGTTACAGACCCGTTATCCTCTCAGGAAACGGTCGTCCAATTCGTCGATGTGCTTTTATTTATGCTAAAAAGGGCTCGGGAGAGATAAGGGAAATGTGTCCTGACACTCAAGAACACGAACACTTCTCGTTCCTAGCCCACTAACTTCTCTTATTTGGAAGAGAAAGCGTTCTTTATTCGCGGCGGTTGTAGAATGGTGTTTACAAAGCATCAACGAAACAAAGGGGCTTCCCTCTTTAATAGAGCTTTTATATTTCCAAATCACTTCCTGAAGAATGTGAAAATATAGTGCTAAACATTAGCTTGAAGGGACTCATGGAAGTGCTTCAGCAAAATTTTTATCTTCTCCTCCTATACACCTATATTCTCTGGGAACTTGTAATTTATGCCCTAAGTAATGTAGTATTTGCCGCCGCATCGCGCTTTAGTGAAGAAAGTAGAGGCTGGATGAGGGGGTAAGTTTATTTGTCCTCTGCAAAGATCTTTAGAGGTGTTTTGTCTTCTCTAATTATATCTCGAATGTTGTGTGATTGTATGCATGGATCTTAACTTTTCAAGAGATTCAGCTTTTTTGTGCTTCTAAAACCTTGAGCTTTCTCAACTTTTGCTGGTAATTCTTATCGAGAAAATGTTCTAGTTTCTTATCGAACATTTTCTTGTAGCTTTTTTAGTATTAGTGGGCCAAAACAATCTTAAAACGATTGAAAGGAAATCTAGTCACCGTAATGCGATTTCTAAACTAATATAGTTTCAGCGAACGTATATATGTATAATATTTTTGCTTCTCTTTATGAAAATGATTCCTGTTAATTACTTAAACTTAAATATTGTCTTTTTTCATCATGGTTTGATCTATAAAACCGCATTGTGATTTTAGGGAATTACCAATTATGAGTATAAAAATTAACAATTCTGTAACACAGTAGATTGTTAGATGGCAATTGGCTAGTAGGTAACTGCGAGCCAGTGGGTTATATGAGCAAGGCAGGGTAATGCCCTTGACAATGAAGAAATAATTTAATCGCTTTCAATATTTGAAAATATTATTCATAGAGAGAGATGTAGAAAATCGTGGATTAGACATGTGAAAATTTAAAGTAAATAGCTTAGGAACTCGATAGCAAAAGCCAGTTTATCTTGAAATTTTATATCGACATCGAAGGACCGCCTGTTTTGTTTTCTACTGAATACTCTCGCATTCATTGCTAGAATTCAAAAGTTACTGATGAGCCCGTCATTGTAAACGATGAACCATCGCGCCGTGAGAAATTACACTTTCGTTGTAAAATATTCACGGATTAGTCAGGTAGGCTGGTACGTTTTGTGGAAAAGGGGAGATGTCTCCCTTGTTTTTTGAGGTGTCTACTGGAGAGATAAGAAATATCGATTCTCGAAGGAACCCAAAGGTCCTCAAACGCCTGAGGGTGAATGGGAGGGGAGGGACCAATGTTTGGTGGTTCCTCGTGCAAAACTCTGAGCGTGTGCCTTCCTGATGGGAAAGCCATGGGAAGGGCTCTTTTTCATGCGTAGGGGGAGGGATCAAGATGAAGGAGATTGTTTCCGAGGATGTTTTTGTTCTCACTGCGAGTGCGTAGCGTAAGCGCATGTTTTCTCCGTGTTATTTTCAGTGTATTTAATTGGAATGTCTGCTTCTCACCATGAGGCGATTGTCAGGTGATTTATCCTGAAGATTGCTCAGATTTTTCTTCTAGTCAAATATTGTTGTCATTTTACACAAAGTAGCTCCAATCTTTTTCAGTAACGATTTTGGGTGTGAGCGTAACTCAGTATCTAAGAAAAGTATTTACAGTCGTATCATAGTCCCCTCTTACCTCATGTTAAAGTCGCGTATTCAATTTTTTGGAATTAATATTGACTGGTTAAGTTGAAGAATTAAGGGTTTCACTAATAGTGTCTTGAAGAGGTGATTGTCTATTCTTCAACTGAACTTCAATAAAATTCATATTCTAAAAATAAATAAGAAATAAGACAACAGAAAAGTTTGAGAAAGGGAAATCTTTCGAAGTAAATTTGAAACTATCATAATTTATGAGGCGAAACCGGAAATTAAGCTACATCTAGAATGGAAAATTCGAGGACATATCCAGGGAAAATGCATGATGCTTTCATTTTAATCAGTCATTTGATTTGTAGGTAGTTAAGAGATTCTTAGTAATCTGATATAAGGAGGTTCCCGAAAAGCGTATTCTGGAGGCTGGTAGTTGTGACTAAATCCGGGACGAATTTCCGACAACCGATATAAATCCTATAATATCTATCGATGGTCTTTCTTCGTCGCGTGATTTTAAGGATTCCTAACTTATTGAAATGGTATAACATACCATATTTGCCTAAAAAATCGAAATACTTCCTCGCTAATACAGGATTCGCCATAAAGATTTCGAATATTTAAATTTCGAATAAAATATTCTACATAATGATGTACATTTATCTAGGCAAACAATTTCGGCTGACTTTACATGATCTACGAAGAAGTTTCACAATGCTCGTATGTCCTTGGGAACTTTATATTGAGTTATAAATATCGCTTACGTGTGGATAAAAGCCATGTTCCCACGTAGATAAGATCTGAGGGAACAAGTCAATGATAATTTTACTTTCCCATTCACATATGATTATTACTCGAACCCGTGATTTCCATATTTGTCTGCGTGTCCGAGAAGAGAAATCAATTTCACCGGGGAGAAAGAGACGAGTGAAGAACTTGTTAAAGGCATTAAAGCAGTCTCGTAACATTTGTGCGCATCCCATTTGAAATGAAAGATATAATTCATCAGGCTATGAAGACATCATACGAAGGAAGCATATCCTTAAGGAGCAACATCCTTTTCGCTGGCAATACATGCAATTAAGCCGTATCTTTAATGAGGGAAATCGGCCATACCTTTAAATCCTCTTCCCATTTTCTTCCCTCCAACATCTCAATAACGCGTTTAATGGCCAAACAACTCTTCGGCCCTCCTTTTCCGATCGTCAAGAGACTATATCGGTTATAGAGAGGCTTTTAAGAGGGCGTTCTCGCTGGGTGCGGTTATCTCGCAGGGGGCGTGTATTTTTTTAAAGGCACATCTCTCGTGGAGTTTATCTCAGAGCCTCTATCTATTGTCTTGACCCCTTCGCCGATGCCTTCAGGGGCACCTGGCAAACAATATTTTACCTCGCCTTTCATGGATCGTAACCCCTACGCAAAAATTTCCCCCTCCGCTTCCTATTCAATATGAGCCTTTATTCGCTTCCTACTCTACCATTCCGTCTTCTCGTTTTGGAGTACATAAACTATCCTTAAATTTTAGGAATTGCTACTTAAATCATTCTAATGGTTTCAATTGCTGATCACTAGCGTCTGGAAAGGGAATGGATGAGTCGGAAGTTAATTTGAAATGACAAACTAGCGATTAAAGTTGGCTCTATAAGGAAAATCGGTCTTTTGATGTTTGCAGAAAAACGGCTGCCCCCACGTTCAAGATGTTTGCAGGAGATGAAATACGCAGGATTATTACCAGTTGTTTTACGAATTTGGGGAAGATTGTTAGAGGACTGTTTTGGTGAGTGGAAGAAGAAGTTAAGGGTGGGGTTTCAACTCTTTACTTCCTACATTGCTTTTCAATTTCATTGGCTTGAATTAACCGTTGAATCGGCAGCTGCTGAACACGAAAGAGCTACGTTTTTCTGGAGGAATAATACGCCGCGGCGTTATTAAAATCTGCTCTATCGCAGCATAGTGTTTTTATTTAAACAGTTCTTAATCCCTATAATGTAGTTATTGACAAGATTTTTGATAACATTTTCATCGTGGTTCCGAATCAGAATCGTGTTTTAGATGCAAGCGCATCGTGTTCTAGATACCTCTTTTTTGTGCACTTGACCTTTTGCTTCTGAGTTTCATCTTTGGGTTAAAATCTTGCTAAGTTCGCTGAAGTATTGAAGTTTTTTCTCAGAAACTATGCATAAGCTATCACTTTAGTCAGTACCTTAATTTAGTAATTGGGTTAGATTTCCTTCTATACTTTATTCCTAAGTGCACGATCCTTTGCGTAATCAGTGTATTTGTAACTGAAATATCGACAAAAAAATTAATTTCTGACATCCATATCGAGGGAAGTTGCATGTCATAATTTACGACCCACGGAAACATACTCAATTACAATTTGTAATATTACCATTCCAAAAAAGAATGATCCATTTGCCACTTTAATCATCGTTTGCAATTTATCTTAACCGGCTGGCGTTATTTGATCGATAGTCAACGAACAGATATCGCCCTTTGTTTGGAAAGATATAATTATCATAAAATATATTTTTCCAGTATTAGAATATTTCCCAGAATTCATCATCGTGACGTCTAACTGGCGCTATCGGAAAATTATGATTTGTTTCAGTAATACCGATCGCGTTGGTTTGAAGCCCATTCAGGGTGGAGAGAAGAGATTTGGCCGCCCATGATTTTAATCATTCGTACGAAGAGGCGTGGAAAAGTCGTTACATTCCGAAGATAAGAAGGTCATTTTCAATCACCGTTTAGGTTCCCTGAGATGGGACATCACCCAATCACCCTAAATCACACTTTCCAATTTCTGCGTCCTCCAACAACGGACAAAAGCTTGGAAAATATTATTTTCATCATCGTATCTAATAGCAGGCCAAAGTAAGTGTGGGTAGAGTGAGGTTATTTCTTTCCCCGGCCATCAAATTACTTCTGCCGAATACGTATTTCAATCCCATCCCCAAATGCACGTCCCACGCAGGAGCAGAATATGGCTCTATGATCAGCGGAAGAATAAAATAGCAATGTGTTTATTTGGGTAAGCTCTCTTCTCGGAGTACGTCTTGAGCATTTTATAACGATGCGTATCCCACTCTTGGTCCCTATCTGTATTTACTGTCGCGCACGTCAATCAATAATGCAACGTATATATCGTTTTCCATGGTAACACAGCCCCCCCGTGAGTTCATCGCGAGGATTCGCGTTTTTCGTATTTTTTGTTTTGCCAATATCGGCGAGTTCGCAAATTGATTTTCCGCAATCTCCTCGAGAGTGGACCGGAATGTTTTTCTTCCATCTTTAACTCGTTGCTGTTTCGACCTGCCCGGTCTTACGCATTTGATTGAAAACGTGATTCCCTCGTAGGAAAATATGCTCCAAGTTATTACGAGTCCATTTCCTCCGAATCCAGGGAGGTGGAAGAGTTACCCATCCCGTAATTAATATTTAGCAATTGTTTAGTGAAGTGACTGCCTCTTCTGTCAGTCCATGCTTCTTTTCATCTATTTCTCCCCTTCGTATTGATTCGAAATGCACAAAACAGGATTCGATATCCTCCTACGAGTCAAGCAAACTGCGGCGTCTTCTAACAATCATGCATAATAAAGATTTAATTTTCTAATTATTATATCACGCTATAATTATCATGCGATAGCTTTCCCGTGGCAAAAAATATGCCCCAAACACAAAATTAGTATACTCATAAAGGAAAAATTATCAATTGGCAAATAGTGTGGCGCTCTTAGAAATCATTTGACTCTAAAGATTTGCAATGGTTTCTAAATTCCGGAAGGTTCTCCATGAAGACTTATTATAATATATGCATACTAATTGGAGGTAGCTCTAAGATTTTTATTGGGCAATAAATTTATTTGCTACGTATTTGAAAAATCCTATTTTTTAGTTAATTATATTATACCTACCTTTAAACCTTGTGTATCAAACAGATTATTTCATTCCTTACGTAGAAACTCTTGCATAATGAGATATTTTTAAAGGGACCTGTATGTTGTGATCTAAATGGAAATGATGGAGGTTAAGGATGGTTGTTTAGTGGTAACCTGCCCAGAAAGTGGTAGATCTGGGTTCGAATCCCAGTCATGTCGGTATTTGTCTTGTTTTTCATTAAATTTTGAATTTTCTCATGAGTTTGTGAGTTTCTCACTCGCCAAAAAGTTAATGAAATATAAGAAATCAAGAACACCAGATTTCGAAATATATTGACAACTCACCCGTATATCATTTGTCGGAATTTTTTTGGTTAGAGTAAATTTAAGTGGATACTTTACTTTCTTTTGGTTGGTTACACCTGATTGTCATAGCTGAAATGAGGCCGCTCTGTCACATAGGTCCTAGTTATGAGTGTTTTACGACTTCACTGCAGGTATCACATTACAGGCTGAGCAGCTTAGATTAGTAAGCCTTTCTGCAATTTGCTGTTACAGTAGAGAGAGTTTACGAACGTAATACCAATGGAAATTCGGGATTTGTCACCTTCCGGAGGCGAGCCATCAAGGAGGGCTTCCCATCCGCCCGTTGAAATCCCCGATTCCGTAGCTCAAACCGACACCCTTTGTATTTGATCTCGTGCAAGCCGACCGTGTGGATTTATCTGTATCTCAATCGTCTCGAATAAACTCCCTTTGTCCACACGTCCCGGAGTGCACATAACTGAATTCGTTGTGTGCACAGACGCACTCGCACATCTGCATGCATCGTTTGGGGCGCTGCCCGTCAGTCGCAGCGATCACGATTCTCGCCCATATGCACAGCAGTTGACCAGCGACGCACGCAACGCTTCCTACGATTCACACGGTGCTTATTATCTCCCGGGGACGGGAATAATTGGCTCGTTGGAGCCTACGCTCATTTCGTGCCACGTCTACTCTCGCTTATCCTCCGCCTCTGTCCTGTATGGATTATGCGTTTGCTCCAAACGTATGTCCGCCGCGCACTTTTTGAAGCTCAAACGGGTTTAAGCCGTATCCTGTCAATAATATTCAATTTGGAGCTAATTATAGCTGTGTCTTGCGCTTGGTTGCAGAAGTTTCCGGGTGACAGATAAAAATATTACGTATGCATTAATTCGCGCGGTCGAACATGACCTGATTTCTTGACGCTTGGAATCCATGAATGACACGTGGCAGTTCTGCATTTTCCGGGGAATATGTGCATATTTTAATCATGAAGAATGATTATTTTTTCAGATCATTAAATTGTAGGATTATAAATTATTTTAATCCGCTTCGTATTATTTTGTGACGCAAATTTTATTTCAATAGGGAAGTTTGAAATCGTATTCTTTAGTTATTAAGTTTTATCATTCTTGTTGGTTTAAGGGGAATTGAATCATCGAGTTATATACTCCAAATATTCTACAGTGATGTATGAATTGCGAAGTGTTCCTTCTAGATTACGTCAAGAATCTACCATGTTTAACAAACTACCGTAACGTGTCGGCGTAGAATTTGAGGATATTCATTGTTTACGTTGGTTTATTGATTAACTACTTCACATCGGAAAAGATGTATTTATATTATTCTCTGTTAGGTTTGTTTGGCTTACTTTCTATTTAGTTTGAGCAATATTGAATCAATAACATTGTTTAATTCACGTCTGCTTTTGCTTACACCAAGGAACTCTGCGTGTAGATATACAAGTTATGCGCAGAACATGGATGTCTCATCCAGTGGATGGTAAAAATGTTCATCATCACAATCTCAAGGAACAACGGGCAAATTGTATTTTTAAGTACGATATTTTGGTTTAATTTGAGAGATTATCGCAACAACTTCTTTAAAAAAATGATTGAAGAAAAAAAATATAAGTTACTATATATTACGTTATTGGCATTGAATTGAAAACTTTTACGATAAAATTGTTTAGAAGATTTTGATACAAAGATTAAAGTTATATATATTTGCCTTATAAACTTCGATTTCTTGGAAATTAATGTATCGTTTCTATCCCTTGGGAACTCCCACATAGCCGAGTGGTTAGATTCTCGGTGGGAGCTCATATATGGAAAAGAACCATAGCTGTCAAAGTTTTTTTTTAATATTACATACTAATATTTCTATAATGGAAGTTTTGCTCTGATGCATTCATTTCCCTCGTGACGAGTCTCCTTACGCATAAACTCAGATTATCTGCCATGAATTGCGATCTGGAATTGAAAATTTGAAGTAGTTCTTTTCATCAGCTTTTTTGCCCTGCTCACAGTTACATAGTAATAGTTTGATGTGTCATTGACACTCGCAAAGACGTTTAGCCTGCTATGAAATAAAACGTCCTTCTCATATAAATTTGACGCAATAAAACCAGCTAGAATTTATTTATGAGCTCACTTCAAAATATTTTAAATCGATTCTATTTTCCCTTTCATTGGCGACAGCTGCGTACGTTTTCACTCTCCCAAGCGCCAGCAGTCATACACTCTCCTCCGGCCATAATTACCATCGCGACATCATTCACAGCTCAGTTTCCATCGGAAGGACTTCCGACACAAACAACCCGCGCGCAGCAATAACTCTGTCACGCATCTCGCAGTCGGGCAATCGAGGGGGAAATGAGCGACCGGGCGCGGAGGAAAAAAATCGAAAGGGTTTTCAACGGAATTGATGGGTTGAGTGTGAGTGCGAGCGAGAATCTCTCGCAGCAAGGGACGCATTAAAAAAATTAGCTCTCCCCGTGTCAGTCAGGAGCATCATCCTCGCGTCCCCTAACACGCAACACTTTTCCGTCACTTTTCGCCCTCACAAAGGCCCCTCGGTGACGGAAAAAACGGAATCCGTGCGAGTGGCGACATATGCCTTTTTCTCTACCTGGCTCCTCTCCAAAACCCGAAGGAGTGAGAAAGGGGAGAGAAAACCATTTATCCCACCGCCACCTTGGAGGGTTTCCGCGTGCTCGTCCACACCGTTCCATAAATTAGCCGGCACGGTTAGTCATCCCAGAGATTCGGGCGTCGTTATGCGGGGGACTGTTTACACCGGCCGCTGACACCTACGTTTCCACGGGAAGAAAACCCCGGGGCAGCATGGCGTTCTCGTTGGTGGAGGAAGGGTTTTTATCCTCGTCGTCAAATCTCAGGGATGTGATTTCGCCGTGTCTTAGCTCTGTATCTGTTCTGGCTCTCCTTTTTTGGAAGTGGCTGCTCATGAAGGAAAGTGGGAATGATTTACCGGTTGGTGCCGACTGAGGTTTTATCTACACCCCGGTGGTTAACCACATCTCCATAATCATAATCTCCACACCCGGTAGGTTAACTGCCTTTGTAGTAGTATTGTTAAAAGTGCTTCGATTGCTTTGTTCATTTCGCACGTAGACCCCCACCGGGAATCGAACCCGGGACCCCTTTCACCGAAGTCGAACGCGTTGCCCACTTGGCTATCCTGGAGCCCTTGACTGTCTTTAAGGGCAGTTTTAAGCCTGGTTAGGGATATGAAATGCTAATCAAGATTATTTCGCGCGCGAAATTTTTTGTTTATTCTAGCGATTCGTGTTTAACAAAATAAAATATGCAAAATTGCAGTGCCTAGAGAAACTGAAAATGTCAATATTGCTCGTTGCCTGCTCGACTGGGATGGAGTTATATTATATGTACCCCCGTCAATTATCATATTCGCAATTCAGGAGACGGAAAATGTAATATTGAGCGCATAGTTCAATTAAGAGATGCTTCAGTTTCGGTTAGCTGAAGTTTGAATGTGAAATCACTCATTTGTGCTTGGCGGATCACAATTGTGATGGTCATCTATTCTTGTGGGTCAAAAGTGACTGTCAAATATGACTATGAAAATTGTTCGTGAATTTTGTTTTGCTAGATTCCTCGCCGAATGAACTAATGAACGCTAATTTGGGATATTGTGTCCCATGGTGGTCAAATTATTCAGACGGATCAGTGACATATTTGGGTGAATTTTCTTCTGTATTTTATCTGCAATATCACCACGATAAACTTGATTCGGTTGGAAATATTGAAGTGAAGGCTAAGCGATTATTTTATATTATTTTTCTTTGAAATACCTGCAAAATGTTAAATTTCTACTAAATTTAGGCTCAGATATGAGAACTTGAGTGTATTAAAAGGCTCAATAGCGTATATATTTATATTTTCTGTTATTCGTTATAAGGCTATGGATTGATTGTTTAGTTGAGAAAACTAACGGTTAAAAATAAAGATGATACTAGTTTTCTATCCACCTGGAATATGAAACGTTAATGGCAATAACAAAATAAAATCATGAAAGTGTCTTAGTATTCAACACATTAATTTTTTATTTTTACCCTTACGGCGAGGTTAGGCCCAATGGGCCTCTCCTACACCTAACCTCTGAGTCATAGATATAAAAAATTACTCAAATAAAGTCAACTTACAACTAACATCTATGGTAAATTAATACAAATCTAAAAGTCCTAATATTATATAATGCTAAACNGATATAAAAAATTACTCAAATTAAGTCAACTTACAACGAACATCTATGGTAAATTAATACAAATCTAAAAGTCCTAATATTATATAATGCTAAACCTAAATTAATACAAACATAAAAAAATAAAGAATAAAGAACACAAAATAAGAGATATATGTAAATAAAAAGATTTGAGTTGTGGGAAGAAACTCCTTATGAATTTTGTTACTTTTAAAGAGGCCATTTTTTCAAAATTGTATGATTTTACTAACCATTCGTCGTATATTTAATTTTTTTCTTGATGCGCTTAACATAGTTCGATTAACTCTGTCCGTTGGTTTTTTATTTTTGTTTTCAATACAATTTCAAGTTCCGATTATAAACCTGAGTTACTAAAAAGTACTTCTGGTTTATGATTGCCACTGAATATTTGTCCTCATACACATCGATGTCTTCAGACATAGACATGTTATCGATAAAACATCAGTGCAGTTTGTGATATATTAGAATCGATTCTGGGGTAAAATCACTTATATTCGTTCTCTTAGAAATAAGGGAGGAAAACTACAGTTAATAAGATATTGCAGGGAGATTTCTTTTTTTAACATCAGATAAATACTGAAGGAATCGATTCGTGTGCCTTCACTATCTTCGACAGCCGCTTTCTCCTCGCCCCTATAATAGTCCTTCATCTCGTTCGATAGCTGCACCATCACTCTTTCGGAAGGATTATATGAAGAATGAATGATGGGTCACACGTACACCATATTTAAGGCTTAATCTCCCCTATAAGTCATCTATGGGTATGCCATTTTTTCCGGATCACGCGTCGGAGATTTTTCATAAGGCTGATCATATCTCGCGTGGGTTGCTTCCACCGATAAAGGAAGAAAAATTGGAATCCGGTGGACGTTAAGGCGAGTGCAGAGGAGCTCCACGAGAGTTGATGTGACAAGGGTCGAACCAATACCCCCCGTGTTTAACTGAGTCTGAACTCATCCAGTGCCTACTCTGAGCTTCCATAGGATCAGGGCCTGGTTTACGCTAATGGTCTCCTGACAGCAATAACTATCATGGCATGGATGTATATACATAATGGAGACACAAACACGTCATTAAAAAAAATTATTTAACGGAACTTTTCAGTACGGCAATTCATAACGGTCGAGAAAATATTTCAAGCACGTCATCAACTGTCATTGATTCCAGCGTTTCTTGTTCTGTGTACTTCAAGGCAAGAAACTCCGGTTTGCCAATCGCGACTGTAAGTTTTAAATTTAAGTTTTGAGAGGGACTGCTCTTAAGACGCGTTAGAAAATGAACACGCGAAGAACATTCTTTGACCCACAAATATGTTAGGGTAAACGAGTATCGAAATGCATGAAATTTGGCCAATCAGTTTGGGGACATTTTGCTAATTGTAAATCTAGTTATTTTTTCTCGTCGACTCAACGAAAAAGGGCATAGAACAAGGAGCAGGATTAAGGTTGGAAGTGTGAATTTAATAGGAGTGTTGTGGTGCAAAATGAGAAGGGAATAATGAAAAAATTAATTCTTTTCCCAGAGTAGATATGCACTTCTTTTGTGCCCGTCATAAGCTTTAGGTGTTTCTTTTAATTTTACCTCCAATCGTATGACCAAATATTTCAGATTGGGTGAAAGCAAGTAAAACCTCATCGTGTCTTCTGCTCTTACTATTGCGGAACTGCACTGAGGTGTACGCGGTTGGAGTACTTCACTCAGTGTGGCAATTCCATAAGGGAGACTGATGTTAAGACCCGTACGATGCCTCTTTCCCTCTTAAAATATAGGTATCTAGCGCCTGCAATCTTACTTGATACTTAGAATCAAACAGGAGTATTGATCCGATTCGAATTGTCCGACTTCTTTTGGACATTCGCTCTTCGTGAATTTCGTTAAAATAGTCCAAATACACTGTCTCACCAGAAGGTTCTCTGATGCCGGCTAGGAAACAGTAGGATTCAAAGTTTCCCAGGGAACGCTGTACATATGTTTGCTATCAATCAAACAATTACGTTGGTTAATTGGCGTGTGTGCTCCGCAGTACACGCCGTAACAATACAGCGTAATATGTGTATACATGTTAATGCATATGTAATTCTCAAACGTAGGTGCTGTGGTTACCTTCGTTAGCTCCTGTCTACATCACGGAAATGCCACCCCTTGTCTAATTCCGATGCCATTTCAATATACGAGTGTATATTTCAATATACTAGTACTCTGAAGGATTGGATAATAATGCTGCAAAAGATAAATAATGTTGGGTAGTTTTAGGATTAAATTAGCTAAATGAAATGTTGACATTGCAGTAATCGGACAGCGAGAGATCCGTAGCTAGCTTCGTGGTCAATTTTAGTACGGTGATGATGTGAAGAAAAGAAAATCATTGAATCAAGTTTTATTTAAAGAAATAGTCATTTCATCAGTAAAACCTAAAGAAACGGCTTGAATTCTATCGTTAAGATATCAAATTTTTGTTTCTAAACAAAAAGGTGAATCAAGAGTAAATGCTTCTAGTCCATCCTTAAATGTCAAGGAATATTTTTATAAACTAATCGGAGCTTCCCCATTATACTTTGTAACATTTTTGTCTACAGAATGCCGTTTTTTCTTCATCCAGAGACTACAGCGATGGAGTAAATAGCCTTAAACTGAATTTTTTTAATTTTAGTTTTTCCCGCATTTATAATGTTCAATTCATTACTTGGCCCCCTTGCTCAGTATTTTTTATATTATATATTAGATTTTGATATTATTGGTGTTAGATATTTTTGCTTTAATTTATCGAGGACAACAGGAATGTGATACCAGTAGTATCTTTCTATTATTTTCCCTATTGATTTTAATATTTTTGTAAAATCCCCAAATTAATGATTTTCAATTGTTAATCAAGGGTATCCTAGTCTGCCGACTTATCTTTCTCCTTAAGTTTACCAACGCTATTTTAAACTATAATAAAAAGCTCACAGATCCACGTTTACTTTAGGGAGTATGGGAACAGAGACTTCCACATGTCACAACAACCGTGACTCAGAAGCATTAAGTTTTGGAGAGATAGACGTGGGACCAAAGGGTCAAAAAAACAGAGAATTAAGTTTTCTTCCAGACTCTTCGAAGGGGACTTGGGCGAATACGGGCATGGTCGAGAGGGCGCTGACAAATAGGAATAGATTCTCGCATCTGCCGCTATAATGCATCTGTATCACGATCATTTATCCCAACTTCTCGATCGACTCTGATTGATACAAATGATGAGAGGATAGAAAAATGAAGAGTGATGTGACCGGGAAATAGGTTCGATGCCAATCGAAATGGAATGAGAAAGAGCAGATGAGAAATTCAGTTGCGAGTTAGGATGAAAATATCGGCAATTCCACTACTTTTTACCAGTGAAGTTTTACTCTGTGTAGTTAAACGTTCCGTTGCATCGATTTTTATTGTAGAATGTCATTTTACTCTGCATCATTGATAATATTTTCATCTATCAATTATGCCAATCAAATAGTTATAATGATTTGTTGTCATCCTTGCCGTAACGTTTTATTCCTGTGGTATCTACTTCATCGTTGACTCCTTAAAAATATATTTCTGCTGTGAAAGAATTGTAGGAATAATTTTGTTTATGTGAGTAAAATGGTAATATTCACGTTTTCTTTCGTTCGTTTTGAGTAATAAACTCCTGAAAAAACGAATCATGGAGAAAAGTTTTTAGTGCAGTCATTCGATTCTTGCAAATTATTGGTTTTTTACAATTAATGTTTTATTTTTTAAATGTATATAATTTAATGTGTAACATGTCATAAATTGGTCAATACTATTCCAAAATCAGGATATTCGTTAAATAGAAATTTAAAGTTATTGTTAACTCTTGCCATTTTAGTCTGAATACATTATTCGAGCAACGAAAGTCTATTATTAATATACTGTTACATTTCTGCACGAGTAACTTATACTTCGCAGACGTTAATGTACGTTGGAAAGCTTACTTGAAATTTTTAATGAAGGAAATATAAACAAGAAAACATAGAAGGGCTGAAATATACTTAACTTCTACGGCTCACTACCTCTTGCATAATGCTAACGTATGACCAGTTTTTGTTTCTTTGCAAGTAATATTAGCAGAAATAAATAGCAGCGTGTCTAATTTTGAAAAGCTAATTGATTCGGAATTGCTCTGAAAGATTCACAACGACCGTCAGAAAGTTTGATTGATGTAGTGTGTGTTGATGATAGATGATTTTGATTACGCGTCGCATCTGTCACATTCATAAGGCTTGAAAGGCATTGTCAATCTGTTATAATTCGTCGGACAAGTTAATTTCCTCGAGTTCGAAAATCGGAATGAATTGGTCTTTGCTCGACTCTCTTCAAATGAACATTGAAACTCCGCAAAGCCGTCGATTAGTCGGAACAGATGTGGGCTCCTTTTCTGAGAGAAGTCAAAAAGATCTCACGGAAGGAAACTGGGGAGAAGACAGAGCACGTGACGAAAGCAGGTATTTCAGGGTTACAATCGAGTGATCGTTTCAGTTAAAAGTCTTTTTCCTATTAATTCGTCACGGTTTGCGATAGTGGACAGAAGTACAGGAAACGTGGAGGTGGATGGAGGGTGTCGGGGTCATGGGAGGTGAATGCGATGAGGAGGGAGAAATACGATGGACATGACAGTGGGGTCGGTGGAGTTAGAGCGAAGAGACGGGTCGGAAAGAAGTGTATTGAGTTAGACGGGTCAGGCCCAGAGGAGTGAAGAGGGTTTCAGGGTGTGCGAGAGATGGAAGCAAGTGATAGATTAGGTGAGAAAAGGGAGAGGAGGGATGAATCACTGCTTAATGGAACAATTTTTTAATTTAATGGAGCAAAAATTAGGCTAAACGTGCAGGCTGAGAATGAGGTTCATGAAAATAAGATTTATCGATTTTTTTATTGCGGCGGAGTTTTTGTGTTAGGGAATAGAAAATGACGCGTTGATTCATGCGTGAAATTTTAATAGTTTGTGCGCTATGATATTTCCCACGGAGAACTCGGCTTCGATGTGCTTGTAAAAGGGAGGTTTTTTTCATTATGTGTTGGTTTTCAAATGAAAGTAAAAAGAAGGTATTCATCCTTATTCTCTGAGATTTTTCGTAGAGTTAAAGAGGAAACACACCAACCAATCAATTTGTCCCGCAAAATGTACCCAGTCTTCCTGACGATCTTCAAGCTCCCACAGAGGTTTTCAGTAGTTTACCGTAACTTAATTGCTGCTCTAAAAATATTTTATTCATAACTCCTTTCGATCACATATAACGAGTGCTCGTTCCTTGAACGGAAAATCATAAATTAATAGTCCACTATTTTAAATAAGAATGTTACTGACCTTGTTATTGCCTCCATAGAATAGGGAATCATAGCATCACCTATTCTATATGAAGCCGTGAAACACTTTTTAACTGCTAGAAGTCGCCATTCTAGAAATTTTATTACCATTGTCCCTTGAAAAGTAACTTTCTTGAACAAAAGTAAAAAGGAAACAAACTTTCAGCAACACCTTCTCCATAATTTATTTTTCAGATACAAACTATGTATACTATGAATCAATCAAAATGTTGAAACTACTTGAAAAGTAAATCTGTGGAAAAATTACGATTGAAAGTTCCCTTTTTCTTTTTTAGAATAGAACTCCACATTATCTCGCCATATTATGTGAAGTTAAAGTTTTAGTGTTTGCTTTCACCACGTACCCAATATGGGTGACCAGAATACATTTGTCTAGATATGTTTACTCTATAGTATGGAGTAAATTGTTGTAGAAGCTGTGATACCCTGGCGATAGAACTTACTTCTTGGCGATGGAAAAAATTCTGAAAATATAAATTTATATTCCATAGACTCGATGAGAAAAATGGTGGCTATCGCGGAATGAAAACTCACGGATGTCAAACTAATAGAAAAGTAAACGCGCAAGGGATATATTTGTATGTGAGCCATCGGAAACTGTCTCCTAGCGATTTAAACGGACTTGAGGGTGGATTACCAGCATCTGATGAGTGAATCAGTTTTCTATGTGGAGGTATAGAAGGGCCGCTGGTGACCGCGGTGAAAGTCTAAATGATGGACGGGGAAGAGTGGCGGAGCGTGCGGGTGGCGATCGTTGGGGGGTTGCATATTGAGGGGGCGAAAGAAGATGTGGGGGCTTTAATGGAGGTAGGGGCGTCCAGCTGGAAGGGATAGTAGAGAATTGAACTGGGCTATCAAACCAATTGAGTGCCATTGCCTGAAGAGTAACGAGGTAGTTGGCCCAACCCAGTGGAGTACAAATAAACGATAGTGCGAAACTGTGTTCTTCACCCACTCCACCCTCTCGTCCGCCGACCTTGCAATATATCCTCTCAACCCGCCCTCTCTTCATCTTTGAGTGTCTGAGGCTCTCGAGGGAGGGGGAATAAACGAAGGAATGGGCAATGCTCAATTAAGCCATTTACGCGTGTCCCGAGGGCATCGTAAAGTAGGTATTTGTCGTGGCACGATACCGATGTATTTTACTCTCCATTTCTCCATTTAAGAAATTTGCGATCCCCTAAAGTGGACGTCGCCGTCGTCCAAACGAGCGTTTATGAAGAGAGCGCAACTGATGTTTACGAAAGGGCTTCGGTGCAATGGAGGTGAGCGATTATATATGGCTCCATTTCGGAATCATTGGCCATTACGTCGGTAGAGGATCTCTTAGCGGGTATAAAACAAATGATTGACCGCCCTTACGCTCGAGGCTTTGAGTGCCTTGAAAAATTAAAAGGGAAACGAGAACGTGGTTTTTTTGCATTTGTTTAGGGTGATCCGAGAATATTTCCCTTCATCCACGGCGGAATTCAATTGGATATGAGCGGAGAGGGATTGATTAAGAAATAAAACGGGTAACTTTTCCGTTGCTCAGGGTTGCAATTGGATTTGCAAGTTTTGAAGTGGTCAAGGTTAAGTTGATCATGGTTTCTCACTGACTTTTAGGAAATTTTTCCTTAGATATATTAAATAAATCACCGATAATCGTTTTAATTCTATGGCTGCAACATAAATATTTCCATATTTCATTATAGTTTGAATAATTTCTACGTGAGGAATAACAAGTGTGAGAAATAGCGACATGACTGGGACTCGAACCCAGATCCCAAGCAGGTCTTATAGGGTAAACCCACCCAAAAGAAATCACAAGGATTAAAATAAAGGCGTTAACTTTGCCCAATGAAGTCGTGCGGCTGAATCTCAAGGAATAAAAAGTGTAGAAAATAGCGATATGACTGGGACTCGAAATAAGAATTCCTGCGAAATGAAGGTTAAAGATCTAGTGGAGTTAAATGAACTTCTTTTAGATCATTAAGATACTGAGAGCGGCGATCAGTTTATGTGCTTCGATCAATCCACGGGAATATTTCTGAAAGCTCTATGTTGACCCAACTCACGCCTTTTTCGTTTTCTCTAATAACGTTCTTCTGATCTAAGGAACATTTTAGAGTTGTAACAAACTACTGACAGCCAAAGTTGATAAAATTCAATAATATTGATGCATGACTACAATAGAATTTCAATTCACGACTCGCATAGCTGAGTCTTATTCAAGTCTCGTGCATTATAACGGTATATTTTCATTGAAACTAATTGTATAAGATAGGTCACCTTATATAAGACACGGTCATTATTGGTGACCTTTGTCGTAGTTGAAACATTTTGTCGAGTTGTGCTTGATTGCTGTTTCAAGGATTACTGTTGTACACTAAACTAATAATAACGATTACATGCTATCTGCAGTTTAATATGATTTAACCCAGTATCAAAATCGATTGGTTAACTTATTCTCATTTGTCCAATCTCGACGAATTTTAGGAATATATAATGTTATTTAAGTGCATATTTTGAGTGGCTCGTTGTATTCTACTCCCATGGTAATAATTGTTACAGTTAAATTCATAAATGTTTGCTGTAATAGAAATTGTTTTATTTTAATAATTTCAACATTTTATACATTCATATTTGTATAATTATAGATAACGATATTTATTATGAGAATATAGCACTTAAATAACTCCTCTATATTAAAAACATTAAACAATATTCTCATTTTATAGGACGTTTTTTCGTTAAATAGTTTTTCTGTTCCTAATTCCTGTTATTAGAGTTCTGCTCGGAGAATTTATCGCAATTGCTCCATTGTTTTTCGTTTACATTCTCGTTGTTTAAATACAGCGTGGAGCTTATTGCGGAGTGGATTATTAGTAGAAAACTGGGTCATGCACACACCTTCGCAAAGAACTCAAACGGATGAATGCATGACTGAGGAAACAATCCTCTCTTGTAATTTTTACCGCAGCCCTTTTTTTCTTTTTGTCGTGTCCGTGGATGTGATTTTTTTATTGGTTAGAGGCTGAACTAGTTATGCCTTTGCGCAGTTGAATTCTTTTCGGGAACATGTATCGCAACATGGTTTCCGTTGAGTAAAGAGGGATGAGTCGGAAAATAAAGTAGTGACATACAAACTCGAAAATCGGTTGGTTCCCGGAGGAAAAAAAAAATAGCTTTCATCTACGAAAACCTCACGATTCGATCACGGCTGGATTTGTTTGGAAACCCCATTATTTGTATATTTCTTCATTACATCCACGAATTGACAAAGTTTAAAACATGTTTGTTTACTTAAATGATTTTACTTATCGTTACCGCACATCAAAAAAGAGTTATATATATGTAAAGAAATTATATATGCTAATATATGTGGTCATATGGACTCGTTGTAATTACAATTGCGCTCTTTCAGGGAGTCATTGATGTACACACGTGCTCATCGTTCGTGCCGATCTATCTCAATTATACTCAGTTTGATTCATCTTGAAGGGTTTCTTTATACTGATCCAATGCGCTAACCGAGCATCTATCAAAGAGGCTTCAATTCTCTTTTTAGTGAGACTAGCGGGTTTCTATGGTCAAATATGATCGATAGAGATTCACTCTTCAGAATTTCTGGAGAAGAAGCGTTTTATTTTCGTAAAGGCGGTTTCAGAAATTCATTGGAATAGGCGTTACACATCTAAAATTACTGACGTTTTTCCATTTCTTAATTCCTGATCGTTATCAAATCTATTATCGATAAATGTTTTCTTTTATTTGACACATTATCATTCTATTTTCCGTTTGCATGGCAGTAATTTATTCAATCCAATTCAGAGCTATCGCTCGCCTTCCCCGGCTGTAGGATCATTTCACATCTCCCTGTCACTCATTCCCAACTCTTTGCGGTCGGTAGTTTTAAATACCTTCTCTTTAGCTTTGCGAAGTTTTAGTATTTAAAAAAGATTGATATTAAGTGCAAGAAAGTCCCTCTTTTGTAGTTTTACATGGTTTCGATTTCAGTCCAAACTTTGCTCGGTTTTACGAAGAAAAATGTGCAGCAGCGATACAATTTTTCACACTGCTGAGGTGAATTGTCGCCCAAGATCGTACTGTAGATATCATTTCACTTAAGTACGATATTGCATGTCATAAGATTCTATATATCTTAATTTCACTTCACTCAGATCTTACAAAATAACTAATCTCACCATAAAATCTTAATATCGATCCAATTATTAGAACTTTTATCTTCTCTGCGGCCTTTATTCTCATAGTAAATCATTAAGATTGTTTCGAACGCGATATTTACCGTGTTCTTCGTTTATCTGCTGGTCATTGTCTGTAATCTTTCTCTTTAATGCCGTCAACTAGGTCTGTGTAGGAAGCTGTTCAGGGCTTCCTCTCATCCATGAATGTCCAGTACACTCTTTTAATACATGATTTACCGCACGAGTAGGATGCTATAGCTTAATGCTCCATTGGTTCGGTAACAGAGTGTGAACGACCGCATTCTTCATTTGCTGGAAATGATTTCTCGAGAGTTTGGGATAAGTAGAATGGTGTATCTTTTTGAGGAGGATTTTCTAATCCTTTAAATTATAGCATAGATGAACCTGGAAACGTTTCTTTCTTATATATTTTTAAAGAAATTTCTTCGCGATGACTTGAAGTACTTATAAAATATACTTCAATTAGGTTAATTTGGAGTGGATGGACTTGATTTAAATTTACGTAGGTGGAATCTGTACAGTCATAAAATGACTCATTCAAAGAGGTTTAGGAAGTCTTTTCCAGCCGGGTGACAAACATAGAAGAACATTAGCAACTAAAGTAATGAGTTTTGAAAAAAATACTTCCTTAATAGACTTATTTTTTTATCAATTTTTCGAAATTCATTACTTAAGTTGATTTTGTAGCTTTTCCCAAGCATCTATTCAGAATTTTATTATTAAATCTTCCTAAAATATACTATTATTTCCGGCTTCATTAAATAGTAGAGAGTCGGCATTGTCTGTTGGCTTTTCAAATTAATGCCTTAGATCAGTGCCTTAGAATCAGTGCCTTAGAGTACCAAAAATGATGCCGTGAAATCTGAGTTTTACAGTACATGAAATTTTACACATTATATCTATAAATGAATTTAATTTATTCTATTCTCAGAATTACTAACTCTCTCGAGTGAAATTATTAAAACAAATGTTTGGATCGTATGCATATTTCTTGCGTATCCTGTGAGAATGCCATCAATGTTACCGAATTCATAAAAAATACGAATGCGTTAGTTGTGAGCCATAAAGGTATCATCGCGTATATGTTATAGACGTATGTCGCTCAAACAAGAGAATGGAAGCTGTGTAAATCGCATTTGTTCTATTTTTCTACTTAATCAGCTGGGCTTATGCTAACCTTACATTGGAACTGAACCTGAATGATATCGTACGTAAAGATGATGGTATCTCATAATGTTAGAGAAAGGAGTGTAAAATGTCTTAATTTTTCATCTTTCAACGCCGAACATGGATTGTTCATTTGTAATGGCAAACTGAGCATCTTGTTTCAGCGACTCATCTAATTAACCTGTTGGATATTGCCGAAGATGCATTTAGTTTATGTATATGTGATATATATGTAAAAAGTAAGCGCTGCCAGTATTCGGTTTAGACTGTAAGAAACATTTATATGTTCTGTTCCCGATGTTATCATGGCAAAGTTATTCCTTGCTTCACAAGCAGTTACATTATTTCCCACGCTATGTTTTTGTTCGTAAAAAACGCGGAGAGCATATTCTTGAAAAGTCTATTCCGTAAGCCGGAATGTATGTAAATTCATGAATATTCTCGGATTAAGTCGAACACACCGAGCGATGGCTTCCCTCCTGTATTTGCTAATAAGTTTATCCCTCCTATCCGTATCTGGCGCTTGCTTCTTGGAGGCCTCAGACCGAGCCCGGTAAGCATAAAATTAGCTATGCACTCAGCTTAATACGTTGCATTAATTCCGGCCGGAATTTCAAACCGTCAAACATTCGCTCCGATGCTAGCATAGAGTGCAGCCTAGTTAACGGTAAGCCTTATTGGCGGACTACGAATGTCGATTCCCAACCATCTCTATCCATTGTGGAATCCGAGTTCAGTTCTCTACGAGCGTGTGACATTTCGCTACAAGTTTAGTGCATCACGCACTCCTCGGTCACGTACTCGAGATGTTATCCTAGAATGCAAGTTATCGAGGATGTATCAGTTCTGTGGTGGTTTTGAATTTTCGCCTCGGGTGTATTGTAGGTAACGTATTTATTGGTGTACTGCAGTTGTTTTATGTGATGGGGTACTAAGTCATTTAAATCGCGATCTAAATACCGCGTAATCCGAAAATGAGACTGTCTGATGTTAGATTTTGCTCCGAAAATACGCTCACGGATCTATTTTCAGGATATCTATCATTTGGTTCACTTTTTTTAAATTTATAACTAATGCCCCACAAACACGCATTTACTGGACAATTACAGTTGGTGGTCTTTTAAAACACAACAACGGCCAAATGCACACCATATTCTAACAGAAAAAATCCGACTAGCTTGGAATTGAACCCGGGACCTTATAGGATGAAACGCTGGCCCGCTAACCCTTCCGTCTCTGCAGTCGGTTCACATCTATCTTCAATTTGTCACAGTCGAAACGGTTCCGAGCGCTATCAAACATGCTACTAAAATCTGTCAGGATGTGTCGAAAGATCCTGTTGCATTACGTTTCCAATACGTGGAAAAGGGTCAGAGGAAACTGCACATTTTGGTGTGCGCCTAAGGTTCCCATGGAGAAACGAACATGAAAAAATTCCAGTAGGATCGGGACCCGAACCCAGATTCAACTTCCTGGGTGATTGCACTAGCCAGTTAAGCTATCGCGTCTCAAGTATTCGGTTTAGACTCTGTGAGAAACATCTATTTAACATCTATTATGGCAAAGTTATTTCTTGCTTCACAAGCAGTAACATTATTTCTCATGCTATATTCTTGTTCGGAATAAACGCGAAGAGCATATTCTTGAAAAGTCTGCTTCGTAAGCCGGATTGGATGGGGAGTTTATATATATAGTATCTAGACACTTTTCGGGCAAGGACTAGTGGTTGGTCTAACGAAGTATTTCATGCCCGTTTCTCCTTGGTAATATTCCTAGGCGCACACCTTTAATTGCAAAGTTACATTTAACCCTTTGCTTCTGTTCACCTTAAGGGGTATCCTCTTTTCTATCAATTTCTATGGTCGGTGCCTCTATGAGGTCATGGATGACGATGTTTAGTCAAACGAGCCACTCGACCTTGCCCACTAAGCCTCCGGAACGGCAAGTCAATTATTTTGGCACGATAGCTCAATTGACTGGAGCAGTCGCCCCTTAAGCGGAAGATCCGGGTTCGAGTCTTCTCTGACTATTTTCATGTCCGTTTCTCCTTGTAAATTTCCAATACGTATTGCGTGAAACTGTCTGGCTGGATATTATGAGGGTATTATATTGAGGGTTGGCTTAAATTTCGAGCATCGTGAAAAGTAATGCACGTGTTCATTTCCCATTCAAAGCTAGTTAAAGAGGAAAAATTTATCTATGTTCTAATATTTCATAGAAAGTACTTACAAATTATCTCTGAGGATGGAAGGCTACGTTCTAAACGACGCTCGAAATGTAATTGTGCACATTGCGGCTTTTTCAGGGGTCCGTTTAAACTCACCCGGCTTTAAATATATTTTATTTTTGATCTTATTTGCTGGAAAATATTTACGTAAAGATTTACTTCAGTATCTCATGAAAATCGTTTTTCTCTTTATAAATTTGTTATTTCTCTATCTTAATTTTTTTATTTTCTATTTTTCCAGAATTTGATAATTTTTATTGCATTTTTTCATATATTATCGGTAAAACGCAACATAAATGTAAAATGCAACGCATTGATGTCCTTGTATCGCGAAAAAGGTCCTCTATCTTCGTTTAAGAACCTTTAAGGAAAGTAAATTAATAATCAAAATTAATGGCCAAGGAGAAAATCAGGAAGTGTTTTAGAATTTGAATACCACTCGATACCGACCCTTTCCTCCTGAAAAAATTGAACCTTTTTCCCCATTTTTTCTGCGACGCCTAGAGGAATAATTCATCATAGACAAAAAGTCTCTATGAATCTGATAGCTCGTGCCTAAAAACATAAAAGATCGCAGCAGTGGGATTTCAAAGTGGCTCTCGGAATTTCCGCCGGATGAGTTTTAACTTCGAAAAATTCGGAAACTAAGAGATTACCAGAACCGAGCCGATAAAACTGAAATGTTCAGTCCCCAGATAAAATTTATTCCACCTTAGATCTATTTTTAAGCTATTTGAAACTTGGTTTTAGCGAAGGTTTTTTTCACCCCAAGAGGAGTAAACTCTTTAAAATATTCCCCGTCCTTAAAACATTCACCCATAAATTACGCGAAACTCACGGAAGGGATATCTCCTTCAAGAGGTGCATTTCCCGCGGGTTTCGGCGTTACCTTTATTAGTTGCAAAAATACATATATGTGCACAACCATCCGGAAGAAATACGAGAGGTCCCCGCGACGCATGCATCATTCACCCTCCACGCCCGTACGTGATTCCCCGCTCCAGTCTCAGGAGCCATCTCGCTCCTATTACGGCTGTCTTCCAGTCAAAAACCACCTACGCTTTTCGCCTGAGATGCTTCAGGGAGCGGGGACTTATCTCTCTTTTTCGGCTGGAAGAGGGTCGGATTTTCTAGCAGACGTCTTGATTGATTTAGTGTAAGTGGTGTTGTCGGCGTTGAGGTGGGCTCCCGGGGTGAAAGTGAGGGAGGAAGAGGGACGGAATGGCGAAACAAAAGGAGGCGTGGGAAGGGAGAAGGATTGGGAAGAAAATGAACAGAGACTCGTGACTAATGGTTGGTATGATATGTGTCGTGTGAGTTGGGGTGGCCCCCACCATCCAGCTGCCGTTCCTCAGCGGGTTAGGGAGTTCCTAGTGGGAAAGCCGTGATGACGGTGGTCCGGAGAGATATCGACATGAGGGACCGGAGATAGGTTCTGGTTCAATTTTGTACCCGCTGCTATGGAATACGAAGGAGGAAATGGGGTGTTTGCGAAAAGGCTTGATGTGGGTTATCGCTCTTCTTATGAGAGGCAATTGTTCTGCCAATTCTTTTGGGGCTTAATATCTGTCAAAAGCTCAACATTTTGAGTTTCTTTAAAGAAATTTGTCAGACTAGGAAAATGTATTTCTCTAATATTCTTTGATTGGTGCCTTGTAAGTTGCCTGTAAGCGTGTGGCTTTGGGTGTGATTAACACATATTTTAAATACTGTAAAAAATGAATCGAGTTTTTCAAGAAAATATGTACTTCGAGGTTTTTTCCTATCATATTTTGTTATTCATGTGCCATCAGAGAATATCACACTAGTTTCTGCTAATCTCAATTATTTTTTATTGCATCTGGTTTTATAACATCACATTGAATTTTTATCTATATTAGACTCGAATTTTATTATCCATCAGTCGTCTATTTTAGGTTTTTCACCCCCGCCCCCCTTCACGTGGGTGTTTTCCTGCAGGATTTTAATTTTTTTTCCTTTGGTTTTTTTTAAACCGACATAATAGTTCCTTCTTTTGTTGCTTTTCTTTAGTTCAACTCCCAATACCTCTTTCATTCTATCTGTAATGACTAAGGGTTAGATGTAAGAAGAGATTGATGGCACTCTATCTCGCCTGTGAAAAAAGACGTATTATTATTATTATTTCACTAAATTCAGAAATCTATCTAAAAAAGAATTTTCTCAATTGTAAATGTTTTCTTTTGGCAGTTAATCAGCATCATAGATATGTATCGTATTCCTTTGTTTATCCCTAATTTGTAAATGCGGTATCCACAGATATTTACAATGATTTAGGGCTTTATTTTGTTCTATATTCGTCAATACATCTATTAGCTCTGTTAAGAATAGCATAAAATACCTCTAAGCGGAGCTACCTCTAGAGGATGCTAATTCTTCTGCTCGTAACACTTATCGACTACGCTCGAAATGTAACACGCTCCCATGTATAGATGAAAGCATAATATCACCTCTTACGCTAAGGAATGAAAACTGTAAAATCTCAGCGTCAGTTGTAGGGTTAAAAATAACCAATAATTGATGTTCCGTGAAAGTGCTACTGTCCTTTCTTCATTGCTTTGGGATTGGTTCTTCTCATTCAAATCCTTTTATTATATAACTTCCATTCTGTCTTCGTCTTTTTGCGTTTATTTATTTAATTGTATTCTTCTGCTTAGTTATCGAATGGGGTAGACGGAATTGAAGATGAAATGTGAACCTTTCACTAGGAAAGGTCGTCGACAGTCTTACTAATATATATAAATGATACATGCGACCTTAAATATATTTAACTGTCGCATGATTTCTTCACTCATAAAGGTGAAATTAATATATTTCATTCATAAAATTCATTCGTTTTATTAAAGAACTCAAGTTCCGAGTTCATTTTAATTCATAGTATTCCATTCTCCAGTTGCGGCTCTGTCACGTTTTTCAACGAATTAATTCTTCACCGATTCTCGCTGCATGAAGACGAGAGAGTTAATTGCCATCCGTTACTGTGATCATTTTTCTTGAATTATTTCCCCACCGATCACGTTCGTAGTCGAGGCGCCAAGTTGTCACTCCCGGATACTTAAGCCTATCCGTCTATTTCACCGTGCTATCCTCGAAGGTCACACCCTCTCTACGTGTTTTTCATCTCCACTATAATCGATTATACGTGCACATGGGACTTCTGAGCGTGACTCCATCCAGTTTTTCTTTTTCATAACTCACCACGCTCTCCTCTTGTTCTAATGGTTTCTTCGCCCGAGAAAACAGTCCTTAGTACCCCTTCGCATACGTCCGTCGTCGCCGGGATGCGCGCCCTTTTAATTTCGTTTATTTTTTGTTTCAATGTCTTCCCATCATCTCCGATGAGAAAGTATATTTTATTCGATTATCTCTCTCTTTCCGTCTTCGTTTCATGGTTTTTACAATTGTATGTAGTATATTTTTTTGAGTATTACTGGAATGACAATGATTTTTCGACGTTGCGTTAGTTGAAATAAGAAACGGACATTTCTCCTTACACCACTTTGTATGGTCGGTGCCTCTGCGAGGCCATGGATGTGAACGATGCCGCTGAGTCGGACGAACTCACGCTCCCAATAACTACAAAGTCTCCCAAACGGTATGGAGAAATGTTCTGGTGGAATAGTTCAATTGATGGAGCAACCGACCGGCAATTGGGAGACCAAGGTACGAGTCCCGGTTCCGTCAGACTTTTTTCATGTCCGTTTCTTGGGAATTTTCCTAGGTGCACGCCTTATCGTGCCAAGTACCTAAAACTCTTTTCCTTGTTTGAAATAAGAAATTAAAAGTAGAGAATTTGTCTTTAGGAAGCTCTACTTCTTTTATTCACGATGTGAAAAATATAGATCAATGTAGGAAAACCGGTTACCGAATTTTAATGTTTTACCTTAGTTATGGCGTAGTTCTCCAAAACTGATGTTATTTCCCGAATTTTTGTCGGTTTTCATTTCGAATCCAATCTAAAATAAGCTCTAATAGAAAACAATCCACGCATTACCCAGGTAATATGTACTGGTTTAGTTCAGTATTCCGTTAAGTTTCACTTGATAAGCTTTCTCACTTTTGATTAAATTTCCCCGAATAAACTTCACACATATGGGAGCCAAGATACTCTGGATCGGGCAAAAGCACCGTAGCGTAATTGAAATTAATTTCGATCCTAAGATGCTAATTTCTGAGGAGAAGAAATATGTCCGAATGAGATTTCATTTCATACAGGTCCTATTAGAATATAGAGTTACATGAAAAGCAAAAAAGGAAGGAATTATTCATTGTTTTGATAAGTTTAAAGCGTATTGATGATGACGACATTTAAACATTTTGACGCGTCGAACGCGTTTTCGAAGGCAATTTTTTGTTATCAATCAAGGTTTAAAAAAAGAATACGTTGGGTAAGAAAAAGGCTCATCCTGGATTCAGTAACACCTAATGTAGTGGCAGTAAATTTAAGTGCTTCGATACCAATGGTCATTTCGCTCGTAAGCCCCAACCGGGAATTAAACCCGCGACTGCTTTCACCGATCTCGAACGCACCCACATAGCTATCCGGAGGCCCTAAAACATAATGACCAATAGTGGTTGATAATGCTATTTCGCTAGCAAAACCAGAGTTAAATAATGGAAATTTTCGGAAGTAGGCCTCATTACGTATATAATTATAATTATTAATTTATTAATTTTCTTTACTAAATGCTTATGATTTACTTCAAAATCAAGCGTAGCCTTTTTGAGTTACGTAACAGAAGTTTCCATCCTTGCTCTTAAACATCTGCTGAATAATTGCATTAGAGAAATTCTTGGTTGAGTCAAGCTGATCATAGAAAAATTGCGCTTTGAAAATACAAATCTCATCCTGTAGAGAGAATAATTCTTGGCTTTTTGTAAAACGCCAAGATTCTGAAGGTTGAATCACACCCGCTGCATTTTATTCAGTGCACGGTGTAAAGTTTGATGCTTTCTCCGCCAGAGAAAGTCTATATACTGGGAATGTCAAAAGACGTAATTCAACAACACATCGACACGTACTTCATGGCGTGTCGTTCGTGAGGGCAGAAGATATCACCGCATATTCATCTTTCGTTTGTTTTCTTTTAAATATATTGTTTCCCATTCTTGTTGCATCTTCTTAGCCTTGATAAAGCACTCCATTAATACCCTTCCACGTGATAAGAATTCCAGCAGGAGTACGGGGAAAGAGAAGGATTCCTTTGAAAATAATCCGCACTCCGGTTAAGAATGAAACGAAAGAATAAAAAGCAGCAAAGGTGAATGGTGGTGGAGGTAAGGATTGCGAACTTTTTCCTCAGTTTCAAGGAATAAAACGAGATGAGCTGCCTCATTTTTCAAGAGAAGGACGTCTCACTCTCAAAGTTCGCTAAATCTCTCTATCCTCTCAGCCTCGATACGTATCCCTCATCCCTTATTATCCACGACCTTAGTCTCCGTTATCCCTTTCTTTGCCTTTCACCTTGCCTCTTCTGTTTCCTCTCTTCTCAGCTCTCTCCCGTATACTCTTATACGGTTTTCTTTCTTTGATTTCTAATTCCTTTTCCATTTGCCTTTTTCGCTCTATCACAAGCTGAATTCTTTATACGCTATTTATCCTGTTTTTACTGTCTTTGGATTATTCTCTCTTGTGCATACGGTTTGTATTATGCATGTATATACATGTGATTTTTGTAATATGGAAAAAAAGCTGGGTACCTGACCGGTAGTCCATTACATTTTCAGGTTCACCTAACCAATTATTCGATTGCCTACTGCTTTTCTAGGAATTACATGTCTTCATCTTACTTGAATTCCTTTCCCATAAAATATTATTAACAGTTTACAATAATGTATTCATACCCCATACTTAAGTTTAGATTCAAAAAATGATCATATCATATTCATAAGGAAAAACATATAAGTGTAAAATGTCGACATCACTGGTACACAAACCCAGGTCTTCCACTTTCCGGGTGCTCTAACTACTTAACTACTATGACAATTCCACCATACTAACGGGTATATAATTTCACTATAACTATGCTAACAGAGTGCTTTGCAAGTCTACATTAGAAAATTCTTAGTATTTTCTTTTGACAAATTCGCAAAATCGAGCATCAAAATAAAAAGCATCCATCGTTATCTGAGTCCAGCAACATCCTTTACCGTCCTTTAGATAACGATGTTAGGCTAAGAACCTGAGAAAAATAACTATGAGAAATTATAGCTTTTTTGTCGAAATAGTTTATTTGCAAAATTGTTCTACTTGCCTCAGCTTACCTCGAATATAATATTTTACCCGATTTCCTGTGTATTTCTTTTCAGATTCTCATGCTCGTTTATGTCTTCTGAGTCTCCTTCATCACTTCTTTCTTCAATTCTTTCCTTATCGTTTTTTGCTTTCCCCCGCTCCATTTGCCTTTGATCCCCCGCTTTACATTGCGGCTATCTCAATTAAATCCTTCCAAATTCACCCATCTTTCACTCCTCTCTCCTGCTCCAGCCTTTTCTCTCATTCCCTTTGTTTCTCTTACTCTGGTGTCGTTCACTCTTCACTTGCCTTCCTTTTTTTATCTCCCTTTCTTCCCGTATTTCTTTGGGTCCTCATCTTTTCCCGTGACACCGTCATCTAAACTCTACATTCTGCATTTCATCTTTCATGTCCGTCTCACACTGCTCTTATTCTTCACAATTCCGCACATTGTTCACTACTGTGTCCCCACCTTTTGGAAGTATGTAATGTTCCGATGCTCTGTTATTCCTTTATCGTCCATCTATAAGGTGACTCATATATACTTAGTTTTCCTTACCATTCGTCGTCGGAAAAGTTAGTTCTCTCCAAGGCTGGCATAGTCGTCGGATCTTTACTATTAAGTGGTAACCCCGATTTTAATCATTATGGCTCAATTTTAGTTTCACCCTGTTGTTTTTTACAAGGGCGAAAAAGAAATATTTTTTGATTTGTTAATCCGATGTGGTATGAATCTATAACATTTTCGAACCATAAAATATCTTTTCTTCCATTCAATACTTTTCATTTTTATTTCCATGGTTCTGAATGCTTCCTACTAATTCTTATGCATTTCGGTTTTAAATACTCTTCATCAATACGAAGCCAATACTCTTATGTTTATCGGTTATTTTCATTTTCTTAATAGGTTCAATTCAATGCTTTTTATTTTACCTTATCATCAGTTATTCGTTTTGACGCTTCTTGCTAATTTTAATGTATTTCGGTCATGGGTGTGATATTACATTTTCGTAGCTACAATCTGTATCAATTTGATACTAAGTAAAAATGATCCAAACGAGAGTGATCTATCACAGGCTTTATTGCTCATGCTATGCCAGTTTAATTTAGCAACTATTTCAACAGCTTCATTTACATTTTCATGCTTAAAAATCTTGGACTTTAGCAACGCAACCATCCAAATTAGAGACTTCGTTTAAAGGATGAAGGAGTCTTTCGCCGGATATATAGCCACGATTCATTTTATCCCACGCATTTCACACGAGAGAATAAATTTAACAAGCTTAAATTTTTGTCTCCTCTCTTTCGCTCCTTTTTGTGGTTTCCCTATCCTCTCATTTTCTATCCCGAAGCCAATTTACCACACGGCTTCCTCTTTTTTCCTTTTCTTTTTTATGTATCTTCCGGCCTCTTTTTTTCTGCCTCAACAAACATCTTTCCCAGAAGCCGGAGTTAACATCTCAATTTCAACTCGCTGCTGTACTTTAATTTGCACGCTCCGGCTTCCTCTCCTGCGGTTTTTTCCCCCGCAATTCTCGATACAATTCCTTTTTATCCTTTATTTCCACTCCCGCTTCCACGTGCGTACCTTTTTCTCCCTGTCTATCACCGAGAACGATTCCGTATCTCTCTGTTATCTCTGCACCATGGACCTTTTCCTTCCACTGTCCGCGTCTCGACGTCCCTCTCCACGAAGCATGCGGGCGTCCGTCCTCGGGGACGAGAAAACTACTCTCTCCCTTTCAGCCACGCAATTTCTACGGAGCGCTCTCCGCTGCTTTTCCAATGCGACATTCTTATCTCTCATTGCCAACCATCAGTCTTAATGAGTGGTCGGACGCAGAAGGGATGAGGTGGGTACCTTCGAGGAGCGGCCAAGGACTTTTGCCGAAAGGACGGGATGAACCCCAGCGATCTTCCTCTCACTCCGTACCTCTCGCGTATTTTTTTATTACTCTTCCAAGTCCAAATGGGGGACTTAATCTTTCTCTCCAACGTTGGTATAGTATGGGGGTTAGCTATGAGTTAGTTACCAGGTTTGGTACGATAGAGAAGGTACGGTAGGATTACTGAGGATTAGGCGAAAGATAACGAACTATCAGTGTTAAATGAATGTGATCCATATAACACGGGCGGATCTAAGGAATCTAATATAGGGGATGTTACTTACCAGGAAGGAGCGATTCAAGACAATTTCCTTACGAACTCATCTCTAATTAACTATATAAATGCTACTTTTCGTGATAAATGTAGGAAATGTATAGTGATTATGGAAAAACTTCACAGTCTGATTTTAATATGCTTTTTTGGTCAGATACTAAGCAAATTGCTGTAACTACAAAGTCACTAAAGGGAGAATATCCCGTTCGTAATCCCGTGTGTCTTCAAATACCATATAGGAGAAAATATTATAGGGTTTAGAGCAGGTGAATTTAATAATTCATGTGTTTATTAAGGAGTACAAAAAGCTATTAAGGAGTGCGGGCAGGATTTTATAAGGACGCCCCCATAATGAATCGTACTAATATCAATTTTAACAACATAAAATAAAGATGGTGTATAGTCTTAAATACAACACAATTTTAATATAGTGCATTCACAAGAAATGTGATTATTTGGCCATAATACAATACATAAAAAATGACAATATTAGACTGGATTTTTCCTACACTTTATACCGGCAACTGCTTTGGAATTTAACGTTTTACTATAAACTATGATTACTATAAACTCGATCGCTAGTTCACTATGGAAAGCATATTATGAGGATGAAATTGGAAGTTCTCTTTGCTAATGCTATATTCAAACAAGAACGTGAAAGATTGAAATTATGCCTATTTTTCTTTCATTCTAGTTGGCTACGGTGTTTAAATTTAAAATTTCCTCAAAATCCTTACATGCACTAGTACAGAATACAGAACATAAAAAACGTTTCCCTCCAACTACAATTACGTACATTCAGCGCTGTTAGAAAGTTATGATTGTTCATATGGAACTCCAGTTATAGCATTGACACCACTTGCCAATACTACTTATCATGTCAGATTTTTCAGAGTTCCTGATAGGCCTTCACGGCTACCTTAGCTGCCACGGTAGCTGCTCACAAAGTCCCCACTGTACAGCCTTCCAGGCCCCTTCCCTTCCTTCCTTCCAGGCTATCCCCTACTCGTCTTATATTTCGTTATTGACAAGCTGAATCACCTGATATTTATTTTGGCTGTACCCTTGGTGAAGCATTTAATATTTTTTGGGAAAGGTTCGAAGACTTCTGTGCTGGTAGGCTGTCCCATTCCTGGATAGTTAGGTTTAGGAAAGAGTATTTACAATTATTGGTTTTTTGTTTTATGTATCTAACTTTGCATTTATGGCATATGATCGTGCCTACCCAAGTAACTGTCTACTAATTCTATTGCGTAGTTCTTTCAACGCAAGGATTCTCACGAATTCCGTACAAAATTATCGTATCACAAAACTTAACTTTGTTGTTTTGTCTATGACATTCATTATTTATGTGTTCCATTTTCAAACTCCGCTGAAAGTAACTTCTGAGTTGCTGTTAGGCTGAATAAAGGTTGCTATTCAGTGCTGAAATTCATTCCATTCGAATTTTTTTCTTGAATTATCCTTTTTTATTAGTATCGTTGTCTATTTTGGTACATCTCCTTTCAAAATGTATACTTATAAAATAAATTAGGCAACTTTAAGATAATGGCCACATACATTTCCTTAAACATTTCAGCTACGCTTCATTCAAATCTCAATGAACTCATTCATTAGCGACATAAGTGAATGAGTTCTGCCAAAATATTAAGAGGATTGTGTGGTAAAAATCCAGACGCCTCTCATGTTTTATGTATTAAATTCAAATTTTTAGACTATATGTCTGTCTCCTGCTGGAGGAGAACGATGGAGATATTACTCATACCATTTCGAATAACATCAACGCCCAATGAGCCTTTTTCGAGTCTCATAAAGAATACAAAGGACTCGAGGCTTTTCCCTGATTCCCTAAGTGAGTTTCTGGATGTGATTTTTTCCTTAATGTAAATAGAATGTGGCGAACATGTGGATCTGGAAGTTCTGGAAGTTTCATCTTTAATATTATCTTTCAGTCCTAGAAAGTTTTAAGAGTAATCGGTTGAGTGATTTGGGAGAACTAAATCTATGGTTTAGCTTTCAGTATCAATAATTATTTGAAAAATAATTCCCGGATGCAAATATTCTTTATGAAAGAGATATATCATGTAGATAGTGCGTATATAAGCTGCATTTTCGTCATTAATGAAAATAGGTTGGCATTGAAGCGTAGGCTTTCTCGCCGATTTCATATAAATATACTTTAACACCCGGTTTCTCTTCGATGTATTCAGTAGGAATCACATTAAAGGCATTGTTTTGCTGAATTCTAGATTGTGCTTAATAAATCAAACGACGTTTTAAAAATATTGTTAGTGGTGGTTTTTGCAGTTCATGAATACCTTTATATTCGTTTTCAGGAGAACTACAGCGGATTAGTTTCTTTTTTAATTATAGTTTTGTTATAATTAAATAATTGCCAGTATTATTTTACAGAACTGGCATGATTTCCTTATTCTCTGTAGAGAAGAAATAAAGTAATACTGTGTATTGTTTCAGAGCTTTCATAAAATAGTTCACCTCTTCACATCAGCGCTACAATTCTGTTAGTTTTCCTCCAAAAATGACATTTATATTTCATTTCTTTTGCGAGTAAATTACATAAACAATTGCAAGAAAAGAACAATAAATTAAACTAGACTGTTTTTCGGTTTGTAAAAATATTTTTTCTGATATTAAGTCGTATTTTTTGTGTCGTATTACGTTTTTGATGAAGTGTAATTCTAACGTGAAATCGGAAGTTTCGACCAGCTGAATCCTATTTATTCAGCTCTTTCGTCTTCTGGTAATTTCTTGACGTTCAAATGTTATTATTTTTTCGTTAGTCCACTTATTTTCTTGGTGCTCACATTGGAGCTGAGGAAAGATAATCCGTCGTTACTTGTCTAAAATATGGATTTACGAAATTCATTTCAATATTTACATGTCATTTTTCAAAATGATTGGTAGCAAATATTATGACCAAACTGTTAAAACACTCGGCAGGTGTAGGTACTATGGATAAAATATGTCCTTATAAAATTGTTAAACAATACCAAATATATTAGATTAAACAAAAACATCGAGTTAGTTAATTGCATCCCTTACAAAAAAGAGATTATCTCCATTTGATCCACTCCGGATCTGTTTTAGTTTAGTTTCCTTTTTTCTCAAATTACGTCTTAAGCAGTCGCGCTATTTCCATTTTTTTCTTTTGCCTATTCCCGGTATTCTTCTGAGCTATTTGCCCTTCGACTACTTCAAATGGAAAAGTCTCTACTTTAGCTTCTTTAAATTTGTCGAGAGAAAAGTTTCATTGTATAAAAACTTCTTTGGGGCAAAAAAGTTATTCGCTGAGACGTTCGACTCTGTATTATTTTCAAAGTTTTCCCAGATCTCTTCCATAGAAAAATACGCCTACATGATCCATGAGGGCAGAATTATGCGGATCCCAGGTAAAACTAAGGAAATGACGACTCGTAGGGAGAGAGAGAAAGAGGAAGATCCATGTTTGAGGAAAAGGAAGTTTGACTAGTCCAATGTGATTATAAGTGAAAGGGAAGGAATTGGTCGGAAGTGGTAGTTTGGAGGAGTTTTTGGGGTGAAAGTAAAGGAGAAATTGTCAATGTAGTTGGAGGGGAGACCGAAGAAGAAATCGAAAAGAAAGGTTCCAAGGATTTTACTTTCCTTTGAGATAGAAGTTTGAATAGTTGAGTTTAACTTAACTGAATGGGTCCCTTTGACTTTTAAATTTATCGGAAATTCTTTCTTCATAAAGGATAACTTTTCCGACAGATTGAGCTGCTTGCTTTGAACATTCGGTAAGTGTATTTTAATTTTGTCATAGCGTAAACATTAATAATATGACGACAACAGTGTAAAAATGTTGTGCTCTTAATTTTGTAGCAAATTAAGTATTTTTGTTGAATACATGATGTATCAGATAAACGTTATGGAAGCAGTTTGTATTTCTCTTTAAATTTTCAGTCGGTATTAGCTTACTTCAGTCTCAAATGTTTTGAGATTCACCTTCAATTTGTTTCCACAATCCGCGTAACAAAAGAAAACCGTATTTTCCTTTTATATCCTAAAATCCTAGGTTGAAACATAGAGAGTTCGAATGTACAGATTTTTTTATCATGAAAAATTTTGTTTTAACAATGACATCAATGTCGTTTCTTTTTAAAAAATCAGAAAAAATTCTTTAAAGGAGACATCTTTTAAAAATCGGCCATTCTTTCATAAATAGATTCTTTCTTGAGGTCCCCCAGTGCTCTCTAGATGATAATGTTCCAGTGTGGTAAAATAAAATTAGAAATGAAAAAATGTTCACCAACTTTTTTAAATTTTAGGGTAATCCTTAAAGTGTTTACATCCCATTCTGGAGGAAAGAAAACTTCCCCACCATCTTCAGTGCTAATACCAAGAAGATTCCTCTATTTTTGCAAATTATTTACTGAATTGGTTCAGGTTTCAAAAAGTAATATTATATTATTTGAACTAAGGGACACTATTAGGTTTAATTTTCGGTGAGCAGCATCAGCGTTTGCAAAGATTTTATATCACTAGGCATCTGGTGAACCAAATCACGTTATCGTTCCAAGTGTTGAAGTCTTTAGTTATTTTAAAATGGCTATTTAATATTTAGTAATTTAGTTTAATTAGCTATTTTAATATTTACATAAAAAAATAAAATTACTAATACGTAAGATACTTTTGAAGCTGTGAAATTAAAACTGTGAAAATGGATGCCGACTAGTCGCTTCGATTATTAATTTTCTTCCAAATCCACGGCAAGAGCCAATTGTATAAATTGATATGGTGCATGTACCTCCTGCCACACGCCTAAAGGTGGTTCGTTGGGTACTTATATACTACTATAGATGCATACAGAATTAAACAGTATGAAACCCATTAGAAAGCTGTGATATCCAGGAAGCCATGACGAAGCAATTGGTTTCTATCGATTTTATTTTCAGTCGTGATTAGAGTAGAAATATTTAACAGTAGAGATGTTAAGCGCAGGCCTGCGCAACAGAAAACAAAGGAAGAGCTAAATGGATTTCACTAAAAAATTTTCTGGAGACAAAGGTAGGGATTTATGAGGATATAACAATTAATTCTACAAATTACAGCATATATTTATTTTAAAATTTTAAAACGTTAGTAAATGATTCTTGCGATACATTACATGCTTTACAATTTATAGAATTTCTTAATTTGATACTTAAGAAATGCCTCTTCAGGAAACTAAACTATTTTTGATTACTGCCTTTCATTGTCAAAATGTCAATAATTTTCAATTTTTGTTAATAACCACAATTTCCAAAATTAACCACGAGCCGCATGTGGTCCGCGGGTCCAATGTTGTGCAGAGTGTGTGTCATCAAGTGTGTAGCTGTAGATCGTATCTCTTGTCTAGTTAGACAGACTCTAGCAAGGGGCCCATGCGGGTTCCGCCGGCTTTTCTTTTCGCCGTTTGGAAAAAAAATTCGGTACCAAAAGCTTATAGTCTCCGTCCTTGGTCCCCTTTGACTCATCTTTTCCTCCGCCTTTGGGTGGACTCCGCCTTCGGGTGATGTATCGCCGCAAACGGCGGCTTTCGTCTCGCCCTCCTCCCCGAGACGCCTCTCCCTCATTTAAACACTCATCTATTGCTGCTCAGCATTAATTTTAAAAGTCGGTGGGAAAATCACCGTCATATGGAGATGTTATAAGAGAGACCACAGCTCTATCCCGTGATGGATTCAGAGAGCATTTGCAGATAATTATTCGCTTTCTTTTGATTTGCATTATGGCTCAATTTACATAAATATTCTCGTTTTATTTCGCGTGGGATTCGTTACTTAAAGATAAAGATGGTAAATGTTTCCTGGGAGATCTGGGACTGCTCAAAACATATGTATGCACTTGCGTGTATACCGTTTAAAAGATTGGCATTTTTATCATCATTTATTCCTTTAATGGGAAGCAAGGCTTATAACTTACCACGGCAATTTAGCTTCTTAGCAAGTATTTTGTTATTCTATAAAGCATAGTGGATGGATTGGGATCTTTATATTTTGCCTCTAGAACATCATATCCTCTTCTTCCATACTCTTTGTCATAGGATACATTTAATTAACAAGAAATTGAGATGTAAGTTTTCAGTGAATGATGCATGCCTACAGTTTCGACCATGATACTTGTAACCTTTATATAAACTTTGAAAAAACAAACTGATAGCCAGAGACAGATGTTGAGGATTTTCAGTTTTGTAAACAGAGAAAATGTGGGAATGGTTCGTGGAATCTTTCACCGAAGGCCTTTGTTAAATTTTTTCGTCTAACAAGAAACTTTATGTCAAAGGTAACGCGGTAATTAAGAAATATACGTGATATATAGAGAAATATAGGTCGTAAGATGCGTCAATTTACTTCGCCAGAAAGCAAATGCAATAAGCTTACAAGAGTACATTCACCGACGATGTATCTATAAGAGCTATGCGAATTTTAAATTAAAGCGGTGTTAACGTTTTCCACTCCCGCTATCCTCTTTGTATACCGATAGGTAGTTAATTTCAGCAATAGAAATCTCTCCATCGAAGAATTTAACATTTCCGTGAAAATTGAAAACGCCTTTGCTCAAAGACCGGCTTAGCAGTTAGCGACCTTTAAGTCTACTACTGCTACTTTGTAGATCGCGTCGTTGGAGAAAGTCTTAGTTTTCCTCCTCTTCTTTAACAGATTTCAAATCATTTCCTCAGCCTCCAGACCGAGGCATCGTTCGTTTAGTTCTTCCAGAAATAACTCCTCTAAGTTTCATCTAGAGAAAGGGTTTGTATTTTAGAGCCGTTCTCGTAATTGTTTTCATTCGTGCCATTTGGTTTCAGCAGAGCACACCCTCTTTATCCCAACCTACTCATCCCCACCAGCAGTAGCTCCTCTCCGGTTTACTTTACGTAAGCGGAAGCTTCGGAGACGCTGGGTGATATTTAAGACGCTTATGCTCCTGGGAGGGTGCGTGTGGGTCTGAACCTCCGGATGACTAACAACGCGGAGGATTGTGTGAATACTCAATGAATCAGATTGGCGGGATTCCAGGAGGAGAAGAGGGTCCGCGGAGAAGAAAGATGCGAAATGATGAGATGCGTCTTATTCGCTTGGATGAAACCCAATAAAAAGCGAAAGGGAAAGATTTTGGAGCGTGAAATCCCTATCGTTAGTTTAAGGAATATGAGTTCCTTGGAGATCGTTGTACGTGCGATTTTTGCGAAGAGATCTATCGTTTCTTTGCTTTCTGGCGTTCTCTGTTCGTCTGGGGAGAAAACATTTAGAATCAGGCTGTACGATGAAACGGAATTTTGGAATTAAACTTCCTTTTACCAGGGTAAACGAAAATAACTAGTTCAGATGTAAATGGGACCTGGTTAGGTCTTCCACTTTCCGGACAGATCCAAGGTTGTTCAACATATGGTCATTTGATAGTTAGGGCTGCTGAATGTTTGTAAATCGGTCCACTGATCTTATCGAGGATTGGTGAATAATATATCTATCTATCTAATATAATCTTATCTATCTCGGAAACATTACACTCAAATGAAAAAGTGTAGCACATCGAAAACTTTCGTCTAACATTCTCGAAAATAATCTTTCTTTAGGCTAAAACTTAACCTTATTTGTGTGCTGAATGGGGTATTACAACTTCTTGTGAACAGTTTTAGTGATTTAATTAGAATCTTGCTCGCGTGCGTATGCTTTTCGGTCTAAAAAATCTGCACGAAAATAAATTACGCGAATATTCGAAGTACCTGTACGAAAAAATGGTGGTCTAATTTAAGGAGCGATTGTTGGCTTGCGGGTTTGATGAAATTTTTAATGTGGCCCTCAAGTCGAAAAGAAATGACAGCCCTAATCTTACCGCAACAGGTAAAATCACAAACAAAATTCATCAGCGCAGTATTTAGAGAATCTGCTCTAGCCATGGAAGACCTGGTTTCGAGTTATGGCGACGTTGGCATTTTTCACTTTCGTTAATCTTTTGAGTATTCAGGTCTAACTTTGTGAAGTTTAATACCTCTCCTTTATCCTATATTCTTCTCAAAATTTACTTTTTTTTAAATAAGCAATTTTTAAAACAGAGCCAAATACCTAAAGGAGTTCGTAACTCTTCCTTAGAAAATATAAGAAGTGATCAGAAAGAAATTGAGGAATTAAGAAAAGTTGAGGAGATATTGAAAAAAATACTCTTTGCAATGAATAATCCTTGGACTGAATTAGAGAAGTTGTGAGTGAGAAAAGAAGCGATAAGGAAGCGCTGATTAAGCACTAAGAGCTTATATTTTTATATTAGTTTCCTCGTGCCAGTTTTTTAAATGGGAAAAGCTTTCTCCTGCTTGCTTGCTCAGTTTCTTTCTGCCATGCAGTTGATAATGAGGACGGAGCGGAAATGTTGCAAAGTTCGGTGGAGTTTCGGGCACTTTTTAAGCCCTTGAACTTACTTAGTGTTTCGCATTGCTTTCCAAGGTAAGAAGTAGCCTAAGTTAGTGGATGTAATTTCAAAGAAATAACATCGAAGTATAGTTCCTAAGAAAAGTTTGGACTTGATGGTGTTCTGAATTTTGCCTTGAGTATGTTTTTTTGGAGCTTGATATTACGTACGAGTTCCAAGAAGGATATTTCATATAGGATTAATCTTTAAAGTAGAAGAATTACGGAACTATGAGAAATGTTTTTTATGCTTATAAATACATTAGTTTTTGAAGTGAATATATAAAAGTAAATTAAGATTCTAACACGTCAAAAATTAATTAGTTGAATTTCTAAAATATTTAATAATTTCTCAAAACATCCCATTATATATTAGTTTAATTATCTCGGATACAATTTCATCGATTAAAAAGGAATTAATCAACGTCAATCAAATCAGTATCTAATATTTCCTCTTGTTTTGAATTTTTTCATCTATGCGTTATAAACGGCGTGCGTAATATGGAATTATATCATCATTTGCAGGTTTCGATGAGATGAAATGAAGGCAGCCCTTTATTGAAACCGTGCGCTTATTCCTTTTTTCGGGATATTACCAACTTTTATTAAAAATGGGGCCTTTTTCGCAGCTTCCTTTCCCTTTCATTTAAAAACCTCTTTTTTGCCGAGTCTCCGCGGTTTTTTCCCTCTCTCGAACCCCTAGAATGCCGTTGTTACTTAAATGCGAAAATTACACGTCTGCTCGTGTGGTATCTCCCGGCGGAAAATGTTCCTTCCCATTTGCCGAATTCCTCATTTCGACGCCTTCCTCCGCCCACATGCTCTTTCGCCCACTCATCCGATTTCTCTTCACTTCCTCCGCTCTTCTTAATTTACGCCATTCGCACACAATCTTCTACGCCGACACCTCCCCTTTCTTGCCCACTTTTCAGCGAGTTTGCTTTCAGAGGAAAAAAAGGGCTCGTTCCCGCTTTCCATGCCTGCTGAATCGTAGGCGCCATTTCTCTGGAGCTCTTTGATAAATGGAGAACACCTTAGTAATTTTCTGAGTGGAGAGGGGGAAATTATTCGGACCAATCTCTCGAAGTGGAATTAAAATTTTTAAATTTTCTCCGGATAGGATGGAAGGATCAATTTAGTTGTCTCTTGAGGATGTGCAAGCGATCCTGTTGAGGAAGCGACGAAATACAGTGGTAACCGGTCAACCCGAAAACGGATCACACGAAAAAATTTTATTTTCGGTGAGAAAATACTCCGCAAAATTCTTCGAATAATACAACATGGTAAATATGGTGGGATTTCAGTCAATGTAAAAATGATCATTCTTTACTTTTAGTAGCGTTTACATTTTTTCGTTAATTTTACAATTATTTCGTAAACGGCTGAGTTTACTTAATTTTATTTTTGGGGTTCGCTGACTAAACTTCTAATGATTTTCAAACTAAGAGGCGATTAATACCTATGGAACTCAATGAAACGGTGAGTTGCGTTATTCGATTTAAGTAAAATGTGTAGTTTAGTTCCCCAGATTTTTGTTACGATTGGATTACAGTTGAATTAGAGCATTAGTATAGAAACTGAATGAATTCGGCTTACCCTAATTTCTATGCTGGGGTTCGTTTCACTGATAAGTTACCATGATCCTCACTTCTTAGCTGACATCGGCTGAATATTTGGTATGCATATTTAATTCAGTATTTTCCATTTGAAGTTCTAAGCTACATACACATGAACCTGACCAATAGAAAACTCGAGAATTCAGTTTGTTTAATTCCTGCTACTCTTTCTCCACGACAATTTGATTTTCAAATCCGACACCCTCGCATTCCATTCTCCACAATTTGAGAGGAAATATGATTTGAAACAATAACTTTTGCACACTTCATATGTGATCAGTGAAGCCTGCGACGCTTTTCTTCATAGTAAAAAGTTTGAGGATTCGAAACTGTATCCCGGAGTAGCTAATACAACCGCGTGGTCGAAGTAGAAGCTCATTATTATTTTACTCTCAGACTGGGCTTTTTATTTTTAGCCTCGAGTTTCATTTTAATTTATTTCCACCTCCTGTCTCTTTATTCAAAACTACATTGCCAATTTTGTAAGAGTATTTTTCTTCAACTGCTCATAAATATAGTTTTATGCGTTTCCTTACTGGGGCTTATTTCCTCCTTGGTTCCAGAACCCCTCGCCGGAAAGATTCTTTTGCAGTGGTCTTCTATAATACGAAACTACTTCCACGGTACCTATTTCTTTTATTATTTATTTATAATATATGTCGGAATCGTGAGTGGGTTAAGGGTATTTTCCCAGCTGCATGCACTGAGGAAAATACGTTCTTGTCCAGGAAGAGCCTCTTGGAAAGTACCGAGGTAAATCAGGGAGTAAGCTTTCTTTTTAGTTCAGAAACATTTTGTCAATCCTTTTCTCCAACGGAAATTCCAGAGAATCGTATGATTGAGAGGTATTTCTCGTCTGAAAATTTTGAAATATTAAAATTTTCCTACGGGAAATCGGTTCGTCTTTCAGTTTCCCTCGCAAGCTACTAGAATACTATTCAAATAATGCTTCCGTTTACATTTTCTGTTTACGTCTTCTTGCAGAGATACAAGAAGAATAATGTTGCGTCTATTAATGAACCCCTTCATCGATTCTGAATTGTATGTTTGTGTAATTCTTATAACATATTAATCATTATACCTTTACTTTTATTAAGAAAGAAGAAAGATTTCGTAGGAGTCGATGCAAAGAAACTTGCATGATTTATGTTAAACTGAATGTTGCGATATTTCGATATTAATCATCAATCGATATTTTTTCGTTTCTTCCGATGTTCATATTAGAAGACAAAATCTTTTGGGTTTGTGCATCTCACTGGAAGGTGACTCTTAAGATATTCTACGATGTGTCTGTTCTTCTTTCCTTTCCGTTCATTTTTCAGTTGATCTCTCTGGTTTCTTCAAACCTCTTAGTATTAAAAAACCTTGATGTCCAACGCATGGGCATTCTGCATCCATTTTAACGATCTTACTACATTCTCACTTTATTATTAGTACACGGGGAGTTACGTACAAACTCGCTCTTTACACTTAAAAACCAAATCCTTGCCAAAAATTCATATTTTTCCCGTCTATTTTATGCGAACCAAAATTTAATAAAAGTTTAGCAGCCGCGCATAGGAAATTTGAATACAAGTTTCCCACAGTATTGCATTAATATTAATTTTCCTACAAAATCCTGCTTGTGTCGACCTTATCTCGACCCAATAATATGTAGATCACTCTCTCTCTCTGCTAGACGATACGCGGAGAACAGAAGTCTTGAGGGTGGCCTTGTTATGGTCAATGTAAATATTACTTCAAGAGGCTGTCCAAGACTTTGGAAGCCACGACTATTTGTTTCAATTCCTACCTAGATTATTAAACCATAATAACACCTTCAATATAATTCATAGATATTATTAATTCACTTATAATATTCCATTAATCATCTGCGAATTCTTTAGCTATTCGAGAAACCATTATTTTGCATAGGGAAAAAAGTCTCGTAATTTAACTTTAAAAAGTTAACAATCAATTTAGGAAATTTTCATTGCTCGAAAAGTAATAATAACCCGATAAGTAATAATTACCATAACTTTTAAGATTATTTAGATTATATTTTGTACAATTACTATAAATATCTGAAATAGAGTGAAAAAATTAAGTTAAAAAGTTATAAAAAGTTAAGTTTATAAACTACATTCAATGGATGATGGGTATTTCTTTTCCAACATGACTTCCCAACTGAAATTAAATGTTTTTAAGGATTTAAGGAAAGGTAAATTTCTTTGCACAATGAAGTCATGCAACCAATCCCACAGGAAAAACAAGTGTGAAAAATAGCGACATGACTGGGACTCGAACCCAGGTCTCCCACTTTCCGGGCAGGTATTCTAACTAAATGTTTTTATCTTTAGAAAAATATTTCAAAAGCCTATATTTCGTTGAAATCGTTCATTTATTTAGAATATCCCAATATATTTAGATTTTAGGTTACGTTTCCGAGTGCAGTATTTGCATTCTTTTGCTTCCAGATGACTTATGTCACACGTCTGATGTAATCGGCAATAAAACTGGAACATTCGCTGGAGCATGGAGAGACTTTCAAAGTACTCTGCTTACTTTACATTCATACTTAGCTCTAAGAGGCCGAAAAAAAAAGATTAACGAGAGTCGACGCTAGCAAGTCTGATTACACTTCAAACAAAGGGCATGTGAGCCAAGTCTCATGCTTCCCTGAATTCCCGCGAGATTATTTAAGTGCAGCTGCTCGGATCGCTTGACTCCGTATTAGTTTTATGGTTTCCTTCGAGTCATTCCCGTGTACTGGACTGCAAGTCATTCGGCAATACGAGGAAAATTGCCACACTTTATGTAATCCATTTCTAATGGTTTTACTTGCTGTTTCAATTGTAAGGGTAATTATAATGTTCTTGATAGATTGCGAGCCGTCCGATATCCCTGTTTGTTTTTTTTTCGTAAGGATGTCTTAGGTAGGAAGAAGCTAATTATTCCCTTCGGTACCTATTTCCTCCTATTTCCTTCTATGATATGTTGAGTTATGGTGTTATTCATTTTAGGGAGTGCTTTGACACCGTCATCGCACGGGTCAATGGAAAATTGAATAATTAGAATAATATAACAAATAATTCAGGCGCGCACGCAAGAGAGTGGCTGACGTACTTAAGCCCCCCCCCAAATGTCTACATATATTTAATTCAGAATCAAATTCTCAAGAATATCATAACAAATATTTTACGTTTAAAATATATCTTTACAGGCAATACTTCCTTATGATAAGATTCAATTATTTCACATTGCATCGTAAATTGGAAGGAGTTCAAGAGACAATTGGTTACAATCCTGAAGTTAAGCCCCCCAAGCGAAATTTCTGGGTGCGCTGAGACAAATACTATAGGCTTTTTCAGATATATTTGCTTCGTCCTGGTTGTGGAGCACAAGCCTGGTTGAGAGATCCAAGGTCTAAATTTAAAACGCACTTTAATTAGTTTCTCAGAGTTCACGCTGAGATCTTAGAGAAAATACCTTCTACGAAACCACCATTAGGCGCAGTGCTTGAAAAGAAGCGGGCAATGAAAATGGTGAAGAAAGGCAACACCTCCAATGCAAAAAAAACACCAAGTAATTTTCCTAGGACGGCTTTATTCACTTCCCTTTTACTACTTTCTCTAGAGAATTCGTCGTCTCGTAAAGTGTGAGAAAATGTCGCCATTCATGGCGCCAGCGTCGCTATGGTAGGAAATTCACTCTCTTAACCTCCCTCAAGGACACTTTAACTTGGTAAAATTACGTTGAACATTTTAAAACTCGTTCTCTTTCAGCGCATGGACGATTTTTTCCTTGATGAAAAATACTCTTTATTGCCGCCTTTCCTTAGCTGTTCACTTTTACCAGACTTTTCGGGATTCTTTAGAAAGTTTTTTTCCGTGAAATCTGGAAAATATTCTAGGCGACCCTGAACGGAGGGAATTCTTTACTAGACCTGTTTTGGTTGCAGAGATGGAAGATTTCTCTCGGTTAACCCTTCCCAGTTGTAGGACGTAATTCAGAAATGGGTGAATGTAAGAGGGCTTGAATAAATTATTTTTCCGCAAGCGCGTAGGCATGTGCTCCAGATAATAGAGTCGAATGTAGTGGAATCCTGAAAAGCAATTGTGAGGCCTATGATGAAGGCGCTACTCCTTAATTACACATGGATTACGTGCGAAAGCTGCGATGGAGGTATTTTGAATGGTTAATTTTTATATCGGGATAATTTCGACCGCAATATTCATCTTGAAAAAAGAAATATCGGAAAAGCGCGGAGGAAAGTAAAGGACTCTGATGACCCTTGCCATGAGAGTCCATTGACAAGCCTTGAAAGAATAGTCCGTAATTTTCAAGTATTACATTTCTAATACTAGATAACGGTAAAATCAATTTGTTGTCTCCTTTTCTTTTAATATAGGTTGTTTAGAGATTTTTTTAATAGAAAGCAATTATTCCGTTCTCGAATCATAATTTTAATTAACGATCCTTCGTAAGCAGTACGAAATGGAAAAAAAGTGTTGGAATTTTCCTTGATATTGATAAATTTAATGAATTAATTAATTATGTAATGGATTTTGTAATATCAGACAAAAACTTCAACTTATTTCTTTAAATGTTCAATAAAAAAAATGTTTTTAAATGGAAAGGGCGACCGAGAGGAAGATTTGGATTATGTGAATTTGAACAGTTGAACAGAAAAGACATATGTTGCGTACATAATAAAAGGATGCATATTGATGCCTTTCTTTCCTTATCATTACTTCACTTCACTCTGCTTATTATTATTTTCCCATATTTATCCAAAATATGGGAAATTGTGAGTTGTGAATGAGTTGCGTGAATGAACGAAGCAAATACCGGATGGAATATACAGGAAGAGAATACCCAATGTGATATGTATGAATGTTTTCACTAAAGAAATTTAAGATTGGTAAATTCAGTAATCATGAATCTCCACTAGGCCATATTTCTTCACGGCAATGTAAGTTAGCCTTCAAACCATGGCCCACGGGGGCGATCTAATAATTACTTTGAAAGTGAGGAGCCTTAACTAAAAGCTAATAGAGAAGTGTGTCGACAATATCTTGTGGACATTTTGTGTCTATATGACATTTTCAGTGTTAATCATAGGAAATTCAATCTCTTATACTGTTGTTTTCTCAAGATTGATTTATATGGTATTAACCTCAACCGCTCTCACTTGGCAAGTTTCTAGATCTGTCCCCGCTCCAAATAACCACGAGCATCCCTCTCTGTATTTACGCGCAACAGTGATCCTTCTGAACACTAAGACCCTTAATTGCATTATGGCTTGCGCATCGAAGTGAAGAAGTACCACTCCGGCCTTTACTCGTACTTTAGAGAGGCAAAACTCCGGGAGCGTATCCGCCCAGCCTTGAGAAAGGAAAAGCAGTCCTCACTCTCTCTCTTTGAGAGAACAAATGAAGGAGAGTAGAGCGCTTCGGGCCTCCTCCCTCAAGGGGGAAGGATGAATACATCTCTCTGATGACAAGGCTCCTCTTTTCCTTAATCCTTGGAGAGTGGTTTCAGAAAGTAATGACGACAGGTGGGTTGCCTACGAAGCATTTGTGACTAAAGGATTCGCAGAGGAAGCCGACGTAAAAACTACACTTCGATTTAAGGAGACGGCCGCGATGGTTCATTTTCTATTTAGGAGAGGAATTAATAGCTCATGCCCTTAAGAAAACACGAGAAAGTAAGAAACGGCGGTTTCACAAACGTTGAGGATATATTGTGTGGAAAAGATTCTCGGATTAACATAAAGGGAGCATCAATTCAATGGCTACGCTGCGCTATTCCCAGGGAAAAAAGAATAAGCGGCGCGCAGCATGAATGCCTTCATTAACGGATTTCAAAACATTTGTTATTCTAATCGGTCAATCTGAAATATGGTTATCTTTCAGGAAATCCTCGGAAATACCACTCTGTTGGTTGCTCCTTTCAGCGCGAGCCAGACGATAAATTTTCCCGTAAATCCTCTTTTGTATGCGCTCAATATGATCCAATCTGATGGCTGTTAAGCAACTTACATTCAAAATGTTCTTTAGGAGAAAGGATGTTTTGTTCATCTGTGCATAGATGCATTGATATGATTATGAAAGTTCTGTTTATGAACTCTGCTTTGAATATCAGATGCTGTAATATTAAACATTTCTTCTAAGAGAATATTTTTTTTACGATCTTTACCTAAAATGTCAGGCGCCTCGATAGTTATCATCTCCTGCTAGGTAAGTATCGTTTATTTTCAACAAGAAATAGCTTGCAAGCCTTATTCATCTAAATTTTTAGCTGGGATTAATTTTCTAGAATTATAATGAAAGAAGGATCTAACCTGTGGAAAAACAGAAAGAATTCAATCACTCTAAAATTACTAATACAAAATTGTAATCTTATGGACTATGGGTATTAGTACGGACTTATTTAATGCGGTAATCACAACCATTAGTCATCAATGGTATCGAATTTCGCATTTCACTTTACCTTCTTTTTATAAATCACTTTTTAGTAGCATCAAGTGCCATTTCTATTGTGCAAGAGACCCTAAAACAATTATGAGACTTAATGCCTTGATTTCTAGTAACTAGTTAAAAATATCGCTTAGGTTTTCTATGCTTGAATGATGATTCGGATGAATTGTGACAAAATCGCTTTCAAAATACGGAAAATTAACGATTGTGAACGTTTGGTTAAATTGTGAAAATAGATGTAAATTAAAGTAGTAGATTTGGCATGCTTTTGTTCCTGTCGCCAACTGTGATTTTAATTGGCCAAGAATAAATATTTGATTGTGTATAGCGTAAATGTGCACTATCGATTATGCAAGAGCGATTGCGTTCACGAGTGTTCATCGTCCAATAACAAACTTGTTAGTAGGTTTTAACATTAATTAATCGCTTTCAGTTGGAAAAATGGGCAAAGAAAGCTCTTCGTAAAGAATTGGCTATTTTTTATATAGTTGTATTTTTGACGACATACGCGCTTGAGACATCCTTTTCTAGAAACCAATAGGTGATCTACTGTATTCATAAGAAACTTAAAAAAAACTCATCAATATTAATTAGGGAATGAAATTCCTTTGCGCCTCTTTATTAAGTTCCAAAATTTCAATGAAAGAGAAAGAGAGACACATAGACATCGGTTTGGCTGCTGAAATGATTTGTGAAATACGCAAATAAAGAGAAAATCAAGATCCATTGAACGAGATGGTGAAATTTCCGTTTCTTGTTGGAATTATTATAAGAGTGATTAATGGCACTCCGATAAGTAGAGCGGAAAAAATGAATCCCTAGCGTGATTTGTTGGTATTCCATTATAAATGAAATAATAAATATGTGTAAAAGTATGTTACGATATATTTATTATTTCATTTACAGCGGAAAATTTAATGAAATTTTCAGTAGCCTATTCCTAATAATCCATTTGCATTATGTCGCGAATTCATATTTTCGAGGAACTTAGCATTAAAATCACAATAATCTCTATATAAATGTTTGAAGTAGAATGAAAATGCAACATTCATTAATCCCAATATATTTGTTTGATCGGAGATATTTCAATTTGATATAATTAGGATAATTAAAATTTCGGTCAAATTATGTTCGTAATTTTGCTGCACATTTTGAATAGTTTTGTTTTTATCACTATATTCAAGTATTCCATCATTGAACCAAGTATTATCCATCCTTAAGAAAAAAACATGTCAGAACTGTGATATGCGTTATTTAAACTCCATTTCATAAAGCAACTTGAAAGGATTCCTAATAGGACTGCAGTGAGGTACCATACCATAAGCTACCACAAGCGGTATTGAAAGAGATGGAATCGGAAAGTCGCTGTAAAATGCTGAAGGACAATTATAGAAGGGTCATATATTACCCTTTTGCGATTCTATATTGTGTGCATGTAATTTTTAATAGCTGTATAATAAAATATCATAAGAGAGGAATTGAATTCTGTGGAATAGAGTGATGTTACGTATTGTGAAAATTTTGTTCGCTCGCGACAATGATATACAGTATTCATAATAACGATGTTGATTATCTCTCCATGTAGCAGCGTAATTCATGTACTTGTCGTCACTCATCTGAATAAACATGATTTAAATTCGTGCCGAATCATTCTTCGAGGGGGTGAAAAATCTAATGACACATCTGCAGTTGAGATGCTTCAAAATTAATTTAGATCCCAAGGGAAAATGGTCATAAGAAAGTCTGATATGACTAGGACTCGAACATGGAATCTGACTTTACGGGTGGTTGCTTTGTATATATAATTAAGCCATTGAGCCAGAAAATTCTTTCAAGCAGTTTTGAAAGATTTTGCAGTAAAGGGCGAATTGATTTCGACTATGCGGCATCGTCCAAGGCCAACATTCTCATACAAAGTGGTGGAAAGTTTGTTTGGAATAATATCCTCGTTATTCTTGCGATGTCTTTGAAAGGTGAACTATATTTTCCCGAGATTATTATTCCTCTTCGCATGGCATAGTAAACACGTGGTAATTATTTTCGAAAACTGGGGTATTATTTTAAAACATTCGTCGAAAGGAGTGAAACAAAAATATCTGTAGCGACTATTCATGGTGAATAGAAAGAACTAATTATTCCGGTTTCCACGAAAAAGTTTTATTAAAAACTGACGACTAGTATCAACGCATTAGGATCATTCTCAAGTCATCACCTTTTTAAGAAAACGTTTTTGTGGAAACCGGAATATTTAGCTGTTTTTACTCACCGTGAATAATGTTTGAAGGTTCCACGAAGTGATGGCTGAAGTAATTCATTATACCTGTAAAGAGTTCATTACCTGGTTTGATGCTGAGAGAAATTCGCTTCTACTCTGTATTGCATTAGCTCCTCCAACATTGACGTCTCAGGTTTCTTGCTTTTCTGCTGTAGAAATTTCGTCTTCGCCTGCCTGAATATATTTTTCATAAAGTGTTTTCTTGGAAAGTAAATAAAATGTAAACAAAAAGAAATGGATTTCTTTGACTGAGAACTTGCTAAATACCCGAAGATTATCTAACAGTTAAAAACGATTGTGTTCTTTGAAATAATCGCTATGAGAAAACAAGGAATTAAATGTTTTTAATTAAGCTAATGAAATTTTCTGCTACGAATTATACAAGAACTCCAGTTATTTGTTGTCAACGCGAATTTAGATTAGATTGCTTCGGTGAGGTTAATCGTTGATTGTATTGTTGACTGTAATTCGTAGATAATGCAGTTGGATTTCAGTCATCGTAAACTCCTATTTTAAAGGACGTTTTATCTCAATAGAACAACTTGAAGAAAACATCAAGAACAAAACAAAATCACGCTTATATTGAAAAAGTTTCGATATGGCGTTATTTTATCGTATCTGTTAAAGTCAGAAATAGTGTTCCAAGTATTCGGACATTACCTGGGCGATATAAAAGAATCCATAGCCACGCTAGTGGCTCTACGGTCGGATATTCAACAACGCCTGCAGACATGAGAACTTCGTCGTATGTTAAAATTGGCGAATTATTTCTCATTCCCCATGACATAACTCTCGTCCTTCGGAAGGAGATCAGCGACTCGAATTTCTTTCACACATCCTTCTGGAAAAGTTTGCCGCATAACTCGCCTCCTTCGAATCCTTTGACCCTTTCTTCTTTCCCTTACCTCTGACCCAGCAATTTCACATCTCCGAAGCGATGGCGAAGGAATAAAGTTGGCAGAATGGCTCTCAAGGGGAACGTATCCCAGGGAAGGGATTGATAACCGCCAAAGAAACGTAAAATTTCGAGAAGGAAATAAACAACATCTGAGGTTTTTCTATCGCGGTGCCAGCGCATGCCTATATGAAAAAGGCGCACTTTTCCTTTTATAATCAACATGAGGCTCCTGAGTTTGATGTGGAGGGACGTTATCTCCAAAACTTCCGCGTGCCGAGTAAAAGGGCCCTGAAATGTAATCGTGGAGATAGTTGCGATATTGAGATGGGCTCTAGCTGAAGAAAAAACAAAGGATGCCATGAACACATTCAGGTTTCCTCGCAAAGGATTCCAGAGAGAGAGAGAGAGAGAGAGAGAGAGAGAGAGAGAGAGAGAGATGAGAAAGATGCAAGAATTTCGCAGCACCTGTTCCAAAAGGCAGAAAAATTTTAGACGGTCAAGTGGTTTCGATCTTTTCCCTTCTTTATTTTGGAAGTCTATCTTGTTTCCCTTCCGATACTTGCTGCCACACTTTGGGTCCTTCCTTATATATCTTCTGCTTGCGGAAAACGAGCTGTTATATTCATCCGAGCACTGGGAGATATGGAAAGTAGGACAAGACTTTGGTTGTATCATTATTGTATGAATGGCGATCCTCGGGATTCATACTCTCAAAATAAGAAGAATTGGCGTCGATGGCTTCGTCCTTTACTTGGTGGTATGCCATAACAGAAAAATTAAATAAGCTTATTCAACGCTTAAATTTATACACTACCACAAAATAAGAGAACACACGACCCAGGTTTCAATGTAGGTATTGGTAGTTTATGCAATGTATTGTGCAGGTATTGGTAGTTTATAAATTAGTGTTAGTTTATCTTATTCACATTTTTTAAAAAAGAATTGCGTTTTTTTATATTTTGTACTTAGAATATCATTGGATTTGAATCTTCTTTAAATTTGTAGCTGGGATTACTGAGTCAACTGACACCTATAGCTCCTGTTCTTGAGCATATTTTGAAGTCTTAGTCGTATGGTTTATTGCTAAAATTTTCCTTAAACGAAACCATATTTTTGCGTAATTGACTTCCATATTTCCTTTAAACTACAACTCGTTGATTGTGGTAAAGAAAAGTTGGAAACAATAAAGTCTTTACGGTTTCATAGTGTGTTCTATAAAATTTCGTCCTTCAAATTAATGGAAAGGATGATTAAGACAGACAGCTTCAAATTTTTGCGCAAATTGCATTATTATACATAAACGAATCAGGCGCTTATCAATCTGCGGTATCAAACAACTATTCTATTCAAGTCAATTTAAAATTATGCGATGAATTTCCGCAGGGATCTTTTAGCGGGTGTCAAATAATCTCACCATAGGAAAATATCGATAAGAGAAAGATTTCTAATTCTTTTCTATCCTCGATAAAAGAAAAAAATTTTCGTCATAAACTGCGAGATTCGCCAAAACTTTAATACTTTAAGTACATTTATTATAAAAACGACAAATGAGCTCTCTTGTATCTTGCGTACCGGGGATTATTATCCTTACTCAAAGCGAGCAACCTGTTAAGTTCGTAATTCTGGAAACGAAGTAAAGAGAAAGCAATCAGCGTTAAAATCATTAACGAATGTAAGGGAAACAGAGGTATTTCTTAGAGAACAACGGACCGAGACCAGATGGTGGCATAAGCAAACTCTCGGAAACGCAGGGCATATAGGATAAAAAATATCAGAAATTGTGCGACGCTTATTGGAGCCCCGCAGCATGAACATACGGAGGGAGCAGCATCTCGGGTCTGGCGAAATAAAGGAAGAGATTTGGAAAGGAGAGGCGGGTGGAGAAAATGGAGTAAGAGCGGAGGACAGACTACTCTTACGGCGTAAAAGGGATGTGCAGCGTGAAAAAATATAGTAAAGGGGAGCCGTAAGGGAATCCACATTAAAGGAGCAATCGAGGCTGCTGAGGAAAAAGGCCGTTTGAGCATATATATATAAGTGGGTAAGGGATGAGCGGGATTGGGTGGAAATGAGGGGATGGCTGACTGGAAGAAAGGGGCTGAATTGGTAGTGTAAATAATGAGCATAGAAGGGTGGCAATGGTGTGGAAAGAGTTTGTGGAATCTGGAAATTGCTTGAGAAGTTTCCTTAGGGTTGATTCTGGTGGCGAATATTGGTTAAGGGTAGGAGTTTTTGCGTCGTAGTAAAAGTTTGATTGCTTGTTACCATGGGGGGATCTCGAGATATGTAGACGCTCCCGTATGGTTTAGTCCTGATTTTCCCCAATTCTGACGACGCTAGTTTTAGCGGATTACACGGAGGTGATGGATCAAGGTAAGGGCCTCAATAGACGATAAAGATTTAAGGGCTATCTAGCTTTGCTTTGAAATGTAATATCTAAATTTATTTGCGTGTATGAATTTAAGTTTATGTATATATGTTCCTACTAGCAGAGGAGACAAGTTCCGATGGGAAAACAGTGGGAGAGATATGAAATACATGGATTTATAAATGCTTTTTAGTCTGTGTGTTACCTGTGCGAATTTCGTACAGGTAACACACAGATTTCGTATTTTGAAACATTCATACAGCCGCGCCATCTGTCAGTTGGAGAACGTGCTTGAAAGCTCGCTTGCCATAGTTGGCAAATCTGACTTATACGTGCGTACGCGAGGCATTTTATGTATTAGACGTATGTGTTATAATTTAAAGGATCTAATTGAAGTTCTATAGCCGAAGTCGACCAAATCTCATTCGATCATCGATCTATCGATCGCGATCGACTCGTTGGCCAAACCTGTTGTAGAATATTTTATAATAGCTGTCTTTAGGGATACTGCCGTTAGCCTATCATTATAGATATTTTATTATTATTATTATTTATTCTTACGGCGAGATTAGGCCAAAATGGCCCCTCTTCCACTTAACCTCTGGGGATATTACATAGCATAACTACTAATTACATTAATAACTAAAATAATTAACTAAATTAGCTTAAATTTATGTAAGGTAAAAAAATCTCAACAATAATTTAAACATGGGTAAAAGAAATATTCTAATTACAGTATATAAAATATTGCTAATATAAACTAATACATATTACTAAATATAGATACTTATGAAACTACAAAGATTTGGGTTGTGGGGAAAAAACTCCTCAACTGAAGGAAAGGTACTTGGTTTGAATTTTAATGATTCGATCAAATTCTAGCTACTACTTTCGCAATTGTTTTGCTGGCTATTACTATATCTATTTATTAGCAAGTAAAGAAGAACCAGGTATATATTTGTTTTTTTTTTCGATTTATGCACCTGTATTTAAATGCATAATAACCGTGAATTTTAGAAACGGATCTCCCCTTCGTTCTTCTTGGTTCCAAAATACAAATAAATACGTGCTTTTAATAGGAAATAGAGAAGTATATTCTTAAACAGTAACGATAGTGCTCAGATCCTAGTTAGTTAAGTATGTATGGAATTTATCTCGTCATAAAAGGAGTTTCTCTCGTTCTCTAATGGCATATTTCTTAGCTAGAATTTTAAGACTTCCTTCATTTTTCATTTCCATCAATGGTACAGCAATTCATTCATGCACACGAATTCAGATGCATTCATACGAAGATATGCATTCCTCTAAAACGACCCCACGGGGGTGACGAAAAGTTAAAATGCGAGGAATATTTCGAAAAGTTAAGCTTTAAAACGACTCCAATAAACATCAACTCTTTGAAGCGAACAAACAATAAATTCTCATATTCTCTCGTCTTTTCGATAGCGTGAACCCTTTTTCCTCGCTATGGAAGTCATTTTTTCGCAAGTACAGCCTGGCAGTGTGTTCCGGAGAGAACAGAGAAATTTACTTGCCCAAGCGTTACATGCGTCAGCTTGGCTTGGCGGAGATTCTTTCGAATTTTCTGCACCAGCGTCTCTTCATGCCATCTCCAAAGCTTTGTCCACGTCGCGCTTCGGATCACAAAAGCGAATTTCTCGCCGGAATCGTTGTTCGGTACTCACGCTAGCGCATGGAAGTTCCCTTATAAGGGGCGGGTAGAGAAGTCACATGTCAAACAGCATGTGAGAACGGTTTCGCAGTCGAGGGAAGAGTATGTGCGTCACGAGTGAATTTAGTAAGAAGAGCGCCTTTGCGTTTAGCGGTAGAGTAATCCAAGGTTGCTGGTGGTGATAATGGCACCACGTTGTTTGGTCCTGAACGTAGAGCTTGCTTTATGAATAACGATGCTATATATGCTATTGACAGATGTAGGTCTAAAGGTAATTTTCAGATTTAGAAAACCAATATTAGATCTGGATATAGGTTAAATCATCGAGAAGTTTTGCTTTATGCGATGAAATTTGCAACATTTGTTAAGAAATTGGTTGGTAAGGCAGTTTTGCAAGATAAGAAGCATGAATGGTTTATGTAGTCCATCTTAACCAGAAGTGGGGAACTTGCGGCTTTTTTCTGCGCTCATTGAAGCCTTTTAGTTACTTAATGAAAATAAAATTCCTATTGTAATAATGATATTTAATATCTTTCTAATGTCACCAAGTAAAAATATAGTGAAAAATGATCAATTTCAGTTTAATCAATGTTAAACTATTTAAATATGATCATCACCCTACCCAACGATGGCCTGATGCTGTAAAAAAAGCCTTCCGGTGGATCAAGGTTCCCACCTCTGGATTTCAAGATGGTAATAAATCAAGATATCTGATCTAAACAAATTTTAAATACCCAAGAGACGTTAATCTATGTGTATTATCTCCTTGCCACATGCCACTTAATGTGCTGATTTGAATTGCGATAGGTTTTGATAAATTTATTTTTGGATTAGAATGAATAGAATCAAAATTTTCAAATGCCGGAAAGTAAGAATATCAGAATTTAAAAAGTAAAAATATGTAACTCACCATGTTTTTTTGAACACTTATGTACGATTAAGTTAATAACGTACGCAAAATGAAAGTTAAATATTCGTTAAAAGTTAAAACGGTTTGGATTATAGATTGGTATATATAATCCTAAAAACAGCCGTGTTCCATTCCATTACATCTGATTACTTAAACGTTAATTCTATCATATTCATGTTCAACTCTCAAGGAAAAAATCTTCATACCGAACAAGAATGCTGTAGAATATGCTTCCAAGTATATTGACCAATTAACAATTTCTACGGATTACTGAAACCTCGATTCTGTTTTATCGAAGCAAAAGAAAAATATCCCAATTTGGGCATATAAATAATAAATTTATATTTATGCATATCGCTGCGCAGAAATTCAACCACTGCATTTTCTTGTTATCAAGAGAGTACCTACTATTAGATCAGGGGTGAGTAATGTGAGAGCGTGCCAAGATGCAGCAAAATCTCCGATACAAATTTTTCCGCATGCCAAACAAAATTGACAGTGCTCATGTAATACATTTAAGGGGGATTGGATTAAAGATATTGCGACAGGTTTTTGCGGAAAAGAAAAAATATTTCCCCGCAAAAATTGAATTGCCAAGGACTTGTTTCGCGTGCCGGAAATAAATCTTCGGAGTGCCACGTTTGGCACGCGCGCCTATGGTTATCCACCCATACTTAAATCCCTCAAAGGGCACAGTAACTTATGCCTTAAGAAGTCTACACATATCAATAATAGAGTGAATGTTTGTTATTATAGGCAATTTTTGAGCCATCTATTGGAAATAGATGAAACACCCTTTCTTTACGGTCAACCGAAATGTTTTTGATTGAAGTCTGATATAGTCGCCACTTTTACAATTTGTGTTTCATGAGTCATATACTTTTTCTCATTACATGACGCATCTTTTTTCCTTTTGCAAAGAATTTTTGCAGTTTTAATTGCCTGTCAGAGTGAAATCTTTGCCGCTGTTGCTATCTATACTTAATTACTCCCAAATTTTGCCGTCGTTTATGACTTGGAGTAGGAGACTTGATCACTGTTCGATGAATATTTTGGTACTGTTAGAAAATTTTCAGGCTTGGGAACATTTCTTTTCAGTTTGTCATTGAACACTTATCACTGGCCTTTCTGTCGATCTAAGACCGCTTGAATGTTTGAAACACGCGACACGCGAGTGACTTTTCTCATCTCTACGTCCAAGTGCACACTTCTATAAAAACGATGCCCCATTCATTCATTATGAAAAATGCTTCTCGCTTCTTTAATTATCGACGAGAAACGGTTTTAATGAGTAAATGAAAATAAGTTCACTTCAATTAGCCAAGTGAGCAACGCGTTCGACTTTGGTGACAGCGGTTCCGGGTTCGATTCCCGGTGAGAGCCAGCGTGGGAAATGACCTTAGCTTTCGAATCATTTTTAACGTTACTACTACTACTACTACTACTACTCATTTACAGTCGCTTACTGAATGTTAGTTATGCCAAGAGTTCAGTTTTTATGGAAATTTAATTTTACTTCTTGCTACACATCTTTAAGAATGGAATATTTTTATATTCTTTCGGTACGGAACCGAGAAATATATTTCTTTTATATACTTTTACCTCAGTCGTGGCCATTGCTGTGAAAATGTGTAAGATACTGCGATACGAGTGATTCTGAATAATGGCATAATAACGTCGATGACTCATGTTGTTTCAATGCTGTGGAAAATTTGTTTATTGATGTAATTTCGTGTAACTACGTGATTTTTCTCCTAATTACATTCTGATTCAAAGGGTAAATTGACTCAACTTTCACTTGGTATCCAACCAGCCATCGGGCTTATGACTCCAAAGAACGACATGATTTGTTTTTTTATCTCTTTATTTTACCTTAAACGGGGTAAATTCCATTTTAATTGACAGTAACAAGAGGAAGTATGCGTGATTCGGGACTAGCCATTTTTACGTAAAACCATGAAAAATTCCAACTACATTATCAGTTCTCTAGATTGTGTATTTCAGGTTCCTGTATGTTTAAAAATTAATTTATATTAATAAAATTTTCTAGTTTAATTGAATTTGTCCTACAATTCTAGAACGATTTAGATCAGACACCTGTGTGGGCTGTAACATCACCCTTGAGCATCATATAGCAGACAAATGGAAGAAAATTTCCTCGCTGAATAGTATGTACGCACACCATATATTTCCACGGAAGAACATAGTAGTAATCCACCGTCAAAGCTTTTCGCAGAAACTGAAAATTTCCAAGGATTTTCACGTGATGACCATGTAAAGTGTGAAAGAAGACGTGGAAGCTCTCTTTGACGGTGGAAATGTGATCGCTCAGAGTTCCCTATTATTTCAATGAGACCGGACTGTAATTTTTGAGTTATTCCTCAACCGAAAGGGAAGATGGTGTGTGGGAATCTGGAGAAATCCTTTTTAAGGAAAGACGGGAGAGAGCGCCAGTGAAGATGGATACCCAAAGAGAATCCGATGTTTAATGGTTCGAAGGAGGAGTGGGTGGGAAGGAGATGCGAGGGGATTATATCGAAGGCAGAGAGTGCTGAGGATTAGGTATATGAGGAAATTGGCGAGATTTGCCCCTAGGGTGCGGAATCCTCTCCAAGGAACGAGCGAAAGGGAAGGGAAGAGCTGGAGGAAAGGGAAATAAACACGATGGGCCGGATGTTTATTGGTCATAAAAATTGTCGAAAATATAACGGTATATGGCCCTAAATGAACATAATTTTGTGGGAAGAATCAAAGCGGAATAAAATTAGCACAAACAGATATACGAGGTGGTGACTACGGTTATAAGAAAGTTTTATATGATTAGAGGGTACATGAATAAATAGATAAGGCTTATGAATGCTGTCATAAGAATTGCTGTTAACATACGGTCTCGAAAGAGAATAGCGAGAATATCAAATACGTAACTACTATCATGAGTGAAAAGTAATCAGTGTCAAAGTAATATTTAGAATCGTTAGAACTTTAGGTGGTCTTTGCATATTTCCTTTTGTCGAATTGAATCCTACTACGTTTCTTCATCTGCGTTGCTACGCGATTTATGTAGGAACGGTATATTTCTAGATTAAAGGAAGGAATAGTAAGTAACTATAGTCGTAGTTTGTGGTCATAATTGAAAGCTCCTTAATAATAATAAGCTAGCATCTTTAATTTTCTACTGAGTTCTCAGAATTAAGTTAGTTACATTCTTAATTAGCCGAACTGCAAATTTAAGTTGTACTATCTCTTTTGAAAATTTTACAACTTTCTGTTGATGATAGTTTGTTACCATCATATCTAATAAAATTAACTTAGTAAAAGAAAATTTAATTAATTAAAAATTAAAAGTATTGCTAGACCTACCAAATTCTTGACGAAACCTGCGTACTTATTAGTAACAAGTTCTTGAGCTAAAATCATTTAGAATTTTCTTTTAGTTTTCAATTAATAAATCGAGTCCCGGTCAATATTCCCTTTATTCATTCTTTTTATTAAGTTAAGTAAACTAAGTAAAAGCAAAGATGATAATTAATATGTTCTTAATATGTTATCTTAATTCAACGTGGTAATGTAAGTTATTCAATAACTAAAATCGTAATATTGAATTTATTTATAAAATTTTAAGTGCCGGAAATTATGAATCATTACGGTACTGATGAAAATGTTTTTCTTTATTTATCTATTTTGTTGGATAATGTTTCTCTTGGTGAAAAGAAGTTGAAAGAAAATATCAATACTGTCATCATGGATTCTCGGCAAAAAGTATCGGATTAATAAGTCGTTGTAATATATCATTCGAGGTCTATAAAAAGTATTTCAAATCCAAGTTAGTTTACGTCCGTAAAAAAGGTAAAGTTTCCCCGAATAAAGCGCAGCATTGATTGGGGAAAATTCCAGGGTGCTAGCTTCAGGGCTGCGGGTGATGTATTGATACAAATTGATGCGAGAAAAGGAAACTGTAACAGACGGATGCGAATGAGATAGATATGGAGAAACAGCAGGAAAGAATGTGGAGAATAATATGCCTCGCTCGTGTCTCGGTAATTTGGAAGTCCGTGACGCAGCGAGAAAATGCGAGATTCGTGAGTCAGTGTTCTGAAAAAGGTTGTCAGAACGGGAGCCCGATTTTTTTTTAAGAGCTTTGCTGTTCCTCTTATGAGAAATATGTTGGACCGTACATCTTTCGTCCGAGGTGTATACTTTCGGAGGCGAGAAAGGCCAGAGACGGGATGACCTTTCGGAAGGGCGGGTCCCGTGTACTCTATTACGTGGATATACAAAGCTCCCCCTCAGCCCTTTTACTTCTCCCACGAAACATGCCAGAGGCGCATAAATGTACCGCTTGCAGGAAGAAAGCGCAGGGTGATTGAATGGTGGTAATGATGTGTTCTGGGAGAACGTTTGAGTGTAAATTACTTAGAGATCTGAAAATTGAGCCAACTGCCTGTAATTCGCCTCTCGTTGGTGCATTTACAAGTCGATATCTTTTTTCTTTTACGACCGAGTATGTTTGGATACTTTTTCAAGGCTCCCGTGAAGCTTCAGATGTTGACTAGATATTTAATCAGGGCATGGATGGAGATTGAAATTGTTTTAAAGATAACCTATCCATAGGCTTCAAATCTGCTTCGAGGCTTGATTTACGCCATAAAAGATTTCAAGGATAAAATAATATATTACTTACTTTTGTAACATTATTCCTTCCTTTTGCTAGGGGGTATGATTCGAAAGGTATTGAAACTTTTTATAATCTTTAAATATATATCGGAGAATATGACACCCGAAACTCGTATCCATTAAATACTCCCACATTCTACGCAAAGTTAAAAATTAGCTAGCTTTCCGATTTTCTGGGAATAAATTCAACGGATTACCAACAAAATTAAAAATAAATACGGAAATATTAAATATACTTTAATAGTAGTGAATTCATTTTTCGACCAGTGATAAATAAATTATATTAGTAGAAGTACAGATTTTAACCAACACCATTTGCTGTAATATTTCCAATCATCCATACCAACCAAAATAACCGTTGAAAGCATATAGTGATACATATTTTACGGTTTCTAAGACTAAGCGGTTGTGTGTATTTACAGACAATTTATTATAAATTTTGTGTATATTAACAGACTAAGTATGTCTGCTCTAAATCACCGACAGTAGGATTTCTTTAACTTTCTTAATCTTGTAGAAATAATTCCTCAAATTATGACTTGGCCAACCGAAGATTTTCACGGAATAAATAGCATTACTCACATAACGGTGATGATAGGTTTCTTATCATTAAAGCGTGGATATTCAAAGAATATTACTTTGCGTTGTCTGGTTAATGGGATTTCCAATCAAAATTTAAATATTCATGTGCAATCGGTTATGTTACCAATTCCATGACTGGGTGCAATTTCTCAAAACATTCATGGTTATACTTCATAATATAGAACTACGTTCTAAATAAAAAAAACTATTACTTCATAACTTAAGTTCTATAACTAAAAATATTACTGCGGTTTCATAAGGAGTTAGTTGAATTCACCATGATAACTGACACCGAAAATGATTAGAGTATACGGTGTTTCTCCCGTATCTCGTAACTAGGATTGTTTAAAAAAAATTTGCTCTAAGATTTTGTAATATTCCTCGATTTTTCTTAATAATTAGGAAGTATTTAAGAAGAGAAAAATCCCAGTGAGATATTTTAGGATTTTGGAGATTCTATATCTAAATTTTCAAAAAAGATGTCGAGAAATTTTCTCAGTTAGTTGGAAATGGCACGTGGTACCACGTCGTTTCTAGAGGGTTAACAACGACCGACGTTCTTGCGTTCATATGGACTGCGTTAACACCGTCCACGGATAATCGGGAGCCCGCTGCGCTTAGTTTTTATACAGGCCAAGCTCCATATGTTATAAAACTTGAAACTTTTTATTCGAAGAATCGTTTGCCCCGTCCTAGAGACGGAGGAGAAATCACCTTCGTGTCGGTACAATTTCACGAGCGTGATCCAGTTCTCAATCTTCATTCGGCCCGCAGGAAAAAAGAGCTCTTTCGCAGTCGACTCTCGCTCTCGAACTCATAATTTACGACTAGCTTCGCAAATGTTCTCGCTCCCAAATTAACCTCGTAATTAAATGTAATGCATCAGCCGCGCGTCCTTGGGGGCGAGATTTGAAACCTTTATCTTCTTACTTCCACGATGGGCTCCCCTTTCGCCGAAATCTCTCTGCGTACTTGAACTCGGCTCTCCGGAACCGCTTTTCCCGTCTCTTTTCACGCGCCGTCGCTCCCGACCAACCCTCCTCCGCAAACATCAACTCCATAATCCAACTCGGACTTAATTACTTCCCGTCCGGCTCAGACTTTAGTGAGGTAATCCACCTTCAATTTCCTTCTCAGTTAACAAAGACCTTAAAAGTACTGACTTAAAGTCCGGACGGAGCGGAGGATGCCATTTCCAGCGGGGTTTCGAGCGGAATATATTTTCGTGACGGCATACCGGTTGAGTCGTTGCCTACGATGTCATTCGTGAAGGGAGTCGATGGGAAAGTGCTCGTGAATTCTTCCCCCATCCATCTCAAGCACCCAGAAAATCGCTTGGGTGTGGTGAGAATCTATTTGAGACGGAAAAGGCACGGCGCCTTCAAGTTCGGCTGCGATACGTCAATGTCGCCGGCGCGACCTTAGTGCACATCTAGGTCGCTCAAGTAATGCTCGCCGATTCCAAGTTCTGCTCCTATTTACGGTGAGATGAGGATGGGGATGAATTTGGTTAGAGAAGTTACTGCATGGATGAGTAAACGCGTGGAGTTCACCGCATAAGTAATGCCAACAGTGTGCAAATTAAGTCAGGGCATTCAGGCAATATTTAAGCTAGCCATTAAACATACTCTCATTGAATGAACTTGAAAATAATGTGTAAACATTTTGTCTTTTCAGGTATGTTCCCGTTCTTTTTATCTTGGGCCTCTGTCTTCCTCCACTAATGTAAGTACGAGGCTCATTATTTCATGGTTCAGTTGTGTGAATTGTGTTTATGGGGTGAATAAAGTAATACTGTTTCCCCGTGCAAATAAAGACCAGTGAATTTGTTGTCAAATTCTGTTTTCTTGTTTATGCTGGACTTGCATGGTACAGTTATAGCAAAAGTAATTTAAGGGGTATGCTGGTACATCTGTAAGTAAAAAGGCAAAGCGCACAAATATGTACCTCGGATAATATGTAACTTCAGTTAAATGGGACTCGGATAATCGAGGCTCTACTGTAATTTGCTATTATTCAATGATTGGATTTCTTTGATAAGTTGTGAGTTTTCTGGATGTATGGTTATTTTAGGACATTGAAATTTACTTTCCATTTGCCTTTAGAGTTCGGAGAAAATTATTTTTTCTAGATGGCTAATCAATAAAACACGTTTTAATTATCTATTCCACGGTAGGACTCACAGTGAGTCGGAAAAATACATGAGCAGGTTTTCATATCATCAACTTTTTGGTCTCCTCCTTTCTTATTTTTTCGAAACATTTCGTGTTTCTGTCACTCAAGTAGTAACAGGCTCTAGATTATCTAAGCTAATAACATAATAGATCTAAAAAAGATTTGTGGTTACGGTTAATGTCATAAAAAATATTTCCAATCCGTAAATGACGTTCGTAGTACTTCGTTACGCCTATAAGTTATGGCGATACGTATATATCTAGTCAGCGCTCTAATTATTTATTACATTTTAAATATAAGAAAGTATGTTAACAGGATGTAGATTTCAATGTTAAAAGACTGCGATATATATTAACTTTATCACTCACACTTGCTCGATAAACATTTTGCTTAGTGCTGATATAAATGTTATAATGGGAATTTTATTTCTTAAAGGCCGGTATTATTTCCATATTGACCCTAACTCTGTATTCGTGAGTCGAGAAAATTTTGCATTCATGCCTCATATCAGCATCACCTTCCATACACTAAATTAGCCATAGTACTAATCTCCAATGAAATAAAAACTGAGGCGATCCGGGAAGCATGTTACTCTTCTTCAGCACGAACTGAAGTCGCGTCAATTTATCCCTTGGAAATCCTGAATGGAGTCTTTTGGTAGAGATATTAGGGATGATGAAGCTGGCACGTCAGACAAGCACACGATTCAGGAAGTAGTGCAAAGCTTCCATTGAAAATTCTGAATTGGGAGTCCTCAGGAAAAGGACGTGAAACTGTGTGGTATCATTCTCTCGGAAAGTTAGTGCTACGGAATGTCTCTCTTGAGATTGAATTGAAGACCTGAATTGCAACTTCACGCTGGGAGACAGAGTAACTCCGTCAAAATCAAAGAAATTGATTGCGGGTCTGAAAGCTCTATACAGGGTTTATATCTAAGACATCAAGAATTCATGGTTGCTTGGAGTCCAACAATATACAGAGAGAACATGGTGTAATGCATTCATATACGTGAATGGACAATAACAAGGTATCATCGAATATGAGGTCGTGGAAAGATTGTATCTATTGTCTCAGTTGGTAATGTTTAGGTATAAGAAACGTTAACTCCATTCTGGGCGAATGGATGGGACCCATTTCCCTGCAAATTGGATTAATACGCAGAAATTTGGAGCAGCTGCGGTAAATCTCCTCCCATCGCTAAAAGGAGCTAAATATAGTTGAAGCGAGGGGGAAAAAGGCTCTCTTAACACCCTCTAAGAAAATAACCTACTCCCAAAAAAAATCCTCGATTCTGAATCGCAACTTTTTTTCCGAGTCGACCTCCGGTTTGCGGCCTAAAAGTGTTGCGACCATTGAGGCACTCTTGAGCGCGGTAATAGCGCTCTATTTTGACGGTCGCTCCACGTATCTCTTCGACACCAAGTTTTTCTCGCCGCAAAAACCATGGAAATCCCTTGTGGCAGGGATCGGACTATGGGTAGGGGCGAATACACTGCATCGGAGGCCTAAAGGGCAAAGGCAAGATAGAGATCCCAGTTTAAATTATAGTAGCATCGTATGATTGGACAATTCCTACTTGGTACAAAATATGTAATATGAAATGAATTACAGAAAATATTAATCGCCACACCATGACGAGAAAGAAATCTATACATTAAAATACATAAATTAGAATATATTCAATAGAAGGGAAATTCTACCCATTGCAATAAGTAAACACAAATGTTCTTGCTTGAAGTGGGAGGTTTAGAGCCATGGAGTAAACACGGCATTGCCTACAATCGGGGGACAGGAATGCTTCAGCCCAAAATCTCATAGAAATATAAACTAAATTACTTTAACATGATTACCCTGCAAATCTCCAGCGGTACTTGTATGGCATAATTGTGAGAGAACATCCTCTCGCATCATTTCGTTTATTTTTGGCTCTGTTCTCATGGGGGAGTTAGAACCCCCAAAACCACCCCCTTGGATACGCCTTAACTTTAAATATGTTCTAAACCAGGGACATCTAAATCACTTCATGGTATAATCCAGCCGGGTTATCTTATTCGCTTGTAGTGATATTCTCCTGGTATTATCTTCCCGAATTTTACTTCAAAATTACGCGTTACATTCCATTTACCTTCGTTTCCTAATCCTAAAAGTGTCGGGATTAAAAGTTAAGAAAATGTAGACTGAGAGTAATATTGTTATTAGGAGTATAATGTCTTCTGGTGATTTATACTTAGCAAATTCGTGGAAAAAATTACATTTTACTACAGTGAATGCTCCGGTCAACTATATGCAATTGCAGAAATGTTATTGAGAGTGGCTCAGCTCTCTTCATTGAGGCTCCCGATATGACGACACCCTCAACCATCGCATATTCGCTCCTGAGTGTGGGAGAGGAAAGTTCGGCGCCAATTCGATTGGTCGGTAGTTGTAATTAATCGGAGTTCGCGCGATAAAATTTTACGGCGAGATTACGTCGGTTTGAATAGGCGACCGCGGCAATGGAAACAATAACTTGTGCGATCCGTCCGGCGCGATAACGTGCGACCACGCACCTTCGCGAATGTTGAGGGAAAGTCTAAAAAAGGGCATATCCGTAGGATTCGGAGAAGCATTTGTGGTAGATTGGAAGGGCTAGAGAGGACGCGGCCGGTTCTATTACAATATATCACAAAGCGGGCGTTTCATCCGCGTCGTAAACACCGCCAAGTGCGGAATATCCTGGAAATGCGTGGATTTATGCATTTTCCCGTTTTATCTCTGATCTGGTAAGGACGGAAATTATTGGACGTCCCGCTTTTGATCAGCTTCCGATTGGTTCGGTGAAGGAGGGAGGATGAGGAATTATTTAGGTGAAAGTCAATTTGGGCTGAATTACCGGAAGGGTCGGATGAATGAATTTTGTCCGTATGGCTATTGTAGCATGTTGGTATACGTCATTTTTAACTTGAAAGTATGCGTCGGATGCCCAACTGTTAATACGCGTGTCATAGATTTAATGATGCATTTTTTTCTTCGGGGATACGTGAATGAAAGAGAACTGCATTCTGTGCTTTTAGTAGTCATATGAACTGGACCCTAGCTTTGGGTGGAAAAATTTTGATTAGTTTTGAATTTTGAATGAAAATTTTGATTTGATCAGGGGCAAGATCTTGATTTCCAAGAAAATATCCTTATTCCTTCAATTAGGGGATGACAAAAGGTAACAGACTAAATTTAGAGTGTCTTCGGTAGTTTTGACATCTTTTGAGGATGTTCGTTTACGAAAGATAGACGGAAGGAAAAGCCGAATTATTGAACGAGACTTGCAATTTTCTAGCCTTAAGTCCCAATATTTTTGAGAAAGGTCAGTTTAATAATGTACTTTTATAGCGATATTGTGATTCCCTTTCAGCAAATTTCTTATAAATTTACTGTGTAATTTAGTATTTATAATAATCTTTGAAATAGCGCATATTAGGAAACTTATAAGTTGTTTAAATCAAACGATTCTATATCGTCATTAGGAAATTAGCAATCTCAAGCAAACATTTACGGAAGTGGGCATCTGAAAGTAAAGAAGGTAAAATGTACGTATTGATTAAATTTATGTTCGTTTTTAGTCTAATTATCTTGGGATATGATAACACCAATTTCATGTTATTTTTGGGAAAATTTTCATTGGCTCACCTAGGAAACAGTAATTTTCTAATTATATGAATTTCGCTCTTTTTGGTACCCGCACGAAAACTTGAAAATGTCAACGCACATTAAGTTGTAAGATACTAGCGATGGTTCAATTCATTAATGAGACTTCTATTTCGAAAATTGAGTCATTAGAAAATTTTACGAAAGTTTTAAAGAATACAACTAGAAAGTTGTACGAAATAGATACTGGCTATCAAGTAACGAAGCAGATGACAGGAAAAAGTCCTTACAATACATTTTCCGAGCTTGGATGTCAAGTTTCCTCAAGTAGCTAAGTATTCCGTGTATCCGAGGAGACGATGCGTAGGTAGAAAGAAGAGAACCGCGAAGGGAAAGTCTGGGGAGGAATTGTAAGAGACAAATGACTGCGTTGAAGGGTCGTCAGGAGAGGAAGCTTTAACGGGTTACCTTCTAATGTTTCTTTCCGTCAACATTTTACCTATTTGTCACCTCTCGCTATGCATCATTCTCCGTTTCTCTCTCCTTTCCTCCTCCCTCTTTCCTCTCCTCATTTATTAGCCACTCTCATCGTCCCCACAGGTGAAGTTAACGCAGTCATCTCATCTCTCAACGGGGGCGTTTAAATTTGCGTTGTGAAAAGGGTAATAATCCAATAGATAATGAGAATACTGACGTAAATTGAGGTATTAAGCGTCAAGCGGAGAATGAGCTATTTTTCTATTAGCGTGAATAGCTTTTAACTATAAATAGTCGTCATAAAATCGTTTTCTCTATCATTACGACTTTTTTCAGTTTAGCTTTTTCAGTAGAGTAAGTAGGAAGTATTCTTAATTAGACAAAATAGGTACGAGTGATTAATGACTTTATAGCGTAAAACAGCAGATATATTTAAAAGCTTATCTCCTCCTCTTTGAAGCAGCACTTCTTCGAACTAATTTCACATTCCGAATGGATCCTTAACTGCTAATTTATTTTGAGAGTGACGGGAGGTGAATGGAAAATTCATGGTCCTGATGGCTGAGTGATGGTCGTGAAACAAAGGCGGGAGAAAGTTTTTATCCTTTTCCCTTTGATTTTCCTCTGTCTTTCAACTTTGCGCTTCAATTTTCATTGATGCGTTGATTCTTCCTCTTTTCTTGGAGCGTTGCTGCTCGGCTGGAATGGAAAGGTCAACGGAGCGTATACGTAGAGGAATTAAATCATATCTTTTGACTCTGTTTCCGTTCCCTTTTTCGGTTCAGTATTTTTTTAGAAAATTCTCCATAGCTAGGATAAAATATGAGATAGTATAGTAGGAAGCTTTTTAATACTGCACGAGGAGGCGTGTGTATTCAAACCCAAGGATAAATAGAAGTGAACAATAGCGATTTGTCTGGGACTCGAACCCAGGTCTCCCACTTTCTAGACAGATTTTCTAACTTACAAACTACCATACCCTGGCTCTTCTACTGTGTTAACAGGATGCTTGAGTTCGAGTCTCAATCATATCAGTTTGTTTATACTTGGGTATGAAGTAGATAGTTTATGCAGCGATATTTACAGGATTTATGATAAAACAATTGAGCAGCATTTCCGCCAGAATTTTCGTATCTGAGCGATGATAGTGAAATTAAACGATGGTTTAAAACACTATCATAAACATACTATCTTGCAGTTTAAATTTTTGTTCGTATTCTGCGATTAAATATTCTCAGATTCTGCGATAAATGTTGCGCTATATATAGAGCAGTACCTCAACCAAAATATAACGGCACATTACTGTGCCGCGCTCTCGATTTGCAGCGTAATAAGCGAGTGTGACATATATATCTAATTCCAGATAACTTTGTGTATTTTGTAATCTAATTTTTTCTATTACTAAGAGACTTTTATGATAAAAATGAAATTATTGTTCTGCTGTCGGTGTTTTCTTCTTTTTCAAATTGAAGTTACACGAACTTAAAGTAGCTTGGTCTAGAGTGCTCTAAAGTTAGATTTGATATACAAATTTGCTGTGAAAGACAATAGGTTTGGAAGTACTGGTATACAAGTATGAAAACTCACTCGAAATGGAATTAAAAAGAGAAGTAATTTCAGTAGTAAAATCGTTACCACTTAATAAGTTATTAAATTGAAGTTAATTTCCTATTTCATATATCGTCTTGCGCATTTTGTCTGCGTGTTGGATTTTAGGAACATTAATTGTTGACAAAATTTAAAGCTAAAGTAACTTGGATGGTTCTTCTTTAACAGGGAATTCTATTTGTGTTTTTGATCACTCTGACATATATAAAAGGTACTACAGATGATATGCAGAGTTTTATATTTAAAGTAATTGTTTCCTGTCATGTCATACTCGACAGATATGTTTAGGATGGGGTATTGATTTTTTTGCGGAGAAATCAATAGAGTCACAAGGGAAATCCTCGGTGAAAGATATTACAGAGAATTTGGTCGCATTCGCCTCCCTCTCACGTTTTGCAAATTTCTCCGGCGTAACTTCGACATCATTTGTCGCTACAATAAATCCCACGCAGCGATATAACGTGTGCCAGCCATCAAAGAGGGAAATCAGCCGTCAATCATCCGAAGCTAATTTCCGTAGTAGCTGACTTTTCGATTCTTTAAAGTTTGACCTCATCTCCGTTAACGGGCACATGACAGCAAAATTAACGTCGGCAAGCGACACCGAAAAGATTCATGGTAGAAAACTACGCCGTGAAAAGAAAAAAAATCACCCACGCGTATTCACATTAATGGCGTAGAAACTTTCGCTACAGTCTCGACATTGGTTATACAATGGATGAAATACATTTCAAACAGTTAATCACCTTTATCCTAATTTCTAGTCTTAAACGAAGCTAATTACCTTCTAATTCCTGACAAACCAATCAACTTTTCAACCTTTGTCACTCGTCGTAAATGTCCCGAGGGAAAGTTCTGCCGAGAATATTTGGAGGTATTTAGAACTCTTTTGTTCTATTTTTGTGTACTTTTTATTATTCAGTATTGTGCGTTAGATACCTGCTAACAGGATTTTTATTTCAATATTTTGCACTAGTCATTTTTTTTGACGATTCATTCTGATTCAACATGCCTGAGGGTCGTAACAAATGAATAGAATGCGATTATTTATTATTACTTGCGATTATTATTTATTACTAGCTATCTATTAGAAGAATAATCAGTTTTCTTTTATCCCGAAGATGGCAACATAGTTGTATTTGTATTCTTATTTGTATTATTATTAGAAGAATAACTAGTTATTTATTACTTGCTATCTATTAGAAGAATAATCAGTTTTCTTTTATCCCGAAGACAACATAGTTGCCGAATTACGTATTCTGAACAATACTTACAAAGCGCTACTGTGAACCCCACACCCCGCTGGTGGGAATTCTTCAACGGTTAGTTCGCTCGCGAACAACGGCTATTTGGAGCTTTTCTCTAACCCTAATGTACCATTCCACAATTATTACAACTATTTATCCATCGGATTGCCCCGTAGAAAAGAAGTCTGAAGAGTTGGTTTTGAGTAATAAGCTGAAATATTTTAGCACTAATAGATTCAATCAATCCTGTGCTCTTGAATTTTGTTGTAATTGCTTGTTGTATAAGTATTTTAAAAACTGGTTCAACAGCTGAGATCATTCGGCATATATGAACTTCATCCGGGAATCGAACCTGGGATATTCATTAGTTATCCGGTAGCATTTGAATCGCTTTTCGAGTAAAGGTCTAGAAAAGTCCAAAAAGGTCCAGAAATTTTCAGTCAAACCAATCTAGATTTAAGAAAGGATATGAAATCCTTTGCGTACATTTTATCTATAACATCAAATATTTTAGTGGAGTCTTTTTGTTGTTGGAAATAGGCAAGTAAATGTCGTTCATACACATTCACAACTCGCTAAATTTATAATTTTCATTCTATATAATTGCTTAGTTTACTTAGGAGTTTTAGAATGTAATCCAATATTAAGTTTAATTAAATTATGAAAAAAACGGGAGCCGGTAGAAGTTTTTGCGTGAATTGCTTGACAAAACAGTGCTATCTTTTTCATTCCTTAGTATTCCTTATCAAAGGAAGCTGACCCTTCAGTTACCATTCTAATGGAATAATTTCGTCCTTAAACTATCGACCCGAACGGCATTCGAATCGATCTAATCCCATCTTTCTTTGTGCGCAATAAAATTTAAAAAATTTCAACCCTTTCTCTTCGAACCTCCGTTTCTATCCCTCGTTGATGCGGAAGAACTGCTTTGAAATCATTGCCATGATCCTCGTCTGCTAACTAATGGCAGGAGAAAGATATGAATTCTTGAATCGATCTATCTACAATGTAATTTTTAATATCAGTGAAATCGTAGGCAATGTAACACCAAGCCACGTAACTTAGGTAATTAGTAAAACAGATTGAAGACCTGAAAAAGAAATGTAAGGAATTTTGCGATAAATAACTAGGCAGTGTTAATTCCAGGAGTCAGACCTCAATTATTGTTAAAGTTATAGCTTTTGAAATTGAACTCAGGCGATATTTTTGATTCCAACCCCATCATACTGAACCTCAGGTCGGTCCTCGCTTAAATCTCAGCAAAAATATGCATGGAATAGTAGGAGTTTTCCTGTTAGACTTAGTATTTGCAAAGAAAAAGGTATCCTTTATGGGAAATATTTTTCGTATTAGGTGTAGATGGGATGTGAAAGGTTTATATCGTGAATTACCGAGATATCAAGCGTAATTAGTGCGTTGTAAGAATACAATTAAACCACTCAAGTCGGCAACGTTAATCTTATTAAGGAATGGGAAAGCTACTATTTATTTTTTCTTTTCTTTTTCAAATGCATCTCTCGCACCAGCCTCTCGCACGCTGCTTCTACAACTCAACTTTTTTTGCACCGGTAAAAGCGACGTAGGAAAAAAAGAAGCTGTCTCGATTCTTCTCTCGAATAAATAGCCCCAACAAAGGCTTGGGATATATTTCACGGGGTTTTCCTTTTATTGCTCCATCAAGAATCCGTTCGTTCAGGAGTCATCGGAAGGAAGGGATAGGCGCAACGTGCGGCAGCTTCGGCGACCCACAAATCTTGCACGAGAGGGATAAAGAGAGCGAGCGTCGACGCATTTGTTTGCGGTGCGAGCGGGATCGGCAAGTGGGAAAGCAGCAACGGATTGAATGATTCCTGAATAGAAAGGGGCCCCTACCCTTGTTCCTGTATATCCTTTTCTTCGCCGTGGTGCAGCGATTGATCCTTAAGCTATGCATTCTCCTGTTGCATTTTCTGTGATGCATAGCCCTATATCGGAGGGCAAAATGTACCTCTTTCTCGTGATTAAAGAGAATCGGTCCTCTTTTGTTGCGTTCGTCCTCCTGCTCTTTTCAACGGTCAGGATTTCTTTCTTACGATGTATTTTGGTCGCGTCGATATATAAAGGCTGGATTCGGAATTATTCTCTTTGACGACTTTGAATGCATTTCTCCTAGTGCTTATGCTCGCCTGAATGGTTTGAAAGAGAATTTGGTGACGTAGTTTCACATATTATATACTAAGTGTCTTGAGAGACTTATTTTCTGCCGTAAGTATGCCGAAATATTATAGCTCATTCTCAGATCAATGTGAGTAGTTAAGTCGTGTGTAACTCTTTACGTTGCTCAGAAACTAAAAATTCTGAAAATGCTTGTGTTAGGAGTGGTGAAGTGGGAAAGGTTGGGTTGGAATGGTCGATGCGAATGCAATTTTTTAGCGTGAGGTTTTTTATTTGAGTTAAATCCTTGGCCTCTCAGTCTGTAGATGGCCAAGGTCTAGCCTAGCGGGATTCGTATATTTGCAAGAAATCATGAGATTATTAAAATTTTATTCGGAGAGCGTAAAATTAAAGTAAATGGCAAACATGCTATTCAATTAGAAAGTATTCGCTGAGAGAATATTTCACTGGAAACCCTATTTTAAGTATCATACATATAAAAAGCAAAAATCTATTCTCATCTCCGAAAAGGCCCGGGTTCGAATCCAGGAGCCCTTAATACGTTTCCATAAGAGATATACGTAAATTACGTTTTATGACTTGCAGAGTTTGTTTCTTTTACAAAATTAAATTAGAAACAATGGTCTTCCGAAATCCAGAGGAGTGTCAGAAGAAAGGAAAATTTAGGTAAAGTAGACTTTCATGACTTGAAAACAGTAGAACTAATAAAAGTAAGAAATTCTCCGAGAAATAAACGTAAAAATACAATATATAAAGGGTTCCGAAATCACGTTTGTGATAGAGCTTTCGCGAAATATTCCCTTTCTAAATTGCAAGGAATTGAAACCAAATCGTACGACGCTCTAATGAAAAATCTAATGGAGTAATTAACGTTGTCCGTACTGGAGAGCGTTATGATCAAGGTTTCATGCAGAACAGCTCTTTTCGCGCTATCATGATTATTTGCTTTTGTCTAAACATAACTTTTAATCAACAGGAAACTTCTTTCATTTGGGTAACGCTAACTTTTGATAGGGGGTATAGGGGGGCGGGCTTAAAATTCCTGTAAGAATTGCTCCTTTAATTTCAGTGAGCTCGTCGTTATATCTCCGAGGAAATACCCTGGCAGACATAAGTATACAGATACCGATAGTTTGCTTATTTGTGGATAGTGGGGGTTAGTTCCGTTCACTAGACGTGTGTATGAATTTAAGGGTCCTGAGAAAAATATCTGCTTTGAGTTATTCGTTTCACTGAGAATATGAGTGCATCAATATGTTGCGGGATCGACTAATTCATCGCAGAAGTAATTAAAGTTGCAGTGTAACGTAAATGTAGTCATGTTAAAGCCGTGGATTATTTTTTTTGGTCTTTTAACTTAAAATACGGGTTTGATGAATAATTGAATAAACCAAATTCATCAAACGACAGTTTCCAATCTCTTTCATCTTTAAATGCAAAAACCACATCTCTTTACCGAAATGGAATCATATTTACGATCCAATGTTACGAAGGTCATTCGCTTGATTTCTGAAGAATTTTAATAGCTTCATTTGGAAAAGCAACCATTGGGTAAAATAAGCACTGGGCAGATTATCTTTTGGGTGGACTGACTCTTGGGTGAAAACACTGATGGGTTGGATGAAGAAGGGACCAAGAAGTCTCAATCTCACCCTTCAACGAAGAAGTTTTATTACCATTATTATTATTATTTCAAAAGTACTGGGTGAGAAGTCTTGTCCGAGCTGTCTTTTGGTGAAAAGTCCATTGAGTGCATTATCTCTGGGAGGGTTTCTTGGGTACCCTGGAAGTACCCTGGAACCACCTACAAGAGATTCTAGAACTAACATAATGAAACCACAAGAATAAACTGATATACCGGCGCGTACTTGATGCAACTAGATCTTTTCCAGCTTCTTTCAATGAATCCCTCCAACATTACCCCGTTACAAGCATTAGAGAAAAAAAGGTATACGCCTTCTCTTAAGGTTGACGTGTTGGTTATACAACGTTGTAATGTCATGATAGCGAATTACTTGTACCCTCGAGATAGAAGAGCGTAAAAAAGTCACGTGAGAGACCCTTTTTTCAGGATTCGGGCTTAACTGTTTATTTTTTATCACGCAGCAAATAGTCTCCCATTCCTTTCCTCTTCCGCCGCAAAAAAACATTCTCTTCCAAAAAAATCTCCTTCTTCCCTCGACTCCTCAAACTCTTTTACCACCTCTTCCTCCGCAACTCGTCTTCCCGCGAGAACACACCAACTTCCCACTATTTTCCCGAAGCCCCGGGGGCAAAAAACCATTACAAGCTCCTCAATCAAGCGGATCCAACCAATTTTACGCCTTTGGCGGTAGGGTCTTGTCCCATTCGGACTCGAGCGCGCCCGTCAAAGAGCTCTCAGACACCCTCTTTCTCTATCTCATTTTCACGCGGAAAAAATCCCCGTAATTGCTCCCGTGGAACCGCGGGGTCATCGGGGAGGAATTTGCGACCTTCGGCACGTCTTGAAGAAAAAAAGATGCTGCCGGTTCCTCGGGTCTTGCATCCAACGCTCTCCGAATTTTTACTCTTTCCATCGTTCCCTCTTCTTTCCCATCTTCTTCCGTTTTCCCTTTCTTCATCTCCCAGAAGGAACTCTCCCGAGGGCAAAATAAGGTCAGATGAGGTCGAGGCGTGACCGCTATGGTGAGTAAGCCATCTCTCTTCTTGAAAATGGAGAGGGTGGGAAGAGGGAAAGCTTTTGGTACTTCGGTGGTTAGCGTCTTCGACTCCAGGGATAGGCGTCGAGGGTTAGGGAAGAGCTGATTTATCGCGCTAGGTTATGCTAAGACTCCAGCCGCCAAAGTGCTGACTGGTTTCCAAACAATGACCAATTTTTAGTTACGTTAGATCAATATTCGTTTCGTGATAAGGAAGGAAGAGTTTGTTCTTCCCTCGACGTGACTGTTGAAGGAATATTCAAATACGTAGGAGGATGATCAGGAATGAAATTACAGAGAGGTTATGAAGATGGAAACTATGAATTGCTGTTGGCAATCTCGTATAAATACTCACAAAAAGCTACGCCTCAAGGGAAAATGAACAAGGAAGTCATTTTGATGTTGTCCCTGAAAGTCAAAGTTGAAAAATTGATTTTAGCCGGAGAAGGACATCTGTGGAGCTAAACTCAATTCAGACAAATATGGTTGTTATATTATCTAGTGATCATGTTCTATATTTTAAGTACTTATCTAGATCATCACGTTTGAAATATTTTATTGGCAACGCTGCGAACAATTTCTAGGAGAAATAATAATTCTATATTTTTTTTGGTTTTACCCCTTGGGAATGAATTAATCAATAGATCTATTTTATAATTCAAAAGAACTAATCGTTTAAAAGAAAAACGTCTCAATATTTTCTCGTATATTACGAAAAATCACACCAAATGTTGGATCGATAATGCTCTTCCAATAAAAGACAATTAAAACTATAGCAGTCCTTTTGGTAATAACATTGGTAAAGTCATTTATTAGTAACATTAGATTTTGAAATAAGATAATGGATGTTTACTGTTTTGCATTCAGGATCTGTGATGATTAGTTTCGAATGTGTGAACCGTTCAGGAAATTTTATACTTAACTGTTAATTAGAATAATCAAAGAGGAAAGGAAAATTCTACGGCTAAAAAAATCCCAAAGCTATTGAAGAGCTGGATAGAAAGGGAATGAAACAGGAAACAGAGGAAAGGGATTGGATATCTGGCTCAAGGTAGGCGTGGGAGGCATGGCGCAGAAGGAAAAGGAAATGAGACGATAATTCAGAGGGAGAAAGAAGGATCAACCTGTGGAATAAGTGGTGAAAGAAAAGGGGTTTGAAATGAAACGAGAAGCGAATGTTTGTTAGGAATGCCTGGAAAGAAGCCCGAAAAGAATGCGTTGGAAACGAGATGGAGTGTGAAGGAAAAAATAAATTAGTCGGAGAGAAGAAAAACGAGCAAGTTAAGAACTGGCGAAAGCGGAGACAAAAGAAATCCCACTCGAAACAGGGATGAACGAGGACTATCGCAAATTAATTATGTTAGAGTATCACGATTAAATCTTATCAAGTCAAAGAGAATCAAAGCGGAGTAAAAATTAACATATAAATGGAAGTAGTTTCGGTAACGTATTGGAGGATGGGGTTATTGGTATAAAAGCGATATAGTGAAGGATGTAGTTATCAGTTGTATTGGAAAATGAATCGTTAAATTGCATCGATACGAAATTTTTGTAATAACGGGAAATTTTGCTTAATGGACTGAGTAAATCGAAAGCGATTCTATAAATCACACTAATGTCTTACTGAAACGTTGGAATGTAATTGGAGGAATTCTGAAGAGACGGATAAGGGGGAAAAGAAATGAGATGGAGTGCAAGAAACGTCTCTCATGAAGATGGGAAGAGCTAGCAAAAGGATTGCACAGAATTGCATTAAGGCTCTCCTCTGGAATTGTCAATCGGCGTTGTGGATCTTTTCCATGCTGAGAATAGTCATTTTCATTGATTTCTCTGTAAAGTATTCAGCCCTAAGGCCGGTTTGAACTTCAAGCTCTCCAATATTCGCTACCAGAGCTTTAAAGAGAGAATGGGGCATACTAAGCAAATTGGGGAGTTAGTTCGCCTTTGCTTTCTTCACTCCATGCAATTACGGAAAAATATTCACGTGAGTGTAGCACTATGAACTGGTGAATAACACTTAAAATGAGATTCAAGTGATAGATACCTAACTTATCGCGACTATTCAACATCATTCATAATTCAGTAGCATTCACAATACGTAGCCATGAACAAGACAGAGAAAAAAGTAAACCTAGGGTACCTCTTCCTCTATCCTGTTCGGAAAGAATAATGATAAACGCTACGGCCATCAGGATACGGAGAAAAGAACATTTTATCGGCTATGTTACGGAAATTTTTTATGACTGAATAAGTCCTTATACTCAATAATAGAAAATATATTGATTTGACTTTAATTCGCTGTCGTCAGCCAAACTCCAGGTTCTAATAAAGTCGTTGATACTAAACGATGGTTTAGTGTTAGCCGGACAGCGAACCAGATCAAATGTAGAAATGATGAAGGTGAAAATGGAAATAACGACATCAACATCGATATCTAGGGAAGCGATTCGTAAATGTTAACAATTAATTCTTAGCAAATACATTTGTCTATGTCTATGTGTATACCCTGCTAGCCACCTTTTGGCGTGTGGCAGGGGGTGCATGCACCAAGAGTCTATTAACTAGTCGATTACTTTCGCGTATCGTTCGCGGAAAAAACGAATTTTTGAATCGGTTCGTTTTCGCATCTATTTCTCTTATTTTCCTCGCTGTATCGGAGCGGCCTATATAGCAGGGAGGGCGCATTATATCCGCGACGTCTTCCGAGAACGTGGTTTCTCTGAACTTATTTAATAAATTTATCCTTAGCGTTAATCTTCTTTTTTCTAATGATTCCCATCCCGCGTTCTTGAGCATCTCAGTAACACTTACTGATTTATCATAGCAATTCTTCACGAAACGTATCGCCTTTCGTTGCACCTTTTCTATTTCTCGAATACAGCACTTGTCGGCCGAGTCCCATACACTACATGCATACTCAAGGTGAGGCCTGACTAACGCGAAGTAACAACGCTCGCGGAGTTTTTCTTCGCTTCGCTACATTTATTTACTTTCGTCACTTAAACAATATGCCTAATTGTTATTTTTGGGAGGTGACTTCGTATTTCAATTAATACTGCAAGGATCGTGAGAAACTAAATAAAATGACGCAAGGATGTTTTAATTTATGTGGTTATACATGGACTAGAGGTTAATAAGAGAAATTTTGGGAGCTCTAAAATACATCCATATCTCTCATCGCTCTCAACCAGGAAGATGAGGGAGAAAATACATATTTCGTAGCGTTGCAGGATTGGGAACGTCGAAGTTTACTCTTCCAAAAGAGCCGATACACCTTGTTTTTAAGTTAAATTTTTTAATGTTTCCCTCTGCATCGTCTTCCCCACCGATTAACCCCACCCCCTACTTTTTCTTTCTTACTAACCGCCGTTGCACTCTTTCGGGCTAGGAGATAGTTTGAAAGGCGGTATAAACCGTGTCCGTGGGATCTGGGCGCCCCCCTTTGAAGAAACTGTTACAGAATATGCGTGTGTACAGATATGCATTATAAAAAGAAATAAGGAGAAAGAATCAGGTTTTTTCTTTCAAACTTATGGCAAGCAGCTGATACAGAATGATACTATCTATCTATGGAGTATCTTTTGTAATTCTTCTAAAAAATGGATGGAAATTCAGTGTTTATTCATAGTTATGCGCCAAGAAATAGCTGTGTAAGAAAAAGCGGTTTTTGTGGGTTTTAAATAACAAAATGCCTTTCTTCTCTTAGAACATCCTTAGGTAGGCATTTACTAACGATTGCAAGAGCTCCCCGCAAAAGGAACGATGAAACAAATGTTAGGTTCTTAGATAAAATAAATATATACCATTATTAGATCTTTGCCATTTAAAAACTTTCTCCGCCTAAATTAAGAAAATATCATTGTTGCTTGATAAGTGTCTTTAGGAGTGATTTTAACTTTACAGTTTAGCGAAACCTATAAAAATAGTTAAATAATTTATTATCCCTCCTACGGCTTTTTTCACCGGTGTCTTCAAATTTATTACCGCTGTTTGACTGGGCTTCACTATGAAGCACTACAAGAGATTACCTCGTCTAACTTCTCAATTTATGTTGAGGTCTTACTTACGTGGATATTACTCATTTCTCCGTCCTTCATAAATTTGGAAAGGCTTCAGGTTCCGCCCATCTTATGGGCAATATTCAATCCCATAACGTCAACATCCATTATAGCTTTTTTCGAAAGAAATAAAGTCGTGAGATTTGTGGCATCCATATATTCCATTGTTTTGATGCCACTTATTACAGGTTTTCCTCCGATATTATTTTCAAAATATATTTGAAAAGAGATACGATAAATTTATGGTTAGAAAACTAAAAAAGTAAGCTTTCTCAATAAAATTACCTCCTCTTTATTTGTAAACGAATTAAAAATCATTGGTTTCGGAAAATGATTATCTGAATTTTTGCCGTGGCATTCATCTGGATGTACCGTATATACTCCTTCATGGGTCGTTTAAACGCAGTATTTCAGTTAGAAAATTTAAAATCGACCTCCTTTCGAATGAGGTATTATAAATCGCCCTTTTAAGAGCTGCATAACGTGCATTTAGAGCACAGCAGATCGTTGAGATGAAATATATCGATATACAATTTGCATAGCAATATGTTAAGAAATGTTAAATTATATATCTCGCGCCCCTGTTCATTGAGAATGTGCATTTTAAGTCCAAAGCACAAAATTAAGTAACCGGAACTAATAGCATTATTTAATACGGAAATATTAATATAATACGGATTATAATATTCACTGGAAAACTAGGGTTACAGGAGACCCATCCACGTAGGTCCTTTTTCTTGAATAGTGATTTCAAATAGAATTGAATGTCGTTTTATATCTCCATCAGCCAAATATCTTGCGATAGGAATGAAAAAATGTTACGGGCTGGAATTAATTCAAGCACGACCTCTTGAGGGCGGTAGTTTTCAAAATCGATTTACTCAAAAAAATGTAAGCTATAATTGGAGAAAATGTTCTAGAAAGAGTTATGTTGAATTAATTTTAGAAAAGGGTGAAAATTAAATGTCTGTGTGAATAGGACAGACATTTAAAAAATATTTCTCTAATTAGGTAATCATGATGAAGTAGATCTTCTGATGTTTTTCATAGAAAAAGAAAATTATTCTCTTTAAATGAAGAGGTATAATCTAAGGTCTATGATCTAAGGTCTATGATCTTTAAAAAAGAGGTATTATTTAAAAACTGGCATTGTTCTATCGCAGAAAACAGAGCTCATTGGAAAAAACCAATTAACTCCACGTATAATTCTTTGTGGAGAAAAATGTGATATTTCCTAATAACACCAGCCTAATGATGCTTAAATTAAAATCGTCATTGAAATGAGTCTTTTGTTAAATTAGTAGTTTAATAATTGCGCTTTCTATTCATAGCTGCTTGGAGCTCTGGGGTAAACTTATATCGAACTTAAATGTATGAAAAACTCTACGTAGTAAATCTCAAAGCTATAAATAAGACGAGACCGAATCAAGTTGAAGCAGATGCAAAAGTAAAGAAGTATCATCTATTCAAGTCAATTCATCTCCCTTCAAAATTACAGCTGGGAAATGTGAAGCATCTTCCAGAATCTCGGTGAAAGTATACAATGCAAACGAACGCAGAAAAGGTTTTCCAGGAATTGATATTTACAGAACGAAGCCTTGAATAGCGGATATGAGTGCGGGTTAATGGAATTTACAACGGTGCACTGGCTAACGCCAATGGTGAATGATAGGCCCATTCAGATCTCTGCATGAAGAGAGAACCGCTAATTTTTTGCATCTTTTCACGCCTGGCCACAAACCGGGACATGCATAATCGAAACGAAGTATAATAGAATTCGGAAATGGAGCCCTCATATGTACTCGTTGCTTCGTTGAAAAGACCGAAAAAACGAACGAAACGCTAGTTGGGACAACGACAAAGGAAATGTAAATTCTTGCCACGGGTTGGCTCTTGTTAAACGAAATAGGATGGTAAAATGAAGTTTTCGGGGTTTGTGGAGGAGTCTACGCTGTTTCATTTCTGCCCGAGGAAATAACAGATCGTGTGTTTTTCACGGAAATTGCCTTCGCCGTAAAAGGAGCTTCGGGTTGGAACGTGCCCACTCTGATTGAAAACAAAGGCGAGATGGAAAATGCACTATCCCACATGACGGGGATGAAGTACTTCGAGTCATAATTAGAAAAACACCTCGCTCTTTTTCCGAGAGTTACAGGTTACTACAAAGCCAAGTAATATGTATCCGAATAACGTTGCGTTGAGTATTCATAGCGATTTCTGGAAATTAAACTTTCCTGTTGTAAAAAAGGGAAGCATAACTCGGGAATTCCAAATCCTTAATGTACGTATCTTATTCATCTCCCAGAAAAATATGGAAAGGTTGTGTTATGTGCTCTGCGAAAGGTTATTAGAAGGTTATTTTATACTGAAGCTTTTGCTTTGCATGGTACAAGTAACCTTTTCCAGGGAATATAGAAGCAAACTATGAAGTAAGGCATACATTGTTATATTTAATGGCCCTTGAGACAAAAATTGTACTTCCTGATCGGATTTAATTCATTTCTAGCATTTAGGGGATGAGGCCCTTGACCATCACGTAAGCATGGCGTTCATCAATGCTGTTATGAACTCGGATGTGACCTGAGGTATATAAGACTTCATTGACAGTCACCTTTGATCTTCCTATTGGTTATATTCATCCACGCAACCGTCTTTTCTGTAGGCGATGTTGCTGTGAAGGAGCTATAAACGAAAAGTAAAAATGGAAAGAGTTTTATAGAATCGTTTCATGAACTTTTCCAATCACGTATAAGTTGCCATTGACTGTAAGAAACATGTAGGTATGTTATTGCGTAAACTATTCGATTATATTTCAATAATCTAAAGAATGTAAGAAGTAAACGTATATTCATATTTATGGAGAGATATTTTGCTAATAACGAACAGTCGGTTTCGAAAGTCCTTGTTCATTTGGCGTGGATTTTCAGAGTTAAGAGAATTTGCATTGATGAGAATTAGCTGCGGTGCGGGAGGGTAAAGAAATTTGAAAGGGTATGCATATATATTTTATGATATCTCATCCAGCAATCGCGTTCCTTGGAATACATAGCGTGCTCCGAGAAAGATTGGCGAAGTCCGCAAAGAGCCATGGGAAAAGACTGCTGCAGACCTCTTGACCTTTCTTTGATTACTTTATTAATTCTGATAGAATCAGCTTTATCTCTCTGTCATAAGGCAAACACTTAATGTCATTTTATGACATATCATAGGTTTTAATTAGGTTAATAACCATTTGAAGTTGGTACAGAACCTGCTTTGGATTCAAGAAAAGCGCTTTTTCAGATTCTTGATTAATCATTAAGTTTCTTCGCTTTTAATTACCATCCGAGTTCAAAGAATTTCGGTAGACATTGATCTAGATATTTATTTTTCAGATAAACTTAATGTCCCAAAAACATTTTTAAGGTAATATGAAGGGATACTATTTTTTACAACATAGATTAGTTAAATGGTTTTCAGTTAAATCAACCAAGTGCAATCACTATATCATTAACTTTTTCTCTGTCACCTCACTCTTGATATATGCGTTGATGAATGTGATTGTGAGACAGATTAGTATTGATATTAATCTAAGTGTGGTGTAAATATGTATGTATATATAATCGAATATGATATATATTTCCGTATGTCTAGTATATTGCTTACAATATCTATCAAATTTAATTCTGGATACATTTTCAGCTAATAATTGCATAATTTTATCTCATCGATCTCTACAGCTGAAGAAGTATTTTCTTTGACAGTGCAAAATTATTTCTATTATTATATTCTACTCCTTCCTTAACATCTATGTATTACTCCTTGTTGGCGCCATTAACTTTCGTTGGTGTTAAAACATTTTAAGTATTAATATCAATCAACGAAGTACAATTTCACAAGGAGAATATCAGAATAAAATAATCCTGGCGTCGATTCAATCTGAGACGCTTTCCTTCGAAAGGAATTTATCCGCTCCATGTGTCCATCGCCCCCAATCAAGTTAGCCGTCTCGATGTCAAAGATAATCAGAGTCCACTTTATTCCACCTCATCTCCAATCATATTTTTCCCCGGGAACGAAAGAATTAATATGTAAAATCGAAGGGAGCGCCGATGGGCTGGCTCTACTCTCGCCCAGACTTTAATAACGAAATGCTTTATCCGCGTGTCGTGCAGCGAACAAGGTGAGGTCTCACGCATGTTAGCGTGGTACGGCTTCACATTTTACAGACCTTTCTCTCTTGCCGTCCTTTCCGCCCCGAGTTCTCCCCTTTCCGAGCGATAAGGATGGACTTTTGACGCAGGAGACCCACCGCACGACACTTCCATTCTCCCCCTTTCGCCCTTTCCTTAATCTTCCCTTCCGCCTCCATCTCTCTATCACGGAGAAACCTATGTCCTGCCACTTCTTCCGTCCGAAACCGCTCAGGCGATTAAATCGTTACGGCGCAAGCGGCGAGTTAAAGTTGTTAGCGGATAAGCACCGTTCTTCCTGCTCTTTTTAATATTAGAGTCACTTCTCGCTATGCATCCGAAATGAATCCATTGCCATCTTTGAGATCTTTAGCGCGGAGTTGGAATTGTTGATGTTTTTGGCCCACTTCATCTCCTCTGTTCATAAATCTTGGTGGCGAATAGTTTGTGCCAAAATCTTATTTTTTTTAAGACCAGCCGCGATAAAAGGACGAATCGTAGCTCTCGGTGTGGCTGGTCTGCGAGTATTTCCATGCTGAAATTAATCTTCCCTAGCGTGTACTCTTCGTACAAATAAAAATCTCTCATGAGTGGGACGACTGTAGGGACTATTAAAACATCGCAATTCATTCTCATTTTGTTGAATGTACGCTATCCTTCCTTCTTCTTGGTTCTAAATTCGAGACTAACGATTATTCATTTACTGAAGTAATTATTACAAAAGTCTTCAGTATGATAGGGATTTTTTAGGGTAATAACGTGCCTAATATTCCGCAATTTATATTACAGCAAAGATCGGTTCCTTATTATGTGTGTATATTATATATAATAAGAAGTAATTATTATTGGTGAACCTGAAATAACTACCACATAGGGAATCATGTGAGCCTATTAATGACACGGTTCTAGCGGACATATCTATCGGATTTCATTAATTATTTTTTGTATTGATAACATTTCCGGATATGTATCTATTTGTACTGGAGCTGGTTAGCGATGTTGCAGGCACCTCTTTATCTGTTTCTAACTATAAAATGAACCACTCAGGAAAAATGCTGTTATTTAAACAGAGTAACAAGTTATACCAATTCTCTACGGGAAGATTTTTGTAAAATATGCACGTTCCCGACGTATGTGGATGAGAATAGCACGATCACGAGGGACAAAATAGTGTTAATAGAGCTACTCAGAGAAATGATTCGTCGGAATATTCCGTAACGACCCTCAAAAGAATTTCTTTAACACCCTCCTACTCTCCATTTATTTTTGTATGTCTGCGACCGCGTGCCTTCGAAAGCACTCACAAACCTCCTTATAATACCTCTCTTTCTAGGATCACACGTGTCCGTTCGATGCATAGCGAGAAGATTAGTGTTGCCCCAAGGAGATGAAAGGGGAGGGAAGGGTTCTCTCTGGAAAGAGGAATAAACACCTCGCCCTTAAGAGCTAGGCGTGACTTTTTTGGGTAAAACTTCCCATCCCGTGACGGAACAATCATCTCCTCGTGATTTGGTACCGAAGATGAACTCGGCGACCTCGGTGTCTCTCGCTACCGCGATCAAACCCTTCAGGAATCTTCCGATGGTTCCCACGGATGACATGGTTTTCGACTTGATAGAAGGAAAAAATCCCAATAGATCAAACAGCGGCGCAAGTCTCTAACGCTGTTTGTTCAGCCTATCACTCGGACGTGAAAGGGTAGAAAGCTTTTCATAAACTAAGACCTTTTTTATTCCATATATTTGCCCTCTCAGCCCTCCATCCGAGCGCGTGCGTCCCCGTACAAACGAAATCCCCGAGCACTCTTTCGTCCGAAAGGCTCTAATTGCCATCCGTACGGGAATAGGAGAATAATTACGTGTTGACTTACTGCGAGACCCTCCTGTAATTGGCGTTTTTGTCTCGGCCGAAGCGGCACGGTTACAATTTTCTCACCTCGCTCGCGGGACTTCTCTTTATTTTTGATATCCAAGGGCGGGTTATTACGCCTGTTTTTCTTCCTTCCGCACCCACCGTCCGTATATAATTCCAAGCATGTTTTCGTCGCTTATTAGCGCCGAAACGTTCCCGTCAAGCCTCTAAAAGGAAACTTATACGGAGATATTCCCGGTGTTTTCCGTTATTGATGGCCTTCCGAAGTTCATAATGGGTCGGAAGGATTTATCCTCCCGAAAGGCTTGGATTCCCTATAAATTTTCACGCCTCTGTCTCATTGTTGGAGGATTCGTCGAAATCAAAGGGTTCGTTCTCGTTTCTCCAAAACTCTCCGCCGGATATAGGGGGCCAAAGAGGATTCGGGCTGGAGTTGTCTCCGAGTGGGACCGCTTTCATAACATGAGTTCATATTTCAGACGCTCTCTTCAGAACATGGCGCGAATGGCGTCCCCTCCGTTATTTTTTCACGATGCAAATTCAGTCGGGAATAAATCCCGTTCGAATGTTATTATCAATTACCGTCATCCTGAAAGGGTTCGTAATGTATACACCGTTCGAAGAAAATGCTTTCCTACATTTCGCTGGTTGCCGTGTTTTGAATGGGATTCCGAATTTCCATAACTCTTACTCGTTCCTTTCACCCAAGTTGAAAGGAAATAATGGCTATGCGGGGTTATAGACGAAAAAAATGTATGGGTTTACAGAAATTCACGGAAGGAATCAATTCGGAAGCGTTTCAATCTAAGACAGGTATATTTTTCCTTTTTCGTTTTAGTAGGCATTTCTCTCTAATAGAGAAACCAGAACGGGAGCGCATGTTTATCCTCATTGTGGTATGGATCCATTGTTTATTGATATATCAATGTATCTACTATTTATCAACAATTGGCGGGAAATCCTTTGTCTATATTTGGTGGTCACGCAACTCATTCCCTCCAGTTCATTTTTATCCTCCGCCTCTGCTTAATGACCTTTCATGAGTTTTTCGGATAATATTATTTTTTTTTTCATTCAAAAGGCTGCTATGTGAAACCTACTCCATGGTGGCAACCGTATACATAATTAAACATCAATCTTTGATCATAATTGAGCAATAGTAACCCCGAAATAATGCAATACATACAATACAAGTACAATTATGAAATCATAGTCAGAATCAACTTAGGTGAGGGGAAGAAGTATTCTGCCTGGCATTCACCCTATTCGGAAGGAAAACCCCTCCAAAACCTCCTGAAGGTAGTTCGCCATACAATTTCACATACAGTTTGTCATACAACTACAATTACAAAGATATATGCATTCATTACAATTTCTAACCACCATTATTATTACACCTTACTATACACACAAGTTGATCACCACAGGAGATATATTTCAATGGTATACTTTTTCATTACATTTACTCTACATTTACTTTCTATTTATCCATCATTTTTCTTAAGCTGTTTATACAAAACGATACGAAATTGGGGAAGAAGTTCCAGAACTTCCTCAGGTAATCTGTTTCACACATTTACGGTCCTGCTTAAGAAGTAATACTTGCAAATACCTGTCCTCTGTTTTAGCGGATATATTTTGTCTCATGGTCCCTCCTTGCAATATAATTTGGTTCTCGTAGCCTGATCTTGAGTTCTCTAAGTGAGGGTTTCCCGATAAGAATTTGATAGAAATTACTAAGCCGTTTTATTTTACGTCTCTTTTCCAGTTTATCCACCCTATATCCTTAACCATTCCTGAAACACTCTCACTCTTATTGATCCTATTGTGCCTATAAGATATCTGTTTTACTTTTACTGAGAATCTAGCAGTGAGTGGGAGCTGTCTTTGAAAAAGATTGCTTAATAACCCCATACCCCATTATTAAGCATTTTTTGCTTTGTAAATAACTTTTTACTCTTACGAAATTTTGCGTAAAATAGGAAAACTTCGAACTTGGTTTAGACGAAGGAATCTATTTTGTAGTGCATTATTTTTCTTCTCAGGTTCTTTTTTTATCAATCTTAGTGCAAAAACATAGCAAATGATGTTTTATTCATAGCAACAGTAATTAGTAGAACACCGAACATGGTAACTTTTATTAACCTTAAATGTTTGCGCAAAGGTTGGAAAACAGACAGCTTTTTAATATTTTACATAATCGAAGTTGCTATCTGTAAGTTAATGCTCTTATAGCGTTACATTTTATTAACAATAATTCTTTCGTCTCTCATCAGGCAGATATAGAAACTCTCCAAGGGAGGGAGGTACTTTCCAAAAGGGGGTACTTTCCAAGGAAGATGCGGTTTAGGACATTTTCCTTATGAACTTATCCCCAGTTATCTTTTTCATGCCATTTTGTCGAGATGAAAGCAGTAGATATTTAATGATCCTGGAAAAACTTCGCTATGCTAAAAAAAATCGCTATTGATGCGATATCACCAAGTGGATACTATCGCCCTCTTCGCGGCCTCTCCCCTTCCCCTGGACCCACCTACACATCTCTCGGTAGACTAGCCAATTTGCCTGTTCCGTCTTTAATTATTTTCCAGTTATCTCATCCTTGACCTGCCTACACAGATTTACATTTCCTTTTCGGTTCGTAGCTCGGAATTCGATTAACTAATCGAGATTCATGCATCCGTGTCACGCCATTCATCTATTTCCAACGGATTTTACCTATTTATCTTCGATGTTTACTATGATTAGTTCTGTAGGATCTTTCTACTGATTATATCTCGCCTGAAAGAAGTTTATGCATAAAACCTATATCGTTTGTGCATTTACCTTCACCATTGTCTTACTTTCGCTTTTGTTATTTTATTTCGAAGGACAAGACGCATCAATTTTACAAATTGAAGTAAGCCTTGTCTCTTTCCTCGCTCCCGGCTCGGACGAATTGCATGACTTTATCTTGTCTTTATTTGCACGAGACAAAGGAAAACTTTCATGTGAAACACACAATATTTTAACGATCTACAATGTATTTGTAAATCCTCGCGGCTTTCGACGTCGCCGAAATTTAAATTCTGAATTTCCAGCTGCTTTTACTGAATTCTCACTTTGGTCTCGTTGCTTGTGTCGAAAGATATTAAATATATGTATCTGAGTCGTCGATATTTGCAGAATCTTTTAGATCGTATTGCTGTTATAAGAATAAAAAAGAGAGAATATATAAAAAAAGACTGGTAGTGATAATAAAAATACACGAATAAAGAATGTTTTCTTCTTCATCGAAGTGCGTCTTTCTTTTCCTCCGCCACGTAGCTCGGTGACTCCAATCAATAGAGTTCGTGCAGCCCACGGAGGAACAGGCAAGGAAAGTGTCTTATTTTCCCATTCCACGAGGGCATTCTTTCCTTCGGCTCACATTTCTTAGTTTACCTCCTCATTCCCTTAACTCCTATTCTTCCCATCTTCTCCTTTCCCTACAAGTCCTAAATCTCTCCTTCGAGTTCTCTTTCTCCCCCTCCTACTGTTGCCGTACATCTCTAAACATTTTTCTTAAACTATCGTCTCTCTTTCTGTCTCTCTTCACTTTCCTTTGTTTATTATATTGCTCCTTTAATGGTTTCAATGTCGTGACAGCGTAGAAAGGAAGAGAGATTTATTTTCGTCGAGACTATTATTAAGTTTTATTTCGTTATGGATATTTATTTTCGTTTGTATGTATTCGACCTTTATCAACTTTATTTTTTCTGAATACGTTCATACTATATGTGTTGGGTAAATGATCTTTGACTGCCAATATTTCACTTTCTATATCTTCTTTTATCTTTCAATTTCTCCGAAAGAAGGATAGCATTGTTTTATAGTTCTTGATGCCCTAGCTAGCAATCGGGGACGGAGCCTTTCTTTGTGATATCGATGAACGTTTATTAAAATAACAAGGGTTCAAAGAGATAGAAAATAACATAGAATAACATAGAAAAAGAATGCTAAAAAGTCTGTTTGATGTTGGATGAACGAAAGACTCATGTATGCAGATTTTGCATCTATTTTTTTAATGTAAGTGTAAGATAACAAATTTTTACTTTTCACCTCGCATTATTGCAATCTCAGAGTTCTAATAATCCCCTTATCCATTTGATATGAAATATTTTTCGGTATTTATTTTCGTTCGACAAAATATTTCGACTCCTTGGCTTATTTTTAATCAAAAAATCTCAATACTTGTTCTTAAACTTAAAATATACCTACGTAATTTCCGGAAATCAAAATTCTTGAAAATTTACGGTTTTGAGGTAGGAATGGGTTGTGTATTACTGCTAATATATGTATTGTAAATGGAGGTAATGATCTATTTAATTCTGCCATTATTGTGCTACGGACTTTAAATTTAGTATTAATAAGTATTTCGTTACTATCGACAGCTTTTTATCGTCGAGGGGAAAATGTCGATCCAATAAAGTCGAAAGTATGAGCTCTAACAAATTCGAAATAAGGATTTGACTTACGTTAACATGAGTATCACATACTAACGGATCTTAACCGCTACCTCGAAAATAGAAGGAAACGTATGATTAAGCACTTCATCATCACCTTCTTCCTGGGCTCCCAAATAGTCAGCTGGTTAACGCGTCCAACTTCAATGAAAGGGGTCCAGGATTCGATTCCCGGTGGAGGTCTACGTGCGAAATGACCTCAGCTGTCGAAGCACTTTTATCAATACTACTACCCTTTCTTCCTCCTACACTCAGTCTAATTAGATTGTAATTATCTCAGAGAAATAGAAGGCTAAGGCTAGAGTTCCAGTATTATTATAATAAAGTACACACGTTACAAGTGGGCAATTGTCCAGTGGCAACGTCGCATATATATAGAAAGAAGAAGAAGATAAAACATCCGCACACATCTAATACATACACAAAAGTCCACAGCTCCCATTATGTCCAACAATACTACAGGCCTTACCATACAGAAGTTATTTAGGTTATTTAGTTTTAGAAATAAAACAGACATAAAAGTAAAATCTATCCGCAGTAGAATCTAAAAAGACGAATTTCTCCAATTTCCAATAAGCTTCATAAGATTCATCTCTTAGAATAAAATCCTTATAACGTGGAACCAAGATGTCAGTAAGAAACCGCATCGCCTTTTTAATAAGCAATGGAAAAGAACGTTATAATTCCACTAGGGACTGGAGACGGTGGACCACATTTCAGGAAACCACTTGCAATGCAGTTGTGGTTTCTGATCTCCAAATAACTCTCATTTCACTTTGTACGTTTCCTGCCCTCACTCCTTCCCTTAACTTCCGTCTTCCATCCTTTTCAGACGTCAATTGAAACTCGTGCCCCGTATCCTTATTTATAACGATTCGGACATCCTCCTCTTTTTTAGGCTGTCCTTCTCTCCCTCATTTCATTCACCCTCGTAGACGACTCCCAAGCCCATTTTCCTCGAGAAGGTGTAACACCCTTACCCTAGCTCTTCCCCATCCCCCTCTTCCTTTCCGCCGCAATAAATCACGCTTCGTGATGAGGGAAGCACATATATCTCTCTTCCTGCTCCTCCTCTTCCCCTTCTGTCCCGTGGGGGTTTCCCGCTTTCCAAATGCCCTCCCTTTCTTTTCTCTTTCTTTTTCATCTTCTTACCTTTTCAACTACCAGTGTATCCTCCGCTACTTTGGTCGCGTAATATAGCTGCTCTTTATTTTCCTTTATTTCTCAATTCAAAGTAAACTGCTTGATACTATATGGGACTCGCTTTGCTTGCGATAAAAGATTACGACACAATCACGTCATTTTGTATTATGTTATATTTTCTTCTTCTTTATCTCCTTCACTATAACTAAGAAGCCGTGAAAAGTTCAGAGAGTTCAGCTCTAGTAGATAAATAAGTTGCTAAGAGGGAAATTATCATGTTATAATTGTTTACAAAGGTTGTTGTTCTTTAATTCTTATTTTACATTGTATGAAGAATTGGCGTTGTAATCTCATATAGTCACCAATTCAACAAAATGTCCACACTATATACATTTTGTTTCTGTTGTCAGAGTCCAATACACATTTTGTTGATTAAGATTGTGTTGTTAATGACTTGTTAAGAGTGTTTTAAATCGTTCATAAATAATAGAGTAAATGCCTGCGATTTTAATAGTGGTTTCTGTCGATTTTAGGCAATGTTGCGATTGATCAGAAGTGTTTTTAATGGCTGAAAAATAGCGTAATATGATTATTGAGAAAATTCTTGAAGTGATTCTCAAAAATATTAAGTTAACAAAAAAGAAAACAATTTTAATCACCTTAAAAAGAATCTTGATTCCGTAGCTAAGCAAGTTATACATCTCAAGTTTTCAAATGAATAATAAACGAAAATTTTGATTGGGAAAAGGAATAACATGCTTATGATAAGCTTTCGGAGCGGTAATCGGATGTGCTTGAAATAAGCCTATTAATAATTTGAATTTTGCCTTACTCAAAAGGCCCCGTAGGAAGATCTGCTAACAAGACGGAAAAGTTTTCTATTCTCTTGTTTCTGGCCTTTACAAATCTCACTCCGTCTTGTTTGCTTCTCTCCCGCCTGCTTTCTTATCTTATCTCTTCCTCACTTCCTTCTGTCACCCGCACTTGCCGGGCTTGTTATTTCGTTACGTTTCCCTAATTTCGCGTATATCCTTTCGCAGTTGTTATGCTTTCCTCCATCTTAAAGATTCCCTTCAGTTTCTCCCTTTCCTTCTATTTCTGCTCCTTTTGACCTTCCATCTCACAAGAATTTGCTCTCGGAGTGGAGTTCTAAAGAGAGATGGTTCTTTTGCTTTTGCCTTCCTTCACTTTTGAAATTCTCTTTGGCGCTTCCTAGCTGTATGCATTTTATTTTCTTGTGTAGTCATTTTATAAAGACGATGCGCGAGGGGAATCATATCACTTGCAAAGGTCAAGTTCGTGTTTGATATGGTTCCTCTCTTTCAAATATTGGTGGGTTTTATTTAACGAGGATGGTCACTACTACTACAAAATTATATCATATTGAGTCCCAATAGAAATTAAATTAAAATTGGGTTTGGAAGTTTTCGAGTATTCTCATCTTATTTGAGAAACTTTACTCGAAAATGTTGATAACATCTTATTTTGAATTCATTTTATTTTATGATGAAAAAATTACATTTTATAGTAATTGATAAATTCTTTGTTTCGAAGGATCAATATTATTCTAGCAAAGATATTTGATAAAGACCCCAATAATTTTTTTTACTTCTTAATCTTCCCTATATTAATGAAATTTTTATGTCAAAACATTTATGTAGCTCATTTTCCGTCATATCTTTGATTCCTTGAAAATCTTTGTTCTATTAGTTGACTTACAGCGAGTTATTCCAATATTGTTTCTTTTGAGACTTCATAAAGTGTTCACTCGTAAATATGTATATCTTTCATTTTTTATTTCATGCTTCTTTTGAATACAACATTTCATCGATCTATATGTTTGAAGAGGTGAAAGTAATAAGAACCCTATCACTTTCTTTCGAATGGAAAAGCGTCATTCGTTTTCCCTCTTCCGTGGGCACGTCTTTTCCAATACTCCTTTCCTTTATCTTCCTTTCGTTTTCTTATTTTAAACTCGCCTCGTTCCGCATTTCTTTCCGCTTCCTTCCTTATGTATCAACGTCTCCCTTTCCACTTTCTCGACTGCGCATTCTTCATTCCTGACTCCGTAACATCTTTCACCGGCTCCCCCTGCAGGATACCTCACCTACTGCTAAGGATATTCCGCCCCGAATCCACCTATCTATTTTCCCTTCACATGAATTTCCATTCCCGTAATGCCCGCCATACCAGTCCTTTGTTTCATTCCTTCACATCCCTCCGCGTATCTCCTTATTATTTCCGGAGGCACCTTGATTATGGGTCCATCGAACCGTACCCATCTTCTCTCTCCAAAGGCTAGGGAATGTTCCGTTTCTGTTACAACGCTATATATGTTATACGTAATTGCTCACAAATTCTTCTACTTTTAGATATGCGCAATTCGGTAGAGCATGATGTGGAAGCAGGTCACGCACGCTCTGTATTTTACTGCATTCGCCGCTGTAGTGGAGGTGCATGACTTCTTCTAGACCGAAAGCCGTCTGAATCCTCTGCTGCATCCTTCGATTCCAATCAATGTTGGCTGTATTGAGCTTGAAAGGAGAGTAGAGACGAAAGAGGAAATCTCTTGGGTAGTGAAAGCATGTTACTCCCAGATAAGGATCCCTGTGAGAGCTGAGATTTGGTTTGACAGAAAAGCTGAACTGCTTTCGTTTCTCGAGTATCGTAGTATCGTTGAATTTTCTAAAAATGTGAAAATTTGTATCATTTCCAAAGATAAAGATAGCGAGTATTATTTTGTCTCAAAAATCTTCGTTGGAGAAGGAAGTAATGAATTGTTCGTGAGGAAAAAGGAAGAATGGAATTATTCTCATTTTACGTAGCAAAAATTCAACACAGATTATCACATTGGAATACCACAATTTACATTAAATTAAAACGCAAAAGCTCTTTTGTATGAAATTTCACTAGTATCACATCCCAACTAGAATGACATAAGTGCTTCTGCTCCAGAGGTTTATTTCAAATATTCATTTGTATTTTCTAAATTCACTGCAATATAATTCTTCCTTAAATTAACAGAGAAACTGCCCTTATAAGTGTTAAATAGATTATTAATTGTAAAAATTGGTTTAAGTAAAAATTTGAGTGTATGAATTACGAGTAAGCTACTACAATCATAATACATAGGTTAAAAACCTAATCATAAAATGATTGCATGATTCATTGTAACAGAATACCACGATTATCTATAGGATTAAAATGGGAAAGGCATATCGTACCATGACTTTACTAATGTCAAATCATTATTTATTTACCTAATACAGCGGATTTTTAAGTAATGAGGAATATTTCGATACTTTATAAAGTAACGTGAGCGTTTTATGACAGTAATAATACGTTTGAAATCATTTATGGCACGTATTTCTTTTGGGTGGAATTTCATGGCAGTGACTCTTGGAGATTTCACTTTCGTACGCTTTTAATTAGAGAAACCTCCACCATCCACCATATGACACACATGGCCTTACTTGTATTAGCTACTTTATATTAAACTTAAGATTCTTTATTTTAGAATATCAAGTGTATGAAAAAATTTCATTTGTATTTTTATTTTTCGCAAAATGAAAATATTTTGTTAAAATGGAGATAATAGGCAAAAGAGCTCCTCAAATGGAATATTTAGTCAAAATTGTAATACTGTGGAACAACGATCGAGAAGTACTGCTTTTGATACATTTTGGTATTTATGAGCTCAAAGGCTTTGTTTTTTATTTTCCATATGAAATGAACTTAAAAGTAAATATTTATTGAGCTACATTTGCTTCATTACCTAAATTTTCAAAAAATATTGTTATTCTTTCTCGCGAAAATTCTTTACAGAAGAGACAGTCAATTTTTGGAATTCCGTTGCGTAAATTTGCGGGCAAAAATAAATCATAAATATCAATAGTTATTGAAGTTTCTTACTCATGACAGTGTATGTGAAGCATGAAAGGTAAATAAATATATTTTCGTCGAGCGTTGAGCTTTTATAAACAGTTTTCACGTTTATGATGGGGTCCCTGAACTCTCTTGTGCCTCGATTAACCTCATCGAGGAATGAACAGTTCGTCACGGAGTAATGTTTATGTGAGTATCTCATGAATGCTATAGCGGAACTCTACGTGTCATAATCAAATCCGTATTTTACGCCAGCCCAGGAGACTGGGGCTGAATTTTCCGAAACATGAACTTCCTTCACTCCCAAACACGGAAAGGATAGTCGTAACGGAGCGACTTGGGCGGACAGTAAAATTTTCTCATCACCGCAATTCACAATTTTTGCCAAGCTTCATTTTCCGCGCGACCATTTTCGACGCCGAGACCCTTTTTTTTCTGCAAACAAACTTTCTTTTTCTGTACCCCGCCACGGCTCTAAAGAGAGAAATAACATCCGCTAGCAAAAGCAGGTGCGCATTGTGATGCTCACGATGGGACCGAAAAAACAGGAATAACGAGCTACGAAATAGCTCGCAGTGCATATATATTTTTTCCTCAAGGTTTGACAGCGGCACGCACGTATAGGAAAGCGCATACAATACGGTCAGAGTGTCACTTTTTCCGAAGCTCGCCTCCGCTTCTTTATGAACCCGTGCGAGGACTCTTCGGGGGAAAAGGGTCATTCCATTGAAAGGGGTCGCACTCGAGGAATAGGAGTAAAAGGATGACAAGTGAGAATAGAGAGGTCCGGATAGGTGAATGGAGTCATCCCGATTTACATTTCGGTCTCCAAACGTCCCTCTCTTTTTCCCATGCTCACCACAATGGTGGACTAGTCGAAGAGTTTAGCATAAAAAAACTTTACTCTCGATGGATGAAAAAAGCTACTCTTTGGTGGATTAAAGTACAATGGAGTGCGGTATTTGGTCAAGAATGAATTCGTGTCCCTTCAAGGTCTCAGCATTTGCTCGTAACTGACGAGGAGTATAGTGTTCATAAAATCAAGAAATGGACGGTCGTTTCACGGAGTTCTTTCCCTTTCTTCTGCAATAAATTTGAAGATTGTGCCGAGGTTGAATGGAATGTTTTACAAAGAGAAACATGTGAGAGAAATGTCCGTGAAATTTATATCTTAACGAAAAAAGGCGAATATTATGAAAAGAGATGTACCAATTTTTACCCTCTTTCTACGAGAAGGTTTGGGTAGTAAGGATATATTATTATTGTTGCGCTAGACGTTATGTTACATTGTGTTTTAAATTCATGTTTTCGCGTTTCCTTGAAAAATTCATTAATGTATTTCAGTTATTTACATAGAGGTGTAATTTAGAACTCGGAAAAACAGCCATGATAACTATCGTCCTATGGGCTCCCGGATAGCCAAGTGGGCAACGCGTTCGACTTCAGTGAAAGCGGTCCCGGGTTCGATTCCCGGTGGAAGACCATATGCGAAATGACCTAAGCTGTCGAAGCACTTTTAACAATACTAATACTAATACTAAAACTATCGTCCAGTTATTGGTGAGTTGTTGAAAGTACTAAATGGGAATGGTTAAGTTTTTTTTTACTTTACATGAAACTATTTCTATATTACATAAATGCAGCACATAAAGTTATATCATTGTTTAAAATTTATTTATATATCATTATATGATTGTTACTATTTTAATCAAGAAAATTAGATTTGATAACATTGATAAGTTATGCAACACGATCATACTTTAGGGCCTCTAATCAATACAAGTGCTACCAATTTAGTTCCTCATGAAAATCTCCTTAAAGAAAGGATCTTTTCAGTAATTTTTAAAATATAATAGTACGATTTACGTATTTAGTTCAAGCTATTAAATCTAACCTATTGAAAATTTTCCGCAAAACATTTAATATGAAGTTAATCACATTTTAAATGCAAAAGCTTATACGTTAGATATGTAATATTCTTGTTACGAGTTCTGGAAGAAAAAACTTAAGATGTACTCTATTTGAGTGTTTATGAAAAGCAGGATTTTAATTTCATTAGTCTTTTCGTGTTTGAAATATTTTTACCTGCCAACCGTTTCTCTTGTTTATTTTCCGATTTAAAAAAGGTTATCCAAAATTTAGGGTTTGATAAAATGATTTCACTATCTTGTTTGTATTTATCAACAATTCTGCAATGAGATATACATTTCATGCACTTATTTTCAAATTTTTCATGTTGTGGATTATTAGGTTACTCCCTCTGGAAGTTATATTTTCCAACCAGCCTTGATATTGATGGATCTAATACATCTTCGGAAGGAAAGATATTGATATGAGCTGAAATAGTCGAATGCGAGACCCCGAAGGCTTCATTCTCCACCAAAAAATAGACGCGGTAATAGAACGTCAGGAAGATTTCAATCGAATATAGATTCCGGACAACATGAGGATAGGGTTACACTGTTTCACCGAAGGGCATCTGTGAGAAAATTCCCCCTGACTAGTCATGTGGATCTTCTTTGTTTGGGAGGGAAGAACCTTTGCATGCAAACCAGGACATAGGGCTGTGAGATCGTCCAATAGCCAGGGCTAGTCGAAGCGGAAATGCCTCACGGAGATGGAGAGTGTCAGAAGACTGAAGGAAAGACTATCTCGCGGATGGGAAAAATAATAAATAAGCTTCAATCCGTAACGCTCCTTCCAATCTCTTCCCGTAGGGAAGGGAAGAGTTAAGAGAACGTCCTTTTCCAAAAAATAAGAATTCCTCTCTTCGATTTCCTCATACGGGCGTCATCCTAAACTCCATATAAATGCAAATGTTTCCTTAAAAATGGCGGAAAATCGAGTGCGAAGAAAAATGGCGTCAAAGAAGCGCGGTCTATTTTACCTCCCGAGCCGAAGATCCCCTACAATTGCGTTTGCCTTATATTCTCCTGGCCTTCTCTGTTCCCGCCCTGTTTACTTTTTATGCGGAATAATCTCGCGGATGGAGTTTTCTCTTGTCTATCAAAACCGAGGCTGGTTTTCTCTCTCGCTTGCTTTCAATGGGCTTTGTGGTGACAGCTGTCCCGGAGAATAGAGGTTCTCACCTCCTAAATCCTTTGCGGTTCAGCGTCCTATTTTTCACGTCTCACAGTCTCTAAATTTGGAAGACGACATTACAGTATACGCAGACTATTTTTATTCCCGTGAATGGAAATTAGAGGTTTAAAGCCATATGAATTCCACAAAACCAGCATTTTTCCGTATATTTTGTATGCTTTAACATGTCAGCATCGCCTGCATGCTCTAATGTAAATGTAGTTTTGATGAATGGAAGAGTTAGCAGAAATTGGAATGTGAGGAAAATAATTTAATTTTTAACGAAGAAAAATTCTTTTTCATTTACCTCTCAGAAAAAACCTCTAAAAAGTGTTTATGTATTTTTCTCTCTTTGGGGTCTGCATTTGTTACCTTGTCACCGTCGTGATTGCGAAACTCACAGTCCTGCCTCTAGCCTTATTCCATACCCTCATTTATTTTATGAATGAATATGATCATGCGGAAAACAATATTAATATCCTCAAAATTCGAATCTTATCCAAAGATCACTTAGAGCTCATTGTGCTCATCATATGAAACGTTTTAACACTGGTTATTTCCGTTATAATGATTTTGAATGCTATTGAATCGTGATCATATATGCACCTGAAGATGCAAGCATGCTCGTGAAACTGGTCGTAGGTTAAATGTCCTGTGGAAATATACGAAAATTCTCTTTCTTTGATATATGCACCTCATTAAAAAATTAAGTATGTAATGAAATATTTCAAGTCTTTCGTGAGCTGGATTATACTATAAAAATATAATTTATCGAAGGGCCTAAATTTTACATGGCCTATAGTTTTATCTAGAAACAGCAAATCGTAATGTTACAGTAAGCATTTTACGCCCGCAGTATTAACTTTTGATCCTAGAAAGTTTTGAGAGAATTATTTTCAATATTTTCTATTACTGGGAATTTGCCACGAATCCAATTTTTCGATTTTACTTGATTTATGCTCATGTATTGTTGGGTGCATCAAAGTTGATGTGACTTGAATGCTCGATTAATTATTGCAATATATATTGAAGTTCTCCCTTAAAATAATAAACAAATATTGTGGTGACGGTAGAAGTATTCTTTTCCTTATTCTTTATAATGGAGAACTACCACAAAGTCGAGGCCGAATCAATAGATTCTATTAACGACTGAAAGATTTTTCTGTATCACTATGGATGTAGGCTGGCGATTTACTGTATTCTTTTCTATAATATTATTAGAAAATTTCGAATCGTGAATAACTTGCTGCAGTGGTTAAAGAGTAACTACCATATATCTTATAGATTGACACGCAAGCAAAAGAGAATACCTCTCAAAGTAGAGTTACTTGACAAGTTGTAAAATCTCTTTCATAATTTCGGTACATTTAGATATTAACCATCGTTAAATGGCCGAAGGTGACGGCGTTCCTTTGAGTTTTCAATGCATCTAAGAGTTTTTGATACTCTAAGAAATATCTTAACACAATAATCTATTTTTGACAATGATAATGTTGATAGAATAAAGCAAGCCTGTTTTCCTCCGGTTTGAAAGCTACTCTAAAACTAAAAATGTAATTCGTTAATTTATTTATCATATTTAATATCATAATCAAGTGTTTCAGCAAGAGCATCCGAGGTAGAACGTCAAATGCAGTAGTTATTTCATTAACTACCGTTCATGAGAAAAAAATCAAATGATCCTTTCGAAAATTGTGCTAACATAAGATGCAATTCGTTAAGGAATCCTAAAATAAAAAAATAACATTGCAACGAACTCCCGCCTCCTATATGACTATAACTTTCATCATAGCTTTTGAAGTTTCGAAGAAGACTCCAAACCGTCATCATTTTCACCGTTTGAGTACCTATGCATCTCGTAAGAGTAATTAGAACCTCTGCAATCTCGATTAAGTGAATCGCTGTTTCCACATGTTTTCACTCCGCATACGAAGCTGCTCCCTGAAATTACTAATTGTATCTTTTTTGAGACCTGTTTAGCCCTGCCGGGTGAAAAATAATCCTCTCTTTATACGCGAATAGCACGAATTACTTAGCGTCTCAAAGGGAGAGGAATGTCCGTGGACGGGTAAATCTATCTTTGTTTCACTTACGAAAACAGGTCACGTAACTCGTGTTATTTCATGTGTTGACTCGCGAGGAATGGAAGATGCGGGAGGAGTAGGGAGAGAGAGAGGGAAGGATGGGAAAAAGGAAGAAAAGGCGGAGGAAATGTATGGGCGCACGTTTAAGCTCGAAACATAAATGCCCATTCCATTTATTATGGATTTTCGGCGCCTCTTCAGCGTTCCCTAATAGGGTTCCGTATGCATTACCCTTAGCAATGTAGAGCTACATTTTTAACTCCTTCCGCATTCATGGATATCATTATAGTTTTCGTTGGATTTACTATGTTGTATATGAATCTGTTCCGAATGTATTCCACTTCTACGCGTGCAACTTTCTATCCGCAGCTCAGGGTGAGGGCGCGGTTCAGTCAGCCTGAGTAATTTTCGTCGAATCGTATTATTATATATCAGGGGTCTACAATGTGGTAGATGTAGACCTTCAAGGATTGATATGATAGGCTCAAGGGTCGATTACTACTCGGAAATTAGGGTCAAGTGGAAAATTATCAACATTAATAATAAAATTAATATACTCCCGGAAATGAATTTACCAAACCACAAGATGGACACCAATGTATACTGCATTGATTATTAATATATCACGAGTAGAGATACGTATCTCTTGTCGTGAGGCATGGAAGTAATACCACATTGGAATAATTATATGATATTGGTCTAATGAAAAAGAAAGAGCAGCAAAATGAATCTTTTATAAATCGCTTAAGCGTCCATGTTACTTTTCCTGTTATAATTACATTGCTGTGCAATACAGGAGGCCAATAAAGAAACAAGAAAAATTCTTTAAATGGTCGCTGGTCCGAAAAGTTTGCGGACTACTGTTTTAAATTGACGATTTAGTCGAAATATATACGTTAATTTTGAGAAATCTTTGCTCAATCTATTGAGCTTGTTAATGAGATTCAAGGAATTACGAGTATTTAAGCTTACCAGTAAAGAAGGATAGTTATGATAATTTTTTGCCTTTTTAAATATTAATAATTGGATATTAATAATATATTTATAAGTAGCGGAGTAACAGATAAATATTATCTTAAGCACGGGAAAACGGGTAAGAGTGGTTTTGCGCAAGATGGTGTGCACCCAGGAAAAATCCCAAGGGAGAATGGACTTGAAAAAATTTAACGAAAGCCGCCTTTTCTTCGTTAAATTAATATATGTAATAAATAATACGGCGTAAATTTTTGTGAAGTACTCTCACATTCACACTCACATTATATAATATGCATTAAATATTAGTAAAACTTTATTTAGCGATGTTTTGAACGCCTCAACTTGCAATAACAGCGGTTTCTCTGGTATGTAGCCCCGTGGGTTTCACTCGGACTTAAGCCCCAACGTTCAAATTAAACGAACTTGAAAGTGTGTTAGTGACGGTTTATGACAATTTCCCAATTAACCATTCGTTACCCTTCCCTGCAAGAAAGACTTTAGGTAAGCCTAGGTTTTTTCAAAAAGTATTTAGGGAGGTAATAAAACCAATCCAATCTTCTCCTACCTTAGTCATCAATTGTCCATTGCATCATGCACCTCAAGTCCAAGGCGAAGTTTACCATTAGAAGATAGAGCTCCGGGCTTAGGTTTGTTTGTGTAGAATCTTAAACCTAACGTTGGGCAAACCAAAGCGTTCCTTTAAAGACAGAGTTTGACCGAAAAGGAAAGTTCTAAATCTCCCGAAAAGTCTTTTCCGTCTTTCAAATCCTCAAGTATTTTCCGAGTAATCCTGAAAAGCCGCTTTGAGATGCATGAACTCCGATATAGCCTAGGTAAGCTCCATTCTCGCGGGAAATATGTTAAATGTTTACCTGGAGAGCGCTTGGTGTTACATATTTTATGAGCCCGTTCTCTACGCTGGGAAGGATAGAATATCCCTTTCCTAACCTTAACATCGGGTGGTTTCACCTGAGTGAGAGTAAAGTAGTTTCTACCTTTACATTTCGGATGGTTAGGGTTTATAACGGAGTGATTCAAGTTGTCTAATTGTATGAGGTCAACGGCTGTTTAAAGTTAAATGCATACAATTTTACATGATGTTAAAATATATAAATAAACCTTATTTACTGATTCCTCTTAAACCGGTGATGTGAGGAAAATGAAGTTCCTTCTGTAGATCCGGTAACTTTTTCATTTACTTACGCGGCCTCACTATCAGAAGGTTTTGGCTCCAGTGTTTTATGAGTTATAGCTCGGAAAGAGTAATTTTTCGCTATTGTCCGCATGGCATAAAAGGTAGCATTAATTTACTCTTTGCGCACCGTATCGAAAGAAAAGTATGCATATTTACACAGAAAAAACCTTCAAAATATTGGAAAACCTCTATTGCTGAGCTGCATCGCAAGAAATACTGAAAATACAGAATAACTTTCACATTTTAAATAAACTCCAAAAGAGTTCACTCTCGTTACATAAAAGTCAGACTCATATTAAAATAACATCCATAAGATATGGAATTCATATAGTATATAATTAATATAAGACTTAATATTCATTAAATTCATGTACAAAATATAAATTTAATTTAATTTCTACCTTAAATCTTTAATGTTCACCTGCATTTACTTTTAGCGTGAATTGTGCATCTTAAGGCGCAATGATATAGTGAATTATGTAGCAGAGAATTCCTTTTAGGTTGTCAAATCGAGCGTTTGACTTGCGCTCAACGAGAGTTGGTCGCTCTTTTATGGAACCGCCTCTTTATGGTTGCTATTCCTGCCAAAAAAATTTCCATCTGTCGACCATGGAAACCATTCTTTCCTCTCTCTTCCTTTATCTCTCTCGTTAAGATGCGTTACGTTGCTTTTTTGAGGTCGCATCCACACATTACGGGGCCTTGAGTTTCGCAGTTTTCTTTTGTGCGAAGGAATTGAGAGTAGATGCCAGAAAAAATCGTCAGCAGGATTATATTCTCATCCCATCGCTCTTGAATAGCGTATGCATATTATACTCGCTCACTCACTTTCATCATCGGACAAGATTTCGATTTGAAGAACCTTGGAGGAGACATTATTTCCGAACGTATCGGTAAACATACTTTCCGGGCTCCATGTAGTTTCGTTTTTCAATCTTGGCCTCTTTAGCAAATTGAGGGGATGAATCGAGAAAAATAAAGTTGATATGTCGGGAGATATTTCGAAAGGAGGTGGAATTCGCTTCTCCGCGAATTTAATTATCTGTGAGAGCTTATGCGAATATTGTTGGGGGTTACGTGAGTTTCGAATGGAGTCGTTCTGATCCGAGTAGAGTATGAAGTGCGTTTTACGGTTGATGATGATGCTTTAAGTTTATCATCTGCGGATTGGTATTTTTTCGGCTGAGCTGTATTTACTTTTCCAGCAGACTGTGGTACTTAAATTCCATCGCCCTCCTCCGTACGAAAAGTCTTTGGATTTTCTCTTCTGAGCCAGCGTATTTAAACTGGCATCTCAAATACGAAACGTTCCTGCCCAGTTACTTGCACCGTTTTCGTGCTCCTTTTTCCCCTTCGGATAAAATTGTTTACGTTACTCTACCTTAAGTATGAGCTAAGTACTTCTACAGGTACCCACTACCTTAATTCGTCTTATTTAACTTAGCATAGGCTGCCATGATGGAGAGGTTTGAATTTACTCGTTTGCTTATGTTTACTCTCGGTTTGGTAAAGTGTGGCTGGTGATCCGCATGTGGATTTTCGAGGTTGTACGAATGGCTCTGATGTTATATTGAAAATGAAAAAAATATATATGGTATTTTAAGATATTCTTGATAGCATTAAGTTCGTTAAATACATCATTATATGAATCTTGATTTATATATAAAACGATAGAGTTTAAAAAAGCGGACGCGCATAAACATTTTAAGGAACTGTAAGCTCATCGTTCATTGTATTCAAAACAATAGAGAGAAATTGTTTGCATGATTTATTCCGCTTCAAACTTTAGTTAGTAAACATATGTAATAGTTAAACTAGTCGCAATTTTATTTAAAGTTTTCGTATTAGTGAAAATGACTTTCTGACCCTCATCTAAATTGTAAATTTTTTATGAGGAATATTTTGCCTGAATAATAGCCTGCTCTGCCCTTAAAAGACATGTGTTTGTGATATACGTTTACCGAGGATGTTTCCTCGTCAAAAAGAAGGAGAAACATTTTTCTGAAATCCCATATATCACATCTATGCACTTTTGTATTTTCTTTGACATAATTTTTCCCCCTCTTTCCTTCCCACCTTTCACATTTAACGATTGGCTGAGACTTTTATCCATTATTTGTTTTTATTGCAGAAATTGCTGCAGGGCTTGGTACATTTTGAAACAGGATAACATGAAAAATAGTTAAGTTGGGTGCTTTAGTAACAGAACAGAACACATTTCTTTAAATTGTCGTCCTATTTGTCGAAAATAAATAACAAAGATTAAGGAAAGGTGTATAACATAGCACGGAAGAGCCGTGCGGCTGAAGTACATTCCTGAAAAGGAATGACAGGTGTGAAAAATAGGGGCACGACTGGGACTCGAGCCTAAGTCTCCCACTTTCCGGGTAGGTTTTGTAACTACTGAACTTAGAATTTCGAATACCTGCATGGAACGTGGGAGAGCTTGGTTCAAGTCCCATTCATGTCACTATTTTTCACACCTGTTATTCCTTGAAAATAGATACATTTTTATTCACCTTTCATTCAAAGGTTATCGTCCATTAAGTTCCCAAAAAAAACATCTCGAGTTTAAAACGCATTCATACAATCACGGGATTGGGAACGCGATTATCTCATCCACTCCCGCATTATTGTCGTCGCAAACAGGAAGAAAAAGCCAACGTGATAATGGAACAGATCGCGAAGTATTCGGTCGAGATAAGCGTTTTCAAGAACCATAAGTTACGAGGGTCTATGGCTGCATCTATTGTCCCGAATGGGCGATCGATGTATTCCTCCGATACGAAGAACCATCCGGTACCCTATCATCCGTAGATCCGGAGGTCATTACATAATTAATCGACTTCATTGTTTTATCCCATTCAATCGCTCGACATAAGTGCCTCTTCCTTTAATCTATGGTATCCTTTTCGTAGTTCTCAAATATCGAAGCACCGCGGGCGCCTAATCTCCGTGACACCGCTGCCATTTCCCTCTCCTCCTCCAATTCATCTCTTCGATATTTCCCGGAGAACGAAGGAATCTCCCGAGGCCACCCACCAGCAGCTTTCTCTTCCATCGAACAAGAAACGGTTCTCCGTTATAACTATAAACTAATGTGGATCCCCCTCAGCGTGACCTCTTGAACCCCTCCCTTGTGCCATCCTGCTTTTGTAAACAAGGGAAGATTGGGCCGAACGGACAAGCAAATTCGTGTACAGCAAGGGAAACTAGTAGTCGGTTATTATTTTCCTTTCTCGCATGTCCGTCGTCGTCGTTAAGTAAGTCCATATATCACGAGTTTGTTAACGAAGACGGATCCCTATGGGAATTAGGAAATTTTTCGCATTTGATGGAGGTTGAAAGGCGGAAGTTAAAAGAGTTATTCAATTTGAAGGGAGCTTTCGTAAATTATGGTGTTTAATTATAAAAATCTATTATCGGAAGAAACATTAAGGATTGGTAGACACGTCACGGGTTTAATAAGGAGGACGGATAAATACGAGAGATGAAACGATCAGGATTTAATGAAGGTAATAGACGGATGTGGAGAGAGCTTTTCAATTTTACGGGGTTTCAGTTAATTTTGCTGCTAAATTATAAATATCTGCTTCTGGAAGGAAGCTGAAAGATTGGTAGAAAAATTAGATGCGTGTCTGCATGACTTCGTTGACGTTTGAGTTAGGCGATCATGATTATTAAAGACTGTTCACAGTTTTAGGAGGACCGGTAGATAGAATCTTCAAACAATTGTAAGTTAATTATCTCTATCCGTGCGGTTCATCTTCGTTCTCGTATTCATTATTCGGTCTCACAAAATTCTGCGGATATTTGTCTTGTCAACGGAATCTTTCCCTTAGAAACGTTCGCTAAGGAAACATTCCCTCGGAACTCTCCCCGGCAACCTATAATTTAACGCGAGATGATGTGATTAAAGTGAGGCTTCTTTTGAACCAATCCATGTAAACTCGAAACCGCCAATCTGCTCTCCCTGATAAATAATCAGCATAGCCGCGGTATCTCGGATCTAGTCCCGTTCGGAAAGGAACGGGACGTAGTCGAGTCAGTTTTTTCCTCCCAGAAAACCTCACAAGGCGCGCATTTTCCATTCAAATTGCTCTATCTACGGTTTTTTAAGTCGTGTAATTACCGTCGTTTTACTCCCGAGCGGAGAGCTGCTGGTGTGTGGGCATCGAAACGGTACCGACCACGGTACCACATTTATGTTGCGGCTCACATCGTGTTCAATGAGGGGTGAAATGAGGAAACCTTTTACTTTAATCTTTTTACTTGTTTAACGGCAAGTTTTGAGTTTAACCGCTCCTGCAAAGTTCCTCACCAACTTCTGTTTTTAATACTTCTTACTCGCAATTCGTAAAATTTAGTTCATCTTTCATTTTGACGGGAAGATACCAATATTTTCACCGATTCCGATGCAATTCCCGGTACTTCTCTAAAATTCCAATTCCGATAAGATCCCTGATTCCGATCCCTGAAAATATTACGATTCATTATTATTACTTATTTGATTTGGGAAACAAATACTTGTATAACGAAAAAAGTGTATAGGTTGATAAAATATTTTTTAGAATAATTAATGCAAAAGCTTAGAGTAAAGAAATAACAAGTGTGAAAAATAGCGACACGACTGGGACTCGAACCCAGGTCTCCCACTTTCCGGAAAGTGGGAGACCTGGGTTCGTAGGTCCGGGATTTTCGTAGGTTTTACAATCTACTAAGTTACCTTCCTTTCCTTTATGCTTAGAGTAAACATACAATGAGTAGAATATCATTTTCATTACAATACTTACGTCAAAGTTCGAACAATAGAGAGAAAAAATTCTTTATTTAACTCACCTAAGTATGAACTTGGGTATTCATATTTGTCCTAAAATTCTTAAATTTTAATGTGAAAACAATGTATTCACTCCAGCTTCGTCGAATTTTTTTTTGGATAGTAAATGTGTGCTACAGTGCCTATTAATCGTTTACTCTCAAACGAAGAGGGAGGAGATTTATCCTGGATAAATGTTTCACGATGGGATATCCATCTATATTTGAATATCACTACAGAAACTTTTTATACCTTATATTTTTAAGAGTTATTAATTTAAATTTTAGTTTTTTTCTGGTACAAGTAAGTATCAGTCTATGTATCATTATGACCGCAAATGGAAGATTGAGTTTTGAAGAAAAATATCCAAAGAATCGTTTTTTTGGAATCGGGAAGTATGTTAAAAATTCTGCGATTCCTATAACCAAAAAAGTTCCGATTCCCAGTTTAAATTAATCGCCCCATCATCAATTTTTCATTGTTTTACTCGATTACGCATAATATTTTGTTGAGTCATCTAGATAATGGGTATAGTTCACAGGCACATATATACGGTAGTTCACAGGTACTGCGGATATTTTTCAAATTTCAGCCCAAATGGACATTTGTTCCTGTATTTAATGTCCTTTTTCATGTGGTTATGAATTAGCTACTTATCTCTGTCAAAATCGCTGCTTGGAGAAGAGCGATAATGAACTTATGGAGTTTCCTGTTGACCTCCTGCGGCATCATAGTTCTCACTCGCGTTTTAAGAAAACCGACCTATGAGCTATATTTAAATATATGCTCTAAGCTGACGAAATGTTTAGTTGTTATACGAGAAAACAGTCATAACATTTTTGAAATAAACGGATAAAATGATAGCATAATTATAATGGGTATGCGAAAAATCCCAACCGAAATTAAAATAAGAATGACATCAAAGAAGACAATCTGTACTACCTTCCAGCCTCTCTTAGCTTTTACCCTTTTCATCAAATCCCATTCATGAAATAATTCTTGTGTAGCCTTTATAAACTCCGCAGCGGACCGTTGAGAGAGAAATTTCGTTCGAATGCAGTTCCATAAAAAATATTTGACTCCCACCAACCACTTCCTATAGCAGTCGGCTTCCTTCTGAACGAATACAGCTTCAAAGGCGTATCTACAATAATCGACGAGAGCGCCGTGCGTGTCGATGGCGAACGTTGGAACTTCTCTCCAGGGGCGTCGGGACTCTACCAAATTGTGTAGGCCGTGATGGGCTTCGTCTGCCTCTGGTGGGGCTGCCATCTAGGGACCTTATGGTATACTGGGAGCGGCTGTGTAGAGGATCTTGTGAGGATATATTCTCGACTGGGAAGAGATTTCGGTTTGTAATCGGATTGGCCTTAAGCCTGATCAATGTGTAGATCTTCAGAGGAAACTCAGCGGATCGTCCGATTTCCTCTTCAAAAAGAAACTCTGGAGAACATGTTTTCGCCAATAATAGCCAATTTCTCATTTTTCTACTATTGGAGACAGCTATGTAGAGCTTGAATCGTCAAACTTAAATAAAATGAAAAATATTTCATGGTGTGCAACCCGATATTACTTACAGCGTGACTGAATTTCTACGACGATTCTACTTAAAGCTCCGTTTCCTTTCCCATGTCCCAAAGATGTCTTTGAAATTGAAAAATTTTCCTCTATCCATAAGTCTCTATAGATCATGAAATTTCTATTTAATAAAAGGGAGATACTTGTGTATGCTAATATTTTAAGATTCAATATTACTATAATATAGTTTATAATCCTCTGAAGAATATTTATTTAAAAGCGCTACGGCGTACTGTGTAGAAATAAGTTATAGTCCCAATAAGTCAAAATATTATTGGCTGTGAACTAAATCAGGAATCAACTGCAACGTATCTCTGCCTCCTTTGTTGTACAATAACGTTTACAGAGACTCCGGAATGTTCCGAAATTGTACATTTTCATTATACCTACTCTCTTGAAACTAGACTTTTGGTATGATGGAGTGCGATCCATCCCTTCTCCCGTTGACATCCTTGCAACAAATTTAAACCGCGGTTGCGCGCTTCAGACTTACAAATTTGTATTCCGTAAGGCAACGAAAAACTGAGAATTACGTTTATCTCTTAACAAAGTTTTTGTTTAATAAGTAGACGGATTTTCATTTCACTCGATAGCCGAGAATTTTCGGTATCCTTTTCTTGGATTCCTAATTAAATTTTAGCGGCTTCCTGGACAAAGTCATGCCATGAAATGATGATGAAATTTATATCTGCCGAAAATTAATTAATCGTATTTTAATTTTAGCCCCATTCCTCCTCTTTTTTCAAGTCCAATGTCCATTAAGATTCAAGAAATGCGTAATACACCGAGCGTATTATATTGGAATTGGATCGAATATTAGCTCTCTTAAAGATTTTCCAGCTTTTTATCTCCACTCGATTCAGCAGAAGGAGCGAAGTTGGAATAATACGGAGTGACTACATCTAAAGAGAATCCGAGTGAGATGAAATAGCCAGTCCATGGTATAAATGGGAAACTGCGCGATTTGAAAGACATAAATCATCCTCCATCTACTGAACCAGGAGTAGTGGCACTTTGTTCATGTGTTGCGTGTACCGTGCTCCACGTTCAAAGCGAAGGAGAATCACTCGATAAGAGATAGCACTCGCAGTGAGCGGTGCTTCAGACGTTGGTGATGCTGGCCGCAATGAAGACGCATGATGCCTTACGCTTCCTGCTTGCGGACGTCCAACAGCGAGATTAAGACTAATGGATCGGCCCTCTTTCAAGCAGCGCTATGGATCATAGAATATGAGTGCTTGAAAGAACTTTGAGTCAGGTATTGCGCAACTTAGGCGTGGAGATAACCGTGCGTCGTTAGGGTCTGCTCAATAAGGGTAGGGAATGTGAGATCACTCCTATTAAAGTCCCTTCGTATCAAAATGGATGATATAATGAAGATGTTAATCACCCAGGGATATATGACGATATATGTATCCATTTATTCGTATACTTCTAGGGAAGCAGAATATCCGAAAAAGTATTTCGGTATTACCATCGTTTTGATTTCCTTAGTATCGAATCAACGAAGCCAATAAAGTAATGGTGGCGAATATCAATGACAATCTTCGTTTTTAACACGAAAATAATTTTTTTTAATCCTTCTCAATGATATATGAGCAATAAAATGAAATTCTGAATGATATCCACGGTATTTATAGCGCCGGAGTTTATTTTGAAATATCCTGGATTTACGCATTTTGCCAACCAACGTGAGGGAAGGACTGTTGATTTTGATGGTTTCCATTAGCATTCAGTTAATATCCGTTCTAATGTCTGTTGTATCAGAAGAAAATATATATCTGATATACTGAATATCTATACTGTAAAATATTTCTGATATAACTGGAGCCAAAATTTTACGTTCTTGCAGCAAAGTGATATCCAATTTACCTCTTTCTTTTTTCCGCGTTTTGATTCATCGCAATTTTCTAGCACATAAGCATCCACTGCAGTGTAAAGATTACGCAGGAGTATAACCCTTTTCATTACATTTTCAATCGATGCCTTTTGATTACATTTTGCATATGTTCCTTAATAAAATAATGTAATAATACATAATATCGTCTAATAAGATAATTAAAACTCTAGATAAAACTCAATTTCAAGAAGTGAAGGCAATGTCCCAAATGACGTTGGAATTGCATTTTTACGTTTTGTCCAGAATCTATGATTTGTTGACTCATTATTATTATTTTCTTCTAAAAATAGGAGTTGTGAACAATAAATCAAGTACGAGAAAATTTTTGGACTTATTGAATCTCCTGGGTACTCAGACTTAGGATTTCTTTTTTTTACTTCCGACTGGAATCGTCTATTAAAAATACGTTACTCAGAAAGTTGACGTTTTAAATTAATGCGATCGAGATAATTCGAATATTACGTTGAGCAAGATAAGCCAACTTTGCGTGAGTTGTCTCCGACTATTGATTTTTCTTATCTTTATATGGATTTAAAAGTCCGCTTTATCATTGCGGAATCATTAAATGTTGTCTTATCGGAAAAGAACGGTTTACAAGGAATTAGCTAAACACTTCAGAACTGATAGGATGCTGCGAGAAAATAAGAGCAAGGAGAGACGCAGATTGCCCCATTTTTATGCTGAGAAATAACTATCCAATTGAATTCATAGTTCATGCTTCGTGGGCGAGAGCCTAAATTCATACATTTTTTCGACTTTCGTACGTTAATCGGCGTATCGATCCACTTAAAATTCTTCTCCCATCGCCGATTCAAAGAATTTTATGCGACGTTCGTCGTTAATTACCCTTAACCTCATCAAACACGCAATTCCAGCCAATGACATCGCGGTCGGCATTCCTTTCCAACGAGGAATTTTGATGTTTTCCCCGATTCACTTCAAATATATATTACATAGTTTATCGCGACAGGGGGAATCAAGCGCATTAAATGGACCAATTTTTTTTACAACTCGCAGACATCCGCTGCCTTTTATTTCGCAGATCAAGGTTGCGCGTATCATCCGACGTCTCTCGGATGATTTAGGGCTTCAAGGAATCTCTCGCGGGCATACTCGCTCTACAATGTCTCATACGGTGCCTCCGTCCTTGGGATGCTCAATTGGGAGAAGTGGGAGTGAAAGGAATCGGCGGGAGTGGGGCGTCAAAGACAAGAAAAAAGATCTTGAACCGGTTATTAAGCAATTCGACTTATTTCCTCGTCACTTTCTCCCCTCGGCCCATTGGTAATGGAAGGGTGTTGCGGTGAAGATTCTCAATCCGGGCCTCCATTTCCGCTCACTCCTCTCGCAGACTTTTTATTAACTTAAAAGGAAAGCGTTAATGTTTTTATAACACGCGAAGAATGCTGGCGTTATGCAATCATTATATGGTGCCCTGTCAATCGGATGGGATGATGTGGCGCATGAAGAATCAGCAGGGCAGTTGGAAGCTCCTCTTTTGTCTATGTCTATTAAGTACCCTGCAAGCCGCCTTTCGGTATGTGGCAGGGGGTGCATACACCATGACACTATTTCCCTAATCGATTACTTTCGCGTATCGTTCGCGAAAAAAATGAGTATGTTTGAGTTTAAAAAATGAGTGAGTTTTGTGTTTTTCGGTCGTCCTGTATTTTATTTGAAAATCGGTGCGTTATTTTTGGGATTATTTTGCGAACATTTTCATCGCGTGATGTATTTATTTATGCACCGGAAAAATCTGGTTCTATATTCAGTGGTCCATTTCTTTTGATGTATCACTTTTCCAAAATAGGAATTTGATTTATTAAACAGGCATACAAAAATTCCCTCTTTTCATTTCACAATACGAAAAGATACAATAAAATATACGAAATGCAATACAAAAATTAATTGTCAAAATATCAATCTTATTTAACAGCACACATAATTATCGTATATTATTGCTTGTATTACAAACTGAAAAAAGTAAAAATTGAACAATCTCATATAAAGGAATAACAAGTGTGAGAAAAGCCACATGACTAGGACTCGAACCCACGTCTTTCCGGGCAGTATTCTAACCACTGAAGTACCATGCCGTGTCTCTTTTACACTGCTTGGGTTTGGTGGTTATAATACCTGCCCGGAAGGTGGGAAATCTGGGTTCAAGTCCCAGTCATGTCGTTGTTTTTTCACACTTGTTATTTCCTGGGATTCAGCCGCACGGCTTACCGTGTAAGTTAAAAACATCTTTCCTCATCCTTGTAATCTCATATAAACATAATAAACATGATGGCAATCAAAAAATAAGTTATAAGTCTATAGCTTCTCAATATGTATAAAAGTATTACATTATATAGAAAACCCAGTACTAGCATTATATCATTATAAATAAGTAAGTAAATTTTATCAATGGTCTCAAAAGTATTTGATTATTTTGTTGGAATCCTGGTTTTGCCTTCAATCGCATGAAAGCTTAGACATACATATGAGAAAACTTTGTGGAAAATGAAATTACTCAGAGAAATGTTAAAGTGGGTTATTAAATGAATTTTCAAAAGCCTTTCTTCCCCTAAAAGGAGCAAAAAGGAGAATATAAATTACTATCGAGCATTTCCACAGAAAAGGCTTTCCTCAAAGTAAAGAAAAATTAATTAGAAGCGAATGGTGCAATTCCATTCGACGAGGAAATAATTTACGGAAGAGGATTTAAAGGTCCGGCGAATGCTCCGATTCCTTGCCAATGATTATGTTTCCGGTAGAACCCCAATTTTCCGCGGAAAATGCGTTAAACACATGCCCAGCGGCCGTGCCTTCTCATTGGCAACGAACGCTGAAGTTAGGGAATGGAGATGAAAGAAGAAAGAGCAGGCTCTCAAACGCGGAGCATGGATTCGGCTTCCACTACGACGTAAGCGCCCTCTCCGTTACATTTTCAAATTCACCCTCCAGAGCGTTGAACTCCGCTTCCAGTTTCTTTTTGCATTCCAAATTGCCATATCTGTTTCCTTTTTTGTTAGCGGTTGGTTTTAAAAAGGTTATGGCGTTCGCAATTCCTGAGGTTTTGAGACGGGACAGAGGGAGCGAATTCCGCAATTCGTTTGAAACGGATTTGTTTTTATGGGAGAGCTGTTGGGGGACTTCGCGCTTCTTATAGAGGCGCTGCAGGGAAAAGTGAAGCCGTCCTGGGTTTTTTGCATTGAATGAAATATGCGTATTTCTTCGCCAAGACTCATTCCGCTGGAAACATTGTCGTGTTTTTCGTTAAAAACTCGAGGGCCGTGAATGCGAAACATTTTCGTCTCTTTATAAGAACATTCTCTCGATTCTTATGTTGGATAATTATTTTTTGCACCTGAATCCAAAATGTTTATTTCTCCTTCCTCTTCATAGCTTTGTGGTGATTGATTTGTGGTAACTGATAGTGGTGAGATATTGTTTTATTAGTGTTGTTAGGTGCATGTAATTAATTTTGTAACATCAACTGTTTATTTGAATAAAAATTGTAAGATTTCAACATACAAAGCGAGGATTGCTTGATTCTGGTGGATAACTATAGAAGGGATAATTGTCAGATAAGTTAGTCTGAAAATTAATCAGCGTTCCTGAGTCAAACTCGAACGCTCTATTTTAGTGCAGCCTGTGTAACATATTATGCTTTAAACATAAAATTGTATTTACGATCTTCGAAAGTCAATTTTCGACTGGTCACCTGGAAAAGTATGTAACTTGGTATGGCGATGTGGCTTTGTATGCAGATGTGACATGCAAGTGGCTCCCTGATAGCCAAGTGGGTAGAGCGTTCGCCTTTGGTACGATTTCCATATATACGAGATGACCTAACTTGTCGAAGCACTTCTTTAATAAAAATACTATTAGCACGCAAAATTATTATCAAAATCCTAAGATATAAATTGATTTTTTAGTTAACTTTTCATCTTCCCCTTTATTATAAAGAAGCAGTTCAATAACCAGTGATGAATGTCATTCATTATGCTGTAACTTTCTATTCGTTTTAATCTCGTTCTATGGAACTTTACTCTATTGAACTCAAAGGGATGAGGATTTACGTAGATATACTTTTCCGCAGAAGTTTTTTTTTTTTTATTTGACGACCGATTTCGACCTTTCTATCGTCAGGTCACCCTTCTTTACCGTGTTAAAACAATAGTATACCGCACATCCATTCTCATCTCTCTGTTATGGATTTCTACAATATCTCTGCCGCCTCCCTAGATTTTATTCTCTTTAATTCTCATTTAATATATTGTTCCGCTTTTATCCCTTTCAAAGAAGCAGGATGCATTTTTAACAGCTTAATAAATTACAGTTTACAAAGACTACAGGAAGACTTACAGCGGAACGAGCCTTAGGTAACTTTCCGAACATACTCCTTATTTAAAATAATTCTACTTAATGAGCGATTCGGAAGTAAACGTTGACCTTTGCTAAAATACTTTCCAATCTCATCTTGTAAGTTTGCTGTAGCCGGAATGAAATTTATCCCTCTTCTTCCTTAACTACCTCCAAGTTTATTCTGCACAAAAGCAAACCCAGCCGGACCTCATTATGCATCTCTTCCCCTAATACCCTCGAGCTCTTGGGTATGTAAATATGGTATCCTCCCCATGTTTCCCGAGGCCAAAGTTGATAGCAAATAACCATATTCCTTTTCCGAAGATACGCATCGCTTCGCTTAAATAAGTTCTGCGGTCAAATATGGAAAAAAAGAAGCTTTATGACCTGTACATACATTGAAATTCTCCTAGCAGGTTCACCATTGCTTCAGTTCTTAAATTCTCTAGTCATCCATTTTGCGTGCATCTTTGTCTGTGAGTGGAAATCTTAATTAAAAATAAGGAATGTGATGATTTTCTAGCTCGAAGTCCTCAGTGGTCAGAAAACGGCCAAACAAAAATCTTTGATGTTATAATACAACGAAAGTACTGCATATTAGTAGTGTTTATAGTTCTTTTTATTTTCTTAAATCAGTTAGAAAGGGTATAGACAAACTCCCTTACTTAAATAATCACCTTATCTTCTGTAAATAATTCTATGTATAGCATTTTTTCTATTCTACAGTACCGTACTCCTAAAATGGATGCTTAAATTCCTGAACCAACTTCTCAATATGTTAATATCCGTGAGCCTACTTTTCCATCATGTCCCAAATTTACCTACTATATTTCGCTATGAGATTCATTCTGATTTAGGAGATATATCCTTACGATGTAAAATCATTTAATTTAACTCCGAAATCGTGCTCAAAAGGTCGGTAGCTAAACTAACTAATATTGCCAGATTTTCAGTCAGAATGTGCCGAACAAATAAGGACATTTTGCAATAAAACGAACTCAAGTTGAGAAATAATACTTCCTCATGCTGAGGACTCTAAGCATTCATACCGTTTCTCGATAATGAAATTAAAAATTCGATTTTTAATCTTCTTTATCCTTTTTGTCTACGAATACTGATGTGAGTATTCATCGACCTTCGATGATGATAGCATTGACATTGAAATGCGCATTAGGTGATTCCTAGGAGGCTTCCAAGTTATATCTTTGTTTAAATCTTCTATCTTTTAGATATTCTGGAGACTCGCATCCGGCGTCCTTAAGCATCTGATGTGAGTAATGCTCACTGATTTGTAGTAACAATTTTTTCACGAAAAGTACCCTTGTACTCATACCTTTACTAATTCTCGAATACAACACTTTTCGGCAGCGTCCCATAAATTACATGTATACTCTTGGTGAGCCCTAACTAATTTGAAGTAACGTTGCTTACGTACTTTTTCTTCTCTCCTACCGACTATTCTTTCGATGAATCCGAGTTTCTTAAGTTCTTGACCATATATGTTACGGACGTGTGTACCTCATGTTAAGTAAATCGTCAGGGTTACTCCCTCACGAGTTTTCCCCTTGGAGGCCGTACCAAAATTATTGACGATCGATTATCTTTCGAAGAAGTTACTGGACATTTGTCTACATTGAGCTCTAATTTCCAATCGTCGCAGCATTTCATAAATCTCTCTAAATCATAAAACAATGTTAATGTACCCACTCATACTATATTTACACTAGAAAACGAAACTTTGGTTTTAAATACTATAAATTGAAGCACTATTGATGAGAACGTTATCAGTTGGAGAGTTTTCATCCGGCAGTGCAGGCAAAAATATTTCATATCCCAGTGGACGAGCCCGAAAAAACGCCTCGAGATACGGAAATCCTGCAATCTCCTTTCTGTATTTACGGACATCCACTCTTTCCATTTCAAACCTATTATATAAAACGACCTTTCAGATACTCCACACCTCACCTCCTAAAACCTTATCTAAAACCATTCCCAATGTTTTCCTCGGAAGTAAGTCAATTTAAGCTTATTTGCTTGCGTTTATCACGTTCTGGGTATTCTTCATTCATTGTTCGCTCAACTATATCCTTTTTTATTTGGCATGGAACACGTTTTGTTTGTCTTCTTTGTGTCAAAAATACTTCATGTTTGGTTTCTCACCCTCTCTCATCAAAGAAGAAAAATGCGGTGAAGTTTAATGACGAAGGTTACATGACGATCCGATATGATTATTGGCTATTCAATGAGTGCCTCTGGCTAAAATGACGACCATTAGCTATAAGATAATCGCCGTCTTGGAATTGATAATGTTCCTTCAATCCATCTAGGAAAATAGTCCTAGTATCCTTAGTTATGTAATTTCATTCTGTAACTGCACGTATCTTTTAAACTTACATTCCCTGTATTTTATAGTTTGTAATTCGATTTTCATTTTTCTCCTTTTCAATGTATTATTTTGTTAAATTTATTATTTTATTAAACTTGTTAAAATCATGTTAAATACTACACTGCTAAGCTTTGGATGATCTTTTGAAGGAATAGACGCAATCTAAAGCGATAGATTTACGCTGCAACTTGGACAAGGAAGACGAAGTGATTCCCCTTCCATGACTTATCCTGTGAGAATTAGTGAATCACTAAGTTGCTATTCGANTATATGTATATACTATCTTTTCGCGGTATTTTACACCATCCCTCTTTCTCTGTGGGTGTTTTCCCGCAACTGTAGGTTTTTTCTTTGTCAACTTTCAGTTGTAAAGATTTTTTCCCCCCACACTGCACTCTTTCTTCTGGTTTATAATTATACGCATTTTGTACATAATGTAATGATATCGGAGGGTAGGTGGAAGAAAGGCTCACAAGGGCCTAACCTCTCCAATAAAGAGTATCTATTTTTGGAACTGTAAATTACTGCTTAATATTAGATCATAAAATAGTAATTTTTCTTAAAGGGTGTGTAGCAGTAAAAATACCATAAAAATTGGAGGTGCCGGGGATCGAACCCGGGGCCTTTCACATGCAAAGCGAACGCTCTACCACTGAGCTACACCCCCTTCTTTCCTCTGAACTAACCTTGGTGTTTTCTTCATGCCAAGTTTCATCAGTGTAAAATATTTCCGGCTCTCTCTTTATTAATAGCTTGATTGGTCTAAAAGTGATCTTGGTCAACTATTTTTGAACTCTCATAAAATACTGATCTTGAGTTATTTCTCCTAAATATGAATCCTAATTCTTTCATTACTGTACACTTAGTTTGTATATGAAGCTCAGGAAAGTTGCCATGCTTTGCTTACAACTTGGCTAATACATTAGAAACTGTTGTAAATGTTTTCTGGTAAAACTCTTTTTCCGTCAAACCAAGAGGGTTTGGAGTTTTAGGTTGCTTATATGCATTCAATTTCACTTATGTTAATATATTTCAAACTGCCGATGTAAATTTACGTTGCTATGTGAAGGAAATGATGGAGAACACAACCACCTGCTTTCGGAGACATATCATTTGAATTTCAGATTTTCTCTAGAAGTAAAATATTTTGAGATGTTCTTAACGGAATACATTCCTTAGTAATTTATTTATGGTGCGCGGAAATAATTTTCTGTACATTGAAAATTTTACTTTAGTAAATTTGCGTCTCCCATTCCAATCAATCGGAATCTCCATTCAATGTTTAATTCTAGTAATCACTCAATTAATTTAAACATAAAAAAAACCAATACTAAGTTTACGGTAAGCGTTTGTGGAAAGATAAGTTTTCCTTATGGTTATTTATGGTAATCCACGGTGTATCATTAATTTAATTCAACCATAGCGATTCATTGATCCAGAAATTTCAGCTCCATTAGGTTGCTCTCACCGGAGCAACGAAGTAAATCAGTTTTCGAATTCGTGTCCATTTCGAACGTAAATCAGTTAAACTCAGTCTCTGGATTTTGATGGATATTTATCGTTTCGCAACATATTTGGAAATCCTCGTACTTTACGATAAGAAAATTCGTCTTTCACTTCACCCGGCAGCAAGCCGCCCCCGCCTATCTCCAGGCGGCAGGACCAATCCAACCCTGGAAAAGTGACTGGTGGTTGTCCGATAAGGCGGGCACGCGAGTCCTCTCCCTCTTTTCCCCCTCCCTATCTGCCCTCCAAATCCTGCTCTCTCGAACCCTTTTCATTTTCCCAAGTTCCGTATTTGGCGTCCAAAGAGAGAGGAGAAATAACCCATCTTGCACGCTCAATGGGAGCAGTTGCGTGTCCCACGGCAATACCCAAAAGATCCACATTGCGTCCTCTATCTTTTGCTACGTTTCTTATCGATGCCCTCATGTATATTTTGTCTCCTTCACATTTCGTTTCCTCAAACTTACTTTCCCTTATAGCTCCATAGTCTAATTTTTTGTCGAATATAGTTTTTCGTATTTATCGTTCATAGCCTTGAAGTGGTTATCTAAGGATCACGTCTATTTGGCGTAATGTGTTTTAATTCATATATTGTGCCTTCCTAGGGTGAATTTCGTTGTGGATTCCTTATTTCAATTTCAGCCTTAATAAAGACGTATTACTATCATCATTTACTTGTTTTTCCATTCAATTTATATAAATAAGGAAAATATATATATGAACAATGATTAGAAAAGTAAATTGTAATTTTGGAATTACATTGCCTAAAAACACGTTGACACACTTTCGTTTTATCGTTAGGACATTTATAAGTAAGGAAATCTATGATATTAAACAGAATTATAAGTACCAGTCTCCCCCGTCGTGGGTTATTCAAAGTAAGTTGCGCTTTCCTCCCAAAAGATGGTAATGTTGCGCAACAAAGCGGGGCTAGTACACCATATTGATGGGCCCTACGGCTTGTTACGGTAACATTTTCATTTGATCAGCCTCAAGCATTGTTGCTTACTCTAAAAACAATATGGTGCGCCTGCTAGAAACTTATTTCAACGTTGAAGTTCGTCGGAATAGTGCGATTTTCGTGGGGAAAATGCAGGGGTGGATTTATAATTAGGTCAATAGGCGCTGCTGAGATCTTCATCTACCTAGGGGCCTGAATAATAGTCCTAAAAAATCAACAACAAATCGTTTTGGCATTTCGCTTCAGGAAAGTGTTTTATATTTCTTGAGTAAGTCTATATAAAATGATTATATAATATATTATAGTAATGCACTTCTTCCCAAGAAAAAATAATGCCAACGATTATACGTAGAGGCTCCAAGGTAAAACTTTATCAACAGTAGAAACGGTGAAATACCTTGGAGTAACCCTCACTAATAACTTAAGCTGGGGTACCCACATCCATAAAATATGTGGTCGAGCGCTTAGAAAACTTGGATTTGTGAAGAGAATTGTCGGTAGAAGCGATGAAAAAGTCCGTGAGAGATGTTACGTTGCGTTGGTCAGGCCTCACTTGGAATATGCGTGTAGTGTATGGGACCCTGCAGAGAAGAGTTGTATTCGGGAATTAGAAAAAGTGCAAAGTGCAAGTGTTTCGTAAAGAATTGTTACGACAAGACAGTGAGTGTAACGCAAATGCTTCAGGATGCAGGATGGGAATCTTTAGAAAATAGAAGGCTTAGACAAAGACTAAATCTCCTTGATAAATTTAGAGAAAGCACGTTCGTAGATGATGTAGCTGACATAATGCGTCCCCATGTTACATAGGCCGTTCAGACACTGCGAGAAAGATCAGAGAAATAGATGCTAAAACGATTCGATACAAGAATTCATTTTTTCCGCGAACGATACGCGAAAGTAATAGATTAGCGAAGTAAATTCAGTAAATTCATGGTGCTTGCACCCCCTGCCACACGCCGAAAGGCGGCTTCCAGGGTACTAATGTAGATGTATATTACAATGCTTTTTTCACTATATAGTCTAAAAAACCTATCCGACATTCATTGTGATACATCAAAATTCATGTATTGTGATTCAAAACTTGTTTTATTTTTCTTGCTGCAGTGAAGACACTGAGATATCCATGGAACTTATATTCGTGTAACTAATAAAAAGAAATGAATATTTGCTCATAATTCTTTAATATGCCTCAATCGGATCCTTGTGCCTAAGGCCTCAGATAGCTTATATCCGTCTCTGGGAAAATGACTCGCATGCACAGAAATTCATCGCGAAATAAATGAAGAGACTCTATGCTAAGCTGTGAAAAACTGGAGGCGTGGATACATATGCAATATGTGGTTCTATGATATATGTGCAATAAGAGGAACACTCAACTGAGACGTTGCTTCACAGTTTTTGATGGGAGGTCTCTGGCAGCACCATCAGTATAGTCTGGAACTTTCACTTTGTTATCTTGTGACTGAGGATGACCGTCTTAGTCGAAACCGATCATTTCGAATAAATAAAATCCGTTCGTCTTCCAAAAATCTTCCCTTCCCTAATCATCGTATCTTTATCGTGGCAAAGTTACGTGAAAATGTAATTTGGAAAATCGGGTTGATCAAGAAACTTTCATACATGGCCATATGTTTGATCCTGCTATTCGTATTTCGTACTTTACATGTGCTGGAATCTCAGAGAATCACCTCATCTTCATAAAGTCTGTTATTAGTTTTTATATGGGCCATTAATTCTACATGGAATTATAAACCTTGAGAATTCTTATGGATAATGTATGAACTCAAATTTAATAGTAAACCTTGGTCGTCGAAGGGACTGAGTTGTTTATAATCACACACTTTTACAAAATTTCCAATTTATTTTATCCAAATTCTCCTAAAATCAATATTCCATGTCTAAAATAGGAACCTATAGTCAGTTTGATTTCTTTTATCACTTGTCTCGATTTTGCAGGACCTTTATTTCTTATTTTAATTTGAAAAAGAAACAAAGGACGTGAAAACAAACTTCTCGTGCATTTCACATGGCAGGATATCATGTGTTCCTGGGTCAAACCCGTGCCAATTCACAGATGAAATATCTCAATTTTCCACGCTTCCCTGGGCCTTTCTACTCCGTAGGAAAACAGTACAGTACTACATGTCTCATATCTCTAAAGCAAACCGCTTCTGAAACAGAGGAGGTTGCAGACGGACGGATAATGCACAAATTGTACATTAGATTATATTTCTATTTTCAGAACTATTTCGTATTAACATTCCAAGGCCCTTTTGGTGGGATAAGATTCGTTCCGATTCCGATAAAGAATAAATCAACATTCCGTTCCTTTGTCTTGAATCTTTTTTTTTTTCACTTCTTCGAAATGCAAAAATGTTCTTCCTTTCCTCATATCTGTATCAATACTCTCGTTATTTTTTCCGATTGCATTTTTAGAGCGACGAAGTCACATAGAAGAAGAAAGAAGAACATTCATTAATTTAATTATCATTCGCGCGTTTACTCGTGGACTTTCATTTTCTTAGCTCGCTCTCCGATCTCTCCTTTTATCTTCTCCTTCTCGGCGTTCTCGTTTTCTTTTCAATCCTCGACGAATAACTCTCGGATAATGCAAGCACTTAAAAGTGCGTGTCACGGCGGCGTTGAAGAAACTTTAGGATTACGATTGATTTATCGTTTTTTTTTTGTCTTTAACTTCAGCGAGTAGCCCCTTATTTATATAGCCTTGAAACGCTTTAGTTTTTAAACTTCGTGGCTGAAGTTTTTAGTCGCGCTGATTCGCTTCCGGGTGCAGACGTTTAGGGTTTCGCCGGGTGGAAATAGGCTGTTTCAGCAGCTTTGTTATTGATAGGGTATTTGGAACGATTGCGTTGATATTCAGTAGGGGTTGACACGCTACTTTCTGCTGAGCAGAGCTATAAATTTTAAGATTTTAGTCACGAATTTAAATCCAAGTTCTCCTATCGGTTGAAGATAGCTTGCGAAATCCGTAATGATTGTTAACAGCTTAAGAATTGATAAAATCGAAATATGCTTAATTTTTTACTGAAACACTGTTGCGACATACGTGCAATTTTTACGTCGTAAAAGTGAATGAATCGACGGCATTTCTTTTGTGTTTCATGATTTCTGAATTCTATCTATTTATGCTGTAACTAATTGATATTGGCCGTTAACGATAAATCTTGCATTTCATAAGTGAGTTTCTTTTCACGCGATATTTCGGAAGCAAAGAAATACGAAAAGAAAGAAATGTTGTAAAATGTTTTGTTAACAAACGGCAAAATACCCAAATGACATCAACTAAGCACTGAGAAAATAATAGTAATGCGACTTTATTATAGCTAGATTGAAACTATCAAGTCTCTTCTTACATCTAACCCTTCATTTTCCAATCCACAGGAAAATTTCATAGCTCATAAATTTTTAATATTACCGTTAGAAAGTGTTACCGTGTTGTAGAAGTAGTTACCGTGTGAAAGAAAAATGTAATCATAAAATTTCACAGATTTTGAATCATGATAAAGGTTCATCTACCAATTATCTCCCTTGTCATATCTTAAATTTTATTCGAACATGAACGGAAAGTAAACATTAGTTCAACTTCAGCGATATCGAAGGGTTGCGCTTGAAATTAAAAATAAATTACAAAATGTTGCAGATATTATTAAACTTTGTTTATCAAAGAAGATAATCTTCAACAAAATGTTTTTATATCGATACCAATCTCGATGTTGCGCGGATGATATTTGTAATTAATTTTTGCTTCATAATTAGTGTGTTGACGATAAAATAAAACTTTTTCCATCCATATTTTGATGAATGGAATAGTATTCATTCGTACTTAATCATAGAATAGAGGAAAATGTTTATTTCATTTCCTTTAGTGTAATTGTTGCTCATTACCGTAGTTATATGAAATGTTATGAGGTATAAACGATACTGAATTATGACCTTAATTTAGGTCTCTGCTTATTGAATACCTTGAAATGATTTTCATAGCGTCATTTAGTTGCACTTACGTGGGCTTGTTCCACTTGTAGCATTATGTTTCAGTGAATAAACCAAGGGCAAACTACCTCACTCCATCTTGCATGGTAAGCCTCATCTCTTCTTCATAGCTATCGGTTGCTAATGATGGAAGGACGAGTTTAACTCCACCGGGTAAAATAGACAGAAAGATACTGTCAGTAAAAAAGAATTTAACCTTTATCTCTTACAGAAGGCCTCCCGATCGACCTGAGGTCGAATTTAAGCTGGTTTAGAAGATAAAAATAGCCTTAGATCTGCATAGCGTCGAAATTTTAAAATTTTTACAATTTTGACCGCATTTGCGACCGCTGGTTCTCGAAATTTAAGGGAGCACGCACACATATACCGAAAAACGCAGTTATTTTACCCGGATTCGCCCGTCATAAAATTCGCTCTGAAAAAAATATGAGCGTCCAGCGAAATCTCCGCTAAGTTAATCCTCTTACGGATGCGGTGGAGTCGAAAATCGCGCACACGATCGGACATTTCCGAAGAGGATGTATTTCTGAATGCAGGATTATTTTATGCTTGGAAACGGGAATCAAAATTTCCACGTGTGCGTGCCGTTAAATAAAGTTCCTCCCGAAATCTCTTGCGGGAATCCATTTGGTGGTCGCCACGACATTCCTGAATCCCGCCGTAGCGCGACTTCCTTCCGCTTTATAGAACTCGGTTACGTTTACGCCTTTTTAGCTCGACGAATGATGAGATGGCGACCAATGAGGAACGCCTTCCTGCGTCATCCCATGGCATCTGGGCACAGCCTCTCCCACTCCCTTCAGGAATTTCCGATCCTCCCTCTCAGAAGGCGTTGGCAGCTGGGTGAAATCCTCCTACGTCTTGCTCCTGCGGTACACGCCGCGTGGTCATCGAGGAACTCCGCCGGGCGAAATTTCTCACGGGTCGAGGGACAGTGACATAAAAAGAGGAGTTACGCGCCGGCCTTCCAATACTAGTTTTTATGGCCTAAAGAGGATATTGTGGGAGATTAAAGTTGATTTCTCCGCCTGTAGTCTTTCGGTCGTTTTCTCTGACGAATGCGGAAAATTTTAGCCGCTCGGGTTCGAGGATGGAGAAATAAAATTCCTCTTCGTTAAAAATCAGTCGACGGGGAGGGCGTGCGATGGAGTTGGACGGAAGCGGGCTAATAAATAGAGGTGCCATGTTTTACAAGTTTTAGTTTCCTCTAATTAGGAGATGGAAAAATTGTGGGAACACGCTGGGAACGGACTGTTTCTTTCCGATCCGGTTCTCCTGGGTACATGTAGTTTTGAGTTCTCATTGACAAGGAAAATACGACTTCTGCCTAAATGAAATTTTATTAAAGTTGATTAACAGAATTACTTGTTAATTATTCTCGCATTACTATTGGTCGTTCGATGATTATTGGAGGAAGTTTAATGGGGCATAATTGGCGAATTTAATGGAAATCATTATCTTCACAAAATGTGTTATTTACCGAACTTAACCGAGATTTTGCTCCCATTCTTTTGGGGATTTTTACTATTTATGTCATTTTTAACCACGAGTTAATATTTTATTTTCATAATAATCGAATTTGAACTGAAAATAATGAATTGGAATGTATACAAGTTCATAAGTATTGATTTGTTTGTTATCATTGTTAATACATTATATGTTATACATTGTTAATTACATATAAAATACATTATAATACATTGTTATACATTATATACATATTTTTTATTTATCGCCAATTTTTATTTTTATTTATCCAGTTTCATATAAACTGCCTAAAGGACGATTTTACAATCTTATTTATCGTCCAATCAAGTATTGCATTCGATTTCTTCTTAGATTAAAATTTAACTTTAATCCAGTATCACTCGGTGAGGGTCTATCAGTTCCGTATATTAAGATAAGGAGGAAATTTAAAATAGATGGAACTATCCGTAAAATTCCCGTGCCTTTTTCTCGTGTTCTATTCCACTTCCGTACCAAAAATTCTTAAAGCGATAGAGCAACCCCGCATGGATGCTCATCCAAATTGTGCCCATCCATCGGATCTCGTAAATATAGGGTAATGAGCGTAGTTTCAGAGTCGATTCAGCTGCTGGATTTACCATCTCCCGCACTTGCACAAAACTTGGGTCGCAGCTTAGTGACGTCTCCGCCCGCATTATGTTCTTCGGTGGGCGTGCCGCGGTTCCTTGCGTCTCGCCAAAGCTCGCTGATGCAAACTTCCGTTTGCGATCGGTAAATGTGGGCAGAGGCTATGGGCACACCCCTAAACTCACATGGGAGATGAGTTTTTGGACTAGATACTCGTAGTAGAAGAGAGCTGGAAGTTTGGAGTTGTTTTGAAGCTTTCTCTTCCTTGTGAATATCAATGGAATTTTAAATGAATATAATCTGCTGGGACAGAGATTAAGATGCTGGGGTCTAAATTTTGTTTAGGTGCTACAGAAGAATATTATATAACATGAGGTAATTATAAAGAGTGCAATAGTTTTGAATACAGAGAAACAATATTGTGCTTAATAGGTGGCTAAATATATAGAAAGTCCTTACTTGACACGTTGATTAATACTTTTGTAAGTGTTAATATCTTCATGGTTTCCTTTAATGAAGATAACTAATGAAGTATCAAACTATCAATAACTAACTTAAACTGTGCATGGTGCTGTGGTGTAACGTTGATTTTGGTGGCTTCCCAGCTTCAAATTATTTGGGGGCCCTATATAGATTACTTATGAGATCCTTACATCACGAGGGCCTCCCTGCATTTCTAGGTCAGCGGGTTATTAGTACGTCCTTGACCAGATGACGTTTGGAACGATTAAGTTGATCATTTATTGTGAGGTTAGGTAGGAAGCAGAGTTCAATTTTTATAAAGTAACGGGGAGAAACCGCGTACATTTCTTTAAGAGCTAAAGGTGGAAATTGACAAAGGCGGTTGAGCAACTGACACAGCCATTGGAGATTAAATTTAGTGGCAGATAAGAAAATTTATCAGGAAAGATGTGATCAATAATCAAGAAGAAGCGAAGAAGAAGATATATCCTGCATTAATGAGAATAACGAAACAAACAGGCGATGTAAGTATTTCGGAGCGTATAATTTTATAACCAAAATCTTATGAAGCAAAAATCGATTTGGAAGCGTCAGCAAAAATGCCTAGAAGCTTATGAGGAAGAAATGGACGAATAGAAACTTCACGTATTTCACTTCCATGAAGTGGAGAACGATAATTCCTATTGTAGAGCGACTATTAATTAGAGAATTACTTCGTAGCTTCATCTTAGTGTTCTTTCAGGCCTTTCGGTTATCAATCTTATTAGTAAGTTTTGCAATGATTGGATCTCAGTACAGAAGTACAGAAAATGTTTTAAATTTAATTTCTCACCAACTAGGATTAATTGATGTACGTTCTCAATTTGTTCGGAAGTTAGTGACGCTAAAAGTTTCGAAACTTTCTTTGGGAAGTTAGTCGGATCGCTAGTCTTTAGTATGATCTCCTCTTACAGAAGATTAACTTTTTCCATCGTAAGGTTTAACCTGTTTATTTATGCGGAGAATTTATAACAGTAATTATATCGATTACGTTGATGATCTTTCTAAATTTTTAAACTCTTAAAAATCTACCTTATTATATAACGCATACTATGTTGTAAAATAATCATGTGTTGGTTCACTAAAGAAATGATTGATCGTAAATTTACCAATTTCTGAAATTTCAAGTCTTATAATTGCCATAATTGTGGAAAAATATGTAATTTGTAAATTCATTTAAAAATATTCGGGTTATTTCTAAGCAACTTAATGAGATATATTTCACGAAAATCTTGAAACCTTAAAAATTCGCAGCTTTTTCATTTTTATGGAAATTATCATATAGTTAATGCCAGATTGTATATTTCACTAATGGAATACGGAGACGAAATGTACCAGTATCGATTTCAGCGGTTTTAGTAGGTGTCTATAGAAGCCGATTAACTTCTTTCGCTTATCTTATCTGGTCGCATTAATCGCCAGATAGGCTTTACTTTATTGTCCCAAAATCTTGCGAAACGTAGCAAGAGACTCTATTTATTGTTCACCATTTTCCTACGCCGAGGACCGAAAATCCCGAGATAATAGAGAGAGTGGTCTGATAGGGGAATGGAAGGATACCTTTTGGCCAGGACCCAAGAGACACTTTAAATCAGTTCCCTCGCGTTTTGCCCCAACTCACTCCTCTCCCACTCCTCTCTCATCCTTGACGCGCGGATAAAAACTGGCCCTTTCATCATCTCGACCCCTACGCGACAGCACCCGGTGCTTTCCTATCATTCATCAGAGTGCGTGAGTTTAGGCGAGCTGCCGCAAGGCGCTCGGGAGATGAAACAACCGCCAAGCGGTTGACCATAATTCCGCACGTAATCCCATTAAAACCCTGCCTTCAACACCTTCTCAACCTCTGCTATCTCATCTCTCCATTCAAGACTTCGTCTTCATAAGCCACCGCACTCCGCCTTTATATGTGCACAAGCGCCTTATTTCGTCGCTTATTATGTCAATCATTGCCCTTTCGTTGGAGGACCCATCCGACCCATTTCACCTCTCCACGTCAACTTCACGTCTGCGCTAACCTCTGTGCACCTGTCGCCTTCGCTTTGAATGGCGTTTTATTCCCAGAATTCCTTGTACCAGTCAGCCTCAGATCCTGGCTGAGGGCTTTCATCCCTTCCCTGCGGGATACCACTATGGATCCATTAGGACTCGCCATCTACATCGCTCATGGTTAACTGGGATTCGCAATTCAGCGCCTTTTACTTTCAGATATCTAACCCTCTCTAAAACTGCAAGTTGTTGGAAGTGGACGCTTTTCTGGCTTGAAGATACTTTAACCTTTTAGTAAACTTTAGGTTTCTACTATAGACACTGTAGAACTTGACATCTGTGTCCTATTATTCGTATCTTAGATACAATTTCTAATCACAGAACAAACAAGAACAAGGACGATTCCCTTTGGTGTTGACTTTTACCAATGCAACCCTTACTGCCATATGATTAGTTTTATTACCTCTAGAACACCTTGCAAGTGCCGTAACAATCCGATTTACCTATATCAATGTTCATTTATCGATTAAGTTGTTGAGGTAGTTGCAATTGAAGGCAACAAAATAGGTAAATTCAGCTATTTAAAGAGAGCTTAAATAGGGAAGAATTTGGCTGGAGATTCGTTCAATTCTCGGATCTTCAGATTGCCATATATCTTGCTATCAATTATCCACTGAGATTAGAGCTTATGCTTTCCAGAATATGTTTCAATAGATATTATCGAGTGACTTGAGGAAATATCCTCAAAAATTCATAATAAGGATTATAGTGGAGAAGTCATTTTTACGAGTTGTCCTCTGATGGGAATGTTATGTATGGTTTTTCTTCATGTCCTTCTAAATTGTTTAAATTAATATTGTTTTCTTACTGTCATAGTTCTACGCAGTAGCAGTTGTCCTTATCAATAAGAGTACCGATTTATAGTAATCATTAGTCCTCATTAACAGTAAATTCCCCAGTCAGGCTGGTTATTTATCCCCAGCGCTCATTTCATGTAGCTCATGTGCCTCACCCTAGTAGTAATTTGAATTGATTATATTATATAAAAGACGAAGCTTATGTGCCCTAAAATTGCGATGCAATTTTTCAGGAAATTACAAAGAAGTAACAGAATATTACTATAATCAAGCTGCAACGTTACTCATGAGGTCGATCTAAGCAGCTCTGACGGAGTTTCTAAAAATAAGCTACTGATCTATCTCTTCTTACAATGCTTAGTAAGAGTCTTAAAGGAAACGGCACCTTTGACGATACACGGCCACATCGTGACCTCAGAAGCTTTTAATAACAAGAAAGCCTTTTAGTAACGCTCCTTCTCTAATCGTCCTCTTCACCTCCGCCCCCATTCTTCCACATGCGTCTTGCTCACGCTTCGACTCTCAAATTCCCATAATCCCCTTAATGGGTCCCTTTCATTCGCCAATTTAATTCGTAATCGCTTAACCGTGCATGAACTATTAAGCGGTTTTAATCGCGTAGCATAAGATTTGTCCCCATTTTATCATCGGGACCGACAAAAACATTTGGCCGTATAATCCCTTTCTAACACTTCCCCCAACCTTTGCAAATTCGCCACACTTCGGAAGAATATGGAAAACGAGCTTTCGCGATTGTGGAAGGAGAGGTTCCTCAAGGGTTTCCATCTTCGAGGGTCCCCCGAAACAGGGCAACGAACCGAAAACAGAAGGAAACGTTATTTAAGCTGTATTGGAAACTGAACTAAAACAGAAAAATTAATATCCTTGAACACCCACCAATACCAGCTTTTATGATTTTTAGTTCTCATAAATACTATTTTACTCAAGTTCAAATGGAGGAAAATTTTCTAAATCTGCGTAGCAGAAACTTGGAGCTAACTAAATTGAGTGCTCAATGTCTTCATTCATCTTTTCTGATACTTTAATAAGTATTTCTTTAACAATGAAATTTATTATCTAAGCTATTTAATTTGATTTGACTAAAAGCCAAGCATTATGAAAACATTCGGAAAGAAATAATACATTTAAACTATCGGGGCGAACACAAAATATTTTTAACCTCTTTGACGTTGTCAGGCAGAACAAGAATGGTACCCGAATTTGGATTTTTCATTTGACCGGAGCGATAATACGGCTCAATGCAATGGTGAACCCTCTCATTTGCATACTGTTTCTATCTGATGGCAAAACGTCAAAATATTCGAAAACTGATGGCAGTAGTTGTAATTTCGCACGTAAGCTCCCTCATGAATCCCACGTGAGCGCGGGAATCGAACCCGGAATCGCTTTCACCGAAGTCGAACGCGTACCCACATGGCTGCCTGGAAGCCCACGAAAAATAAATAATATTATTCAAATGTATTTGCCGTACGCTTATCCTTTTTGGTTTTCGTAGAATAAATATATGGCAGCGGACAGTTAAAGTCAAAATTTCATTGAACATTTTAGCGTTCACCTATGATAACCCCTCATGTGGATCCGTTCTTGATTCGAAACCCAGCGTGAAATCCACCGGAGAGGCAGGAGAGAGATTTCCCAGCGCTTTATTTCTCGGCTCCGCGGTTTAAATGCGTAGACCCTTATAAAGGCACTCGTTCTCGAGTGGTGGCATCCCTAAAGGAACGTCCCCCTCACACCTGCCATTTCACCCCATGTGTGCAGGTGTGTGCCATGCATATTATTAAGTGCTCCCCTCTCCACCTCGTGCACTCACGGAGAATGAATGAGAAGAAATGGAGCAGCAACCGGTGATAATCCCTCCTCCGCTCGCAGACGGGAGTCTGGAGAATTTATGCCGAAAGGGCGGCTGCCTCTCCCGACCCCTGGAAAAGGATTTTTATTCGCGAAGAACTGTAAATTTTTTCATATCAAGGGGTTGGAATTTATTGTGAAAAGCGCGTTAAAAAAGAGAGGGCTTCTATGCAAAGTTTCACGCTAGATGATGCTTTAGCTGTTATTTACGTGGGTCCGTTTAACCTGGAGAGGCTTTTGCGGGTGAGATTATAACGCGGTCAGCTAATCGCGAGGAGAGAGCAACAAAAAATTAATTCTCTCGTTCTGAAGGGAAGTGAGATTTTATGTTAATGCTAATGAATGAAACTTTTTAGGCTGTCTCAGATCGATTCAATACGACTAGTTTTTGTAGAGTGTTAGAGCCAAGAAAAACCTTCCGTAAAGGTAAATTCTAAATGAAAACAATAAAAAGAGGAATTGAAGGGAGCATTTATTTGATCTTCCTTACATTTCCTCCGATTATAAGAACTCGCCATCGAAACTGGGTGCACTGTAGGTGATCGGTTAACGATCAGTTCGGATAGCGAGTTAATCGGATCTTGAAAACGTTTTATGGTTGGACTCATATCGAACGGGAACCGAAACGGAACGGGAAATTGAAATAGGAAAATGTTATTTCTGCTGGAGTAATAACCTAATCCGACCCGACAATTGAAGCTCTTGAACCAGAAGCAAAACCAAAGACCATTATTTATTTCTTTCCAAATTTCGGATCAATGCCACTTTATTTAATTATATAGAGATAAAGCTTGTGTAACGGCACCTTGCAACTAACTAAAAACAATGCTTTACACTTTTATCTCTTCTATTATTTGATTATTATTCCCTTTGTATAGCTAGTTTCAGTCTAAAATATAATTTAAATGCTTTAGATATAAAATTATTCTTCAGGATGATATAGTATTTTAATGGTTGGAACGGAAAAAAAACTGGTTCGAGCCGGTTTGACTGAGGCGTAAGGAGCAAATTCAGAGCCGACCGGAATTTGGTTTTTCCATTGAACCGGAGGGAAAACCGAAACTAAGAATATTACGGTAACATAGTATACGGTATTACGGTGCGGTTTGGACGACGAATTTGTATTCGGATTATGAAGAATTCCCAGAAAAAAACACAAGAAGAAGCGGCATAGTGTAATATCTGTACAACTACTTTAATGTCACGTGTAAGCGATTTCTGTAAAGAGGTTTTGACACTTGTACGTATCGTTATAAGATATTCTCATTAAGTCGTCCCTATATATCCACTTATCCAGTGGGGAACATTTCCAATCCTTATCACAGAAATGGCTACCCTTGATAGCCGCTCAGTAGCTTGCGATACGGCTTTAGTTTTAATCGCAATGTTGAAGGACCTCTGTTTCTCTTCATCATCAATATAGTCATATTAATAGATGGCAGTTTAGGAAAAGTCACAAATGAATTAATCCAAAACCCATACAAATCTCTAGTAAATGAACGATCTGTTTCCGAACTATCAATGCAGCGAGAATCGTATTTGAACGAATATGTTTGTCGATGGAATTTTCGCTGTATATCGCTTTAAAGAGATACCAATTTTTTCACTTCTCTAAAAAAAATGCTACGAGGTGATTCTTTCTAAAATTAAATTTTATGTTTTACAGTACACTAGTTTATCATTATCTAAAATATCAGAGAAAGAGCGTGTACTATAATTAATGATCGAGTTTGCGATTAATATTAGAAGACGAAATAACGCGGAAAGATTGCAGTTTGTATGCGAAGATTAAAACTCATTCCTTTTATTTAAGGAGAGGTAAACTTTAGTACTTTAAACTCTTTGGCCTGGGAAATCACTACTACCATATATACTTAATTTTGCTTTATGTCTAGCAAATATTGAAGTTTTATTTAAAGTAACGGGAAAGGATCCTTTGATTCACCGATTGACTCATTTTTTAAAAATTATGATAATATTGCTTGCTCAACGTAGGTGTGCGTTATTTTCACACCCTTCTATTTAAACACATAATAAATTAACTCTACAATTGTAGCTTTCCAGTTTTAAATCCTTCAAGTTTGTCTCCTTGAATTTTTCGATTATTGTATACTTTCGGGTTTGCCAAACCAACTACCACGGAGAAAAGAAATCAAAGTAATTCTTCGGACTCCTTAACTAAAGCTCAGACATTGCAGCCGTTGAAAACTTTCGCTTTTTACTGATTAAAGATGTTCGTTATTTTGAAATTAAACAAATGGTACATCTATCTCTTCTATGCATTCCAGTAAGTAGCGAAGATTCATTTATTTTAACATGCCTCTGTTAACATACCAGAAAGGCCTCATGTAGCTCACGAGTCCCAATTAGGTTATGTCTGGTATATGTAGCAGACGCTGAAATACTGTACTGATGAAAAAGTAAAAAGGAATAGTTGTGAAATGAATATTTATGGTTAGCTGTACTCTGAAACAAGTAGTTTTGATAATGAATCGCCCTTTTGTTTAAAAAGGATAAGTTTAGGCGTATTTCATCTTCGTGTTAGGCGGAATCAGCTTAGCTCTTGGCCGTTGATTCCTTACACAAGATCGTAAGCGCCTACGAACGAATGTGTTGCCCAAATCCACATTTATCACGTTAAAGTGACATTCTAATACGCGATTGGAGGAAAGTTGCCCCGTAATGTATTGCAAGTTCTGGATTGTTTACGGTGTAGTTTGTCATGTTCTGTATTTATCCAGACCTATTTTTCTCACGCAGGAGAAATTTATGATCCTCCTAGGGTTCGTTTTCTCCTCTGATGGGTTGACGTATAAATCAAGGAATATGAGTAAGGAGGCTTTCCGAGGAAAATTTTGCAATGGCAGGTTTCAGAGCAAACGTTTTAAAATCATCAGTTGGTACGGTTCTCTCCGAAAGGTGAATGCAAAAAGTGCAAAATGGATAATACGCCCCACAGGAACCACGAATCGTAATTTCGCTCTAATTTATTTCACTTGATAACGTTTGATATTTTGACTACAGAACTTCGCAGCTAATTCCGGTACGATGCAGCACTAAATATTTTACAACTCAAAATCGAAATAAATATTGTAAGATCGGGTTTATAATTTCTTTCGGTAATGATTCGAAATGCCAACATCCACGAAATAAAAATCATTACAGGTTGAGGAGATGAAATTCGTGTATTTTAAGCAGGTAGAGTAATAAATACCAGTAACGCACAATTTAAAAGGAATGTATAAAAATACACTATAGAAAATTAATGAAGAGCAAAACGTTCCGTCATATTTGCGTATGAGGTATTTTGTCTTCATCAGTAATGAACATATTCGTTGTGCACGTAGCGTATGTAAAAATTCCAACGAGATTATCAATATATTCTTAGAATACGGAATATATCCTGCTTTTTCTTTGTGGAATACATCGTAACAGTATAGAAAATATTCATCAGAGAAACTAGAGCTAAAATATGAAACTAAGAAAAATATCAGAAAATTTGAATGCAATAAAATGTGCCAAATAAGCCTGGGATGGGACTTAATGATCTGATGTTATCGTTATATTTGTATTTACATACATTGTATTACTGAAGAATGGATTTACGATTTTCATTGTTTTTGTACACCAGTGGACCTGTTAAACAGCCACGTGTATGAAAGTTTATGAAGCTTCGGAAAGTATCAGTTAAATCACTTTTGACTGAAAGATATTTTATACACTTTTTTGGATTTAGTAAAGGTTTTAAAGGTATATCAAGGGGAAAAGACGAAATCTTCAATGCAAAAGCTTCTTCATTGTGGAATATTTTCATTGAAAGCTTTTGGATAGATTCATAGCCTGATGATAAATATTCGTTTCGCCACAGTTAAGCTTCTGTTTTTCCCACATGTCGAACGCCCCACAATCCTTGGGCAATTGAAATATTTCGTTTATTTCTCTCCCCCGAATTGCCAGTAAAATCTTAAATTCGCGCTCGTCCTCGACTTATTCTCCGTTTCGGAGGCGTTAACCTCAGAATTAATCGTAACGTCACGTAACGGTAGTATGTAAAATTACGAGCCATCCATTTAATCACATCGGTTTAGGCGTCCTCATGAAGCATTCGGAAGGTTCTCTTAAACGCTACTCTCTCTCTTAAGCAATACGGGAGGGTAAGCAACCCGCGAGACCCACCCCGGTGCCGTGTGAGATGGCATCTTTTCCCAGTCCTCTCCTCCACAAACCTTCACCGCCATGTGCGGCTGAGTGCAACGTTCCCCTCGATGGCAACTGTACTCGGAATGCCCACCTCTATATTCCGCATCCCCGCATTCCTTCCTTTTCATAGAATTTCAATGACACTTGAGGTCAGCGGTGTGCACCGCCTTCGTTTCATTAAGGAGACGGAAATTCTCCCCGAGGAAGGCCATCCGTGTCCACGCTTAATTGGGCACTTGCACTCAAAAACCACGCTTCCACGACTATATTTTTCTTCCTGTCCGCTTCCATCTCTGGAGATACACACGTTTCCGCTTTTTATCTTCCGCTCCTTCCTTGACAGAAAAGGCTACCATAGGATGTTTTTCAGCACGAACAAAATTAGATCGTTTGTAAATAGGTTAGGGCGTATCTTTTCATTATATATCGTGCGGCTATCGGAAAATTCCAAGATTAAGGTTTGCAACGAAAACAGCGGCGGGGTTTCTTTTCCCGGTAGCGAAATGAGGGTATTGAAAATAAGCGGGGGTGAGGAGCAACGCTGCGTATAGAAACTAAGCCTCCTATTTCAAGGATATGACGCGTTGTGTTCATAGAATGAATCGAATCCGATCTATTGTGATCATGAAAGTGGAACATGTTTCGAGTTGAGCAGATTCGAAACTGTTTCATGTTTCATTTATAAAATTTGTATTTTTCCGTCAGAAAGAAGCAATTCTTTAAAACTGAATTCTTTTTGAAATTAGAAAAATGTCTTTTGACTGCTTACTACAGTGTTGGAAAAAAATTGAAGGGACGGTATAAAATACCTTCTGATCAATATTTCTGTCGCTTGCTGAAATCGTGTTCTCAAATCTCAATACTGCTACACATCTTTACTGGAATTGAAAAAAATGAAACTTTTACAGATGAAAACTATCTATTCAGTATTAGAAGTAGCTTTTTGAGATGTACTGATTTTACTCGTCGCCATTACACTTATGATCACATTTTTGCGCTATACGGATTGCGTTACTTATATATTTTTCTCTGAGGTAACACTGTTAAAAGACGTAATATTTAATAGAGTTTTTATATCACAACCCGATAAATCACAATTGAGGCATTTCAGCCTGTCACGAGAGGTAATTCAAAATCTTCAAGAGATACATCATGAAAATTTTCAATTTCTTTGAAGTGTTGTATCAATTTATAGTATTATTATTTTAACATTTCCATTTATTGCATCTTAAAAGCGACCTATGTTTAATACTGTATAAAATTATGGAAATCACCCAAAGACTTCAGCAACTTTTTTAGTGATGGTTATTTCCTGTGAATTGCTGGATCCATATTTTCTCATTGATTCCCCGATATTAGCTTAAAACATTAACGACTTAAAGCCTATATCTTGAAATCAAATATACATACCTCGAAGGAGGGTGTCGAGTACCAGAAATTAGCCATAATCATCGCATTATTTTGTAATCGCAATCGCTCCTTACAAAGATACTACATCGTGTCCAAGGGTTGATTTTTCTGTTTAGAAAAACATTCACGCTCCCGCTTTTAATCCTCACAGTGTTATGTACACACAGAAAAATGTGCAAAAATATTTTACATGACAATGTACGATACTTTTGCACTAGTGTTAATTTTTTGAAACATGCAAGACTTTAGAGACCAAATGCTAACTATTTTAATGATAACCATTGAGAAAATATTTTATTTTGTATTACCAAGAAGTTTGTTTATTTTTTAACTGTGCGAAACATTTATCCACGTGAATTCTAATTCCTATTTTAATGAGGTAATATTTCCTATTTGCGCCAAAGCACCCTTTTCTAACCTCTTTGATGGATTTTCTTTTCTTAATAGCTCTCACTTGCAGATAATTCTTTTGCATTACTCTGAAATCCCCCAGTTTCTTGGTCGTTATCATATCTCTCGATCTCCACCGTGAAAACTACGTATAATTTCAGGGTGTTTGATGGTGCACAGTATATCTTTCTCCCATGGCTCTAGGCACAGAGTTGAATGAAACTATAGCGGCTGATTAATCTGGAATAGCGCTCAAGAGAAAATGTAGCTTCAACACAGCTCGCGCGGGTCTTGTTCCGCCTCTCCCTCATTTTATTTCCACTGATTGCACATTCGGGATGTTTTAGCGATCCCATGCACTATAGCGTACATGAGCCATATATGGCCACTCTCAAGGTGGTAAAGTCAAAACAGCTTTACTTGGACTATTGATCGATCTCCGTCGTTGCTACCCAGAAGAGTGCTGGGGTTAGAATATGGACTTCTGAGTTACTTTCTTGTTTTAATGGAGTTTATCATAAGATTGTGTTTTCCAAAGTAAGAGATTTATGAAAGAGATGCGTATTTATTAGATGGAATTTTCAGAATGCATTTGTGTTAATGTAACGTTTCGATGAGTGTAATATATTCTATTCTTATTCTCATCGTCATGGACCTACCACGAAGTCATGCCGGATGGAATTGATAGTATTAATGTAACGTATGTGAAATACGTTCACATACTCAACTCACATTTAGTGTGAAAGATTAGGAGAGCTACTTAACGTATGAATGACTTGCATAATCATCTGATGAAAGTGGATTACTACATGTGCACTATGGTTGCTTTCCATAATGTGTGATTGCATTTCCTTACATCATAGTATTTTCATTCGAATTGATTTAAACCCACTCAAACTTCAAATGTATCTACCATAGATCTTAAGTGAATCGATTGTTGAAATAATAAGATTCGCAATAATAGGCAATGTCTTGTTGAAATCCGCAATTCAGAGTAAAGAAACGCACTTGTATATTTACCACAACGATGTTTAATGAAAACACAGGACTGGGTTTCAACCAATAAAAATTATTAGGATTATTAGTTGAAACCTGGTCGTGTTTTGTCATTAAAACTGTTGTGGAAATTTAATTCATTCTACTACTGAAATAATGTTGTGACAGATAAAGAAAAGGGTTTTGGGAGACTGAACTAGGCTGACTAAGATAAAAAAACGCTGAACTCCATTATCGTGATACTTATTACATGCTAAGCATTAATGCAAGTAATTTACTTTTAAATATGATAGGTCGATTTATTAACTCGACCTATCATATTCAATTCAAGGTTTCAAACTTGTGCATTGAAATATATACGACAAAAATTCATCATCTGACTTATTTGAAGGTGTTTAATTCCAAGTATTTTGAGAAGGTAATCGTAAATAAATTGAAACAGCTTAAATATTTTAAAGGGAAAAAAATCGTTGACAAACTTCGTTCGTTCATTCGTTCGTCCTTTATTAAAAATTAGAAAGAGGGGAGAGAGAATAACATCCTGTACTAAATACAGTTTTGGCTCTATTTCTTCAGACTCATCCTACTATCTAGAGCTATTACCAGGAGAAGCAAGTGATAAATTTATGAAGAGGTACGTTCATTATATTTATCGTAGAAAATCTTGCTTGTGGACTCATTACTCATTAACTTCAATTAAGGACTTTCTATAAACAAATGGAAGGTTCATTCATTATTTAAAATCCTCTTCATGAAACGTGACCTGAAATATACACAGTAATCTGGAGAAGGATTCAAAGCAGATCCTTTATAAAAGTAAAGCTTTTCTGCAAAAACCACATCAAATAACTTAGGATAATCCTTAAGGTTTTCTGAGCCACTTTTCGTGGAAAGGGTTTCAAATGATGAAAGAACCTCGCGAGCGTTTTGACGTCCTCATTTATAATTAATAAGTGTTCATTCAGGATTTTCCTCATTTGATACAGTTACTTCACTTTTAACTCGTTTTGGAAAAGCGAAGATTGAAGCTGCGTGAAACTAAAAAAGCGTAGCACTGTGATCGCGCCAGGATATTTACCTATATAATTAAGTATTTACATTTAGGGCGGATCTCTTAATATCTTCTCTTCAAAGACCTGTATTTCTGCGCGAGAAGATTCCTTAAAGAGCAAAACACACAGCTTCCGGCAATTCTTCTGGAACTTGAGACGGTAATTAAATAACTTTTGCACGGAAGGCTTTGGCGTTAAGAGGAGAATTTGCCGAACTAGTTGCGATGAGATCTCGTCTGCTAACGCGGCTCAGAAAGGTTGTCGATGGCGCGGCTTGGTTAAGTGCGCTTCTTGAAGTTTGAGAAAGGAAGTTGGTCCTTCGTCTGTCGCAGCCTCCTCTTTCCAGAGCCTGTAATTGTGACAGAGAATTATGTTAAGGCATACTTCCTTTTTCTCCTCCCAATTGACCTAGCAGTTCCTTTCCAGGGGTGATTGTCGTAGCGTTTTATCCAAGGGACCGGAAAATTTCTACGAATAACATTTCTAAATTAATGGAAGACATGGGTTCGAGTCCCAGTCACTTAGATGTTTTCAATGCCTGTTTATCCTTGGGTGTTTTAAGCCAAATACCCATACGTATAAAATAGTTACCTTTCTCTGATCCTCATATAAATCCTAAGGAGTTTACTTCACTTTATAAGTTGGATGGTTCGGTGTCACTTGGTCGATGGGACAACCCGTCACTGGACATTTCGTCGCTGAGACATTTGGTGGAAGGACAATTCGTCGCTGAGACATTTGGTGGAAGGACAACTCGTCGACGGAAGGGAATGTTGTCATTTATGATAAAGTTTTCGGTGCGTTAGTATCGTTATAGTGTAATATTCATTGTAATAACTCGGAGTATTTAGTGACCCAACCCAACCCAACCAAACCCAACCCAACCCAACCCAACTCAACTGCACGCACCAATACTCCGAGTTATTACAATGAATATTACACCATAACGATACTAACGCACTGAAAACTTTATCATAAATAACAACATTCCCTTCCGTCGACGAGTTGTCCTTCCACCAAATGTCTCAGCGACGAAATGTCTAGCGACGAAATGTCTAGCGACGAAATGTCTAGCGACGAGTTGTCTCAGCGACGAATTGTCCTTCGACCAAATGTGTCAGCGACGAATTGTCCTTCCACCAAATGTCTCAGCGACGAAATGTCCAGCGACGGGTTGTCCCATCGACCAGTTGCCCTTCGACCAACTGCCCCGGAACCAAGTTGGATGACTCAGTGAGGTCCTTAGGCGGTGCTTGGTGCCGCTATTTTGAGTGGCACTGCTTACATTATGAAGCTCCCAGTAAACAATCTGTACGTCCCGTCTTCTCCGAACGAGACCAGACATTGAAATTGAAATACAGTGATATTGAAGTCGCTGTAAAAAGAATTCGTCTCCTTATGAAATAGAACTGCACGAATGGGTGAGTTGTCGGATTTAATTGATTCTGAATAACGTCTGTATAATTTTATGGTAAGGATATGTTGCCGTCAATGATTTCCCGAGCAAGGTCCTCTATCTGGCGTGCTTGTGCAGTTTGGAGATACGGGAAACCTGTTATTTTGATGCGGTTAATAAGAGGTAATTATATATAATGTACTACTTAGCTATTCCGGGAGACGTTCTTTATGTAACTTTTCGGGGTTAATCCGGGTAATAAATTATTTATTTAAGCCATATAACGAATGCCCGCAATTGCCTATGTAGATCTTTAGAATGTACCTTATACTAAAATGTAAATAAGGTACCGAATACCGGGTACTAACAGCACATAGGGTACTGGTACCAAGAAATCTGGGATTCTCTGGCTCAAGCCAGAGAAAATTATGGCGGATTTGAAATTTTCATTCAGCTTGTAGAGGGCTCCCTTGTAATCGAGTTTTAGCTATCTTCGAAACAGTTAATAGAGGAAATATACTGAAGATGAGTTCAGAATATCGCTTAAATAGGAATATTTTATTCAAATCTGAAAACGATGAGATATTCGACTGGTGTAATCACAGCGGAATCTTATCCTTAAAAATTTTTCTCATCGTTAAAAGTTTAAAATCTATTAAAGATTTATATGGAAACAACACTACTTGTATTGAAGGATCCACTAAATTCGTATTCTTCGAACAAGATTTGCTGTGTAGAGTCTGTTTCGATTGACAACTTCCGGAGATTCTTGTGATTAATGCTCAAAAACTCAAAATAATTCGCACTGAAAGCAGTATCTAACCTTGCGATTCAATCTTTTCGTTCTGAGATATTCTCTTAGTCGATATGCCTTGCTATCTGCCGATGTAAGTGAAAAACCAATGAGAAACTGAAATTGGGCATTGGAAGGAAGCGAGACATTCTCCTCTTATTCTCCTTATTTATCTTCCACCATAATTTCTGGGAACGAGCTGGGGTAATGGAGAAGCGCACGTAAAAAATGCGGAGGTAAAAACAAAATCTCCATCGGGAGAATGTTGAACTTGGCCTCACCAGTTACCTGTTCCTGCAGAAACGATTGTTTCGGAGGAGAGGCTGCATCGAAATGAAAAAAGTCCGCGAAAGAATGGGAGAGAGAGGGCAGGGATTGGAGGTAATTTCTGTTTCATCTCCTCGGTCGGCACTTTTTCTCAGAAGTGGATTCTTATTGGCGGAAGCCGTTTTTACCATGGCACTCGGAGGTAATATGAAAGGGGGCGATAGATACAAGGAAGGGAAGGGGTTGCGGAAAAGCCTTTTTACCCACATCCCGGTTACTCGAATTTTCCTTCCGCTCTTTTCGCTCCGATTGTTTTTATTCCGTTTCGAAGGGTTAAATCGATGAGGAGTCTCCTTTCTGCTTTCCAACCGAGTCTTTCGTTTAGAATAGTGAATTTGTTGCTGCGGAAGGCTATCGGAATGCCGAGAGAAATAAGTATGTTCCAGGGGAAAATAATGCGTGAAGGAGATATCTTTCATATCGGCCACTGAGCATGAAGTTAATTATTTTTATCGAAAAATGTAATTCTATAACAGCTGTAAGTTTGAAGTAATATATCAATGTTTTGGAATAAGTGTAGTGGAAGTTATATTGCCATATATATGTTCCTATACGGATAACAATATTCATTACTTTTGCGTCTTAATGAGTTTCATCGAGTATTATGGTTTTCACGGAATTTGATTTAACGCTAGTAATGTTGTTCTATGCAAATATATTTTCTATGCCACATCCGCATTAAATGGGGCTGCTGTGATGTCTGCTGTAGCAGAGGATAATTTGACGATGATATTGCGTTAAAAGTACATACATGTTTAATTACATTCTGCGAATACCATATTGATATGTATTTAAAATGGAAAAAAATCATTTTCATGTTTCAAGAAGACAGTTATAGGATGTTTATCCTGTTTTCTACTTTTTAACGTTCTTTCCTGAAATAAAGATTTATCTCGTTTTATATGGTGAAGGTTTAAGTAAAAATTGAAATACTATATTTTCCAGAGAGATTTAATTTATTTATCTAAGTATTCCTTCGCAAATTATTATTTTTGATAACAATAGAAGTTCATCGAAAAAAAATTCTCCTATTCTACTTCCGCACGTTTCACATTTTTGCTAAATATCACCCTCCGTTAAAATGGAGAAGAAAGAAGAAGTGAATCAAGTATAGGTACGGACCTTTACACAGTAAGGCCTCCATTTATGTAACCCGAAAGATAAATGGAATTTGAAAATTCGGATAAACCCTTTGATTTCAGGAGATTGCATAGAGAATAATCTCATATCATATCTAACATTTTCCCTTCCATGGTGTAACCGTCAGAATAATTTTCGATATATTTTGCTTAATATAGACTTCAATCCATTTGAAAGCTATTTGGGAATAATGGCAATGTTGTTATAACATTTACGCAATTTTAATATGGGAAAATTTCGCACTCGCGAAATAGGAACGGCTATCCAATTCCAACGTTGTTGGTAATAAAAAATAAAAACGCTCAAATTTGCCTCGTTGCGGACAGAATTTAGCCACGAAAGCAGATTTTTATTTTTCGATTATGTTTTGTTTCTTTCGAAAATCCTATTTTCCTCTATGTATTTTCTTTTAATAGGCTTGAAATCATCCCAATACTCGGCTTATACGCTCTCTCGAAAACCAGAGGCTATTATATACGTTTTATTTTCAACTTCGGTCCTCAAAGTTTTTATTCTAGCGTTAATATCACTTTATAGTCTTACTTTTGTGCATCGTCCATAGGTTTTTGGTCCATGAAACCTAATTGTTAACCACACCTCTGTTTGATTTTGGTAGGAAATGAGGATGGTGTGCGTCACGGAGAAAGAGATTCAGTCAGGTGGATTGGGGCGGAATGGGTGGAGGCCGGAGGGAATCTGGTGAGGAGGGGAGAGGGCAAGGCGGTGGGGACCAAAGGGATTGGGAAACTGCAGTCAATTTGGAGGCAGTAGGAGTGGGTGTGCCCTTTCACTGCAGATTTTCTCTCCGCCCACAGCTGCATCGGGAGAAGTGGCTTTTTATTCTCTTCGTCAACCGCAGTCCACGTTTCGGCCAAAAAGAGCTTTGCCTTTCTATAACTATGTTCTTGTTGTTATTACTGTCTTCTATCCTCAGAATAGGACTCTGAATGAGAGCGGTTATATGGGTAGCAATGTATCGATAATAGATTCATCTTAAAGAAGTGTTTGCGTTTAAGTCTGGTTGAAAGGACTCCATGACACTTAAACGACTCGAAGAACAAATATATATTAAACTCAATTATACTTAATCGGAACTCAGTATACCTCAGTTTATTCTTTAGTTTCTATAGCAGACCTTATGCTTTCATTGACGATCCTTATATCCACACGGAATATTATTTTTAATTAAGGGTTAGATGAATGAAGAGACTAACCAGTCTCAACCTGAAATAAATAAATATTATAAATAAACAATGAATTATTATTATTAATTTATGAGACTGTTTGATTGTAATTTACTTCAAGTTTTGAGAATGTAATTTATAATGGTTGCAAACCAAATAATTCTTCCTATTAATGGAGCTTACTAAAGTAATCGACTTTCCGATCTTTACTGTCATCGCTTTGTCTTTCTCCCAATCACTCCGTATTGCAATAGACCTCTCATAGAAGATCTATATCCAATAACTTTCTCACCGAAGACGTTACATTTGTATAGAAGACATTATATTTTCATAGAAAACCTTATATCCATCCGGAATATCATTTTTAATTAATAGCTATTAATTATTCACACATTCTCCGCATCGAGGAATTCTTTAAAATGTTGAATAATTAAACTGAGCTCGAATTTGTAAAGATACTCCAGCCTCAAGGCCCAGGCCTAAGCGAAGGCCAGGGTTCTCATATTAGAAAAATATTCTATTTATTAATTCAAAAGTAGAATAATCAAGATATACTATGAAATGTATTTGGAATCGACGGTATTATAATGAATCATTTTTATAATACAACACTTTTCCCCTTTCATTAAGATTGTCCTATTTACTTAACTGTGAATTATTTACTCTCCTTTCTATAGCAGTACTCCATAATAACATACAGGCATAAAATAACATTTATAAGGAAGACTTGTTAATATGTTATACATATACATTTGATCATGATTTGTAGCTTCGCTTCATCATTCCCTTATCCTTTTCCACCTTTCCAGCTTTCTCATAATTCTGATCCCGTTCTCCTATCCCTTACTTCCTTTGGATCCTCCAGTTTGCAGCCTGCTTGCCCTCATTTCAATGACCTTATATTGATGTTAATTTTGGATGCTATTTGCCTGATGATGAACCAATGCGAGGAAATGTGTACGCAAATTCCGATCGTGCGGCGGTAAATATAAATAAGACTGCCTTCGAACCGCCTTGATGTTGTGTTTACTTTCAGAATTCATTGCCTTTTGTTGCACCCCAAGGCATGTATTTATCCAATGTCTTTTACTTTTTTTTAGACAAAGGGAAGTTAGTATGTACATGGCCTCTTTCCATCATATCTGCGTTGTACCTGGGATTTTTACGAGGAGCATTTTATTTTACGTTTAATTTTGCATTTTATTTTTCATTTTCTTTTATATTGGTAAATTTTAATTTACATTTCAATTTTTTATAGTTTATATATCTTTTGTATTTTTTTAATCTTTCAAGATTTTTAATCATATTCTGCCACTCATGGATTCTTTCAAGAGGCGATTTCTCTTTTTGGCGCTTTGTCTCATAAACAGATTTTCAGTCCATCGTTTTCTTTATAATTGAGACATAAAATTTAAGTACACAGTTTAATTTAGTTTCTACTTTAAAGTTTTTCTGATTATAGACTTTGTTTCTAATATTTCTTGCTATTTACTTATTCCGTTGATTCATTAATGCCTTCCGAAATTCAATAGTGATCTGAACTTACGGAAATAAATTTATATTATTCTTTGTTTATACATTAGCTAATAATTGATTATTATTTCTAAGTGAAAACCTTTTGGGTAATTATTTCAGCGTTCGGTCGCTCAATAAATCCGCAATTTTGGGAAAGTGAAAATGTTGCTAAAAGCTAATGGATTTGATTCGCAATAGGGGGTGAGATTGAATCCCGAGCTATAAAAATACTCAAACCGGTAATAGAGGGGGATTAGGTCATACACCGACCACATTAGTTTCAACGGAGGTGCTCCATTATAGTTCCGCATTAACGATTAATTTATTTTTACGGCGTATTTAATCGAACGGCCGGAAGATATTTTCGAAACGGCCGCGCAATCAGCAGTTACTGAGGATAATGCGAGTCCAAATTGATATTTTCTTTTACTTTCTATGCGCGGACGGGCACAAATGGAGGTTAGAGCACAGATGCCCTTTCGTTTACGAAAAAATTATCCAGAGCAATTTATTTCGTGATTGCGTTTTCATTTCAGGCGATTTCATCAACCGTAAAATCAGATCAAAGAAGCGCTCGTATCTGTGTCGGTTATTTATCCTCCCTGTGCCTATTAATCCGCATTTTTTTCGCGTTGCTTTTTCGATCATCCCTGAAAACCCTTTTCGAATCCTCTTCGTGTTGATATTGTAATCTCTTTGTGAGGAAACACCTGGGGTGAAACAGGGTTATTGCCGATCCGAGTCACCTCAGACCTGGATGCACACGATATGACTCCAATATCGCCATCTGATGAAATTGAATTGATAACCAGGAAAAGCCTAACGGGGATCCTGTCCGGACGAAAGCGTAGGTGGCGCCCTCTGGTGAATAATCCAGGAACCAGTCTATTTGACCATGCGAACAGACCCTTGTCCTTCGCACGTCCCCACCCTTACCCTTCTCCACCTCGCGATTCCCTTAATCCCTTCCATTCTGTCCCCTCTTAGTTTCCACGGAATAGCTCCTCTCCCCGTGTTTGTGTATATGTTGATATACTGCGGGGCTTGCCTGGCTTTTCGGTGTAACTTCCGCAAATGATTTATGATATCGGGGTGCAATGCAGATATTTAGTGTGAAGAACGGCGCATGCGCGGTGAGACATGGGGTTGACGCCGTGGTTAATGACTCACCGCAAAGGTGCATAAAAGGTGTAAGGGATGACGAAAGAATGAAGGGTAATCCTATCGCTCACGTATTTGAGCTCGAAGGCACACTGGAGGTGATAATCGGTTGGGCAAAAGAGACGATCGTGTCCTATGAATCTGCCGTTGACGCCTGAGATCTTCTCGGCTCATTTGAGCGATTGACGAGGATGATTAGGCTGTATACATAATGAAGGAAATGGCGCGAAATATGGGTGTCATACGTTTTCAGGGTTGTCACCTTTTCTGAGTTTCCCTTTGAAAGCTATAGTAATAAGTAATTATTAATTTAGGCCAATAATAATAAATGTGCACCTCGCAATCTCGTAACACAAATAATTGAGCACGTAATTTTTTTTTCGTATACATATATCAATTGTGACATGTAGGATACGGATATAATGAAAACGGGATATAAGAAATAATAAACAATTTTCTACCTAGGTTTTCATTCAAAATTTAAAGTCTAATGCCAAATCTTTAAATCTGTAAACCTAGACCAGTGGAACTTATTAGCTCCTATTTTCTTTTCAGGCCTAAAACTACGTATTTACTGTATTTTGTAAAAAGAATGTCATCAAGAACTGTCATTTAAATTGCTTTGTAGCAATTAATTTCAAAAGGAGTCTAATGTTAACATTTTAGGGTGCATTCTGACAACATTTTGTTTTTTACGACTACTTTTATAAAGCTTTAGGATAGAAAATTGTACAGAAAAAAGAATTAGATAAGGGGCCGAACGGAATTGCATAAAACTGTACCTGCGATCCAAAGAACACCCCTAGATATATATCTGTTAAAATTATAGAATTTATGTATGTGATTTTGTTTGTGGTGTAATGAATATATGCAGAAAACTTTGTGAGATTGGACTGTTTAATATTGTTAGAGATTATGATTGTCCTAGGGTACAGAACAAACTACAGCGTGCGACAATTAGAATTTATCTCGATTATGAGGACAAAGCGTATACATTTATTAAATGATTAAATAACCTCAAAAATTACCCACTGGGAATGTTGTTAATGAGATATTTCTGTTGCATTTAGTTTCTTACGCTAAATTTGATGAATTGAACCTCGTCGGAAAATCGCAAATGTTAGGTAGAAATGCTTATATGGCCTTCGATTTGTGAATTAAAGTGATTCAATTTGGGTTTCAAAAAATATGCAATCGCGATCAAGGTAGCATACTTAGCATACTTTTACGATCAAAGATGTCTCATCCTATTACATCCACAGTCTAAGTAACGAATAAAAAGTTGCTGTAGAACTGAAATGCGTTACTCTCTCAATTGCTTTATACCGATTCAGATTATTTATGTTTGAAATTTATTTGAGTCGATAGTAATGAATTTAAAAAATCACTTTTTCCACTAACTTAAGTTTCCAAGGAAATAAAGGGGAAGTCTTTTATTTCGTTTTTATGAAATTAAGCTCTCCACTTCGTTAAGCTTTGGAGATTACTTTGAATGTTGATTAAAATTAAACTTAAGGGAGACATTAAACCTACGGATAAAATTTTTTATATTTTAAAGAAGGATTCACATATTTCCGTGTGTTTTCAATATTCGATTTTATATGTTCCAAGGTGGTGTCCTTCTTTACTTGTAATTCTATGTTTAAAAATATCTAATTGAAACTTCCATGTTTTCATCATTTCCATCGCTTGCATGTTTCTGATTCAATGCTGATTACACAATACTTTCATGGTTTTCTTGTGCATGACCTGAATCAAATATTCCGATAGAATTGAGTCTTCTTCTTATTTAATTGCATGCAGAGAAAATAAGCGAGGGCATTTGATATATTTAAACGTTTCGCATTCGTCCATGATCCAATCAGTAGATGGAATATTCCAGCGATCAAACAGATAGAAAATTCTCTATATTCAGAGCACTATAAGTATGAATGGTAATGAAAACAGCAAAAACTTTAAAGGTCGCGTTTAATCTGTATACCTTAAGAATTAAGCCATGAATTTAGCCAACTAAAGTAAATTATTTTGTTTGCATGTTGCCTGAGTTAAGCATCTGACGACAAAGTATGTGCTTCCGAGACGCGGAATTTATTGCCGCCAAAGCTGAGGGGTACATATAATGTGCTCGAAGTCGCCGAGTTCGCTATTTAAACCACAAAAGGACTCCTTCCTCGGTTACTTTAGAGTTCTCACGATATAGCTAATTAACTTCCACGACGGGACTATAAATAAGTCCTTGAGATGTTCCTTTATTCGGTCTCATGTTAATCCATCGGGAAAAATGAAACGATTGCCATCATTTTTGCAGATAGTCCAGCGTAATTAATCGCTACATTTTCTAATGACCCGTCGGAGGTTTATGTAGGTCGCGTAAGCGAAATTAGGTTAAATGCTTTTGCGAGAATATAGATGAAAACCGAGCCATTTCGATGCATGTTTTTAATTTCCCCATGTAATTGCGCCGCGGGATTTCACATTTGGAAGGAAAGGATTTTCAGGAGAATTCGCCCAGACGGCGTTTCACTCCTTTATTTTTCCATTTGTTGCACATAGCGTGGCGCGCGGAATTTCTGGATGGCTCGTAAATTGAAAACTGTTTATTTTCGGAATGTTAATGCGCATGCCTGTATCTCTCCGTCATTTTCCCGAAGACCGTTTTCGAGGTTTTATACGGAATTAAATTGTGTCTGCGGCGTGGAGGGTTGAATTAGAGTCAAATGTTAATTCTGCATTCGCGTTTCATTTGGAAACATCGCGCATTGTTTCGAGTGACTTCAGTATTGGAGGTACACGGAAATGAAATTTTAGCCGATGGGATCCGCGTCCGTGGTCCTCAACTGTGATTTCCGCTACGTAATGAACGCCGGTAATTATCTTAATAAATATTTGTTTTAAAAATTAAGGATCAACAGAGGCAAATTTCCACTGTATTGAATCAAATTCATCCATTAGCTAAATGGTGAATTTAGACTGGTCAACAGATATTCTATTTCACATACTTGTCTTCACATACATTTGTACAGATTTATTATCATAAGCACAACTTACATTAGGATGCAGAAAAACAAGCTTTTTTTATTTCTCCGATGTAAACAGGAAGGCCCCAACACATCCATGTTTTAATTCTAGTTTACAATCATAAACAAGCATTCCCTAAGCGGAAGAATCCGACTAGCCGGGACTCGATCTCGGGACCTTTGGCTAGCAAGCAATCCACCCGCCACCGCAGCCAATATAAAAACAACTTAATCATGGTAGATATTATTTATTAGGCTTTTGAATAACTCCAGATTCTCTCTTTAAGCCGTACTTTGTTTCAAAGACTGCGAAACTCGTGCAAAAGTTTGTTCTAATGCAACTTTTAAGAGAAAAAGAATGTAGAATGACCAATATTTTGATGAGACACAACTCTACTGTATTTATTATATACATTTGAAATCCTTTATTTTCATATTTGATTTTATCATGGACTTCTAAACCCCTAATCTACGCGACAAAACTTTTTTCCTTCTCTTTTTGAACTATCTAATTTATTAAATAGTTTAGAACAGTGATTCCCAAAGTTGGCGATTCCGCTCCCCAAGGGTCACTGGTCTAATCTGGGGGGTGCTAGACGAGAAAAAAATCTATCTCATTGCCTGTCATCATCTGTCTTCATAGAGTTTACTGGATTTATGGCGTTAGTACAGCATCAGAAAATTGTTATGCAGTAGTTTGGTGGACATTACTATCTTTGAAGTGTTTAATTTCCTTTTTTATCTTTCTTTAGCTATGCCCATACAGATATTAATTTTCATATTTGGCGGGCGGTGGTATGGATCCAGAGGGGTGGTAGCGTGAAAAAGTTTGGGAAATGGTCTAGAAAGTTTAAATTGTAATAAAATAGGTTCTTTATTTAATTGAAATTGAGGCATCGTCCTAACAACCAACCAAAACCTGGAAAGTTTGTTTGTTAATCCGGAATCGACTTATTCCAAGGAAATCTATTTGTGAGGAACATTTCAATTCAGTTTCATCAAATGTGTCAAAGTAGCTCGCTCCAACTTTCTGGAAGAGGTTAGAAAAGAAAACAAAACTCATCCTAGCTATGTTTTTGGTGAGCTTATCTTTCTTTCGATTCATTATAATAAGTGGATTCCTATTTACTCTTCTTTTGGTAGGGCTGCAACACTCTTCCGCTGTTAACCTGTGTACTCTTGAATGTGTGAGACCCCTTTAAGCCCTTGCTTCGCTTCCGCCTCTTCGTCCGGGTGTTGCTGTTGATTGCCACATGGAGGTGGTGGTAACCAGGCCATAAATTTGCGCCCGCCTGAAAGCCTTGCGGAGCAGAAATCTTTCTCATTTTGAAATTCCTCACGCCCTCATCATGCAGAAATCCATTTCGGTACCTGTTTTCGATGCCCAAAGTTTAGCACGTTTCACCATGGTTAACAAATTTAGCAGTACCTGTGATGTCTGCAGAAGCGTCAAAGCACTCGTCAGAGCGTATATCTGAATTGCGAATTTCTATTTCCCATTTCTGGATAACAGAATGGGCTTTATTTTGCTTCCGGAAGCGTTGTTGCTGACGCTTATATAGATTAACGTTTAGATTATTCTTTGAAGCTTACTTTTAGTGCCAAAATATATCCTTTCGTTTCGACTTTACGCTTTTTATCTATTTAATGTTTTAATCCAAAATTTATGGTACAGTAATGGAAATTCCTAACTTAGAGATATAGATATACCTGACAATTCTTGACTCCTGATAAATTTGAAAATTTTAAATCTTTATTTGAATACTAGCCGAAGTGCCCGTTGATTCTCAACGGGGAAAATAGATGTCGGATTAAATACAGTATACCAATTTGTACATAAGAGAAAATAACATATCACGTCATAGTTTAGTCCAATGGAACAGGTTATTGAAAACAAAAATTTTCTAATCAAAGTTCGAAGCCGAAATCTACAATCAACAATAAGAACGTGAATCATTATGGAATTTACCACTTATTATTAACATGTCTCAAAGTAATGGTTAAATTTGCAAGATTTTCAACTTCCGATTCTGGTAACTTTAATGTATAACTGTCAAGAGTCCGAAATGATAAATAAAAAGTTACTCCTACATCTCCACTAATTTTTTACGGTGCTACGCATGTTTGCTGCTCCTGTAATTCACCACTACAAATTGTTCGTGACTGATATAATTAAAATCTCTGAAAATTTTCATCCTCTTCATATCGTCATTTGCTTTTAATGGGCCAAAATACAAATACATTCTTATGGGAAAATGCCTGAACTCGGAATCAACAATCGCATTGGTCGTCAGGGGGACGGGTTGTTTACAACCTCAAATTTTACCAAAATATTCGTATATTATATCAAAATTCTCGCAATTTCGAAACGAAAGCGATATTCCACGACCATAATAAGAATCTGTATTCAATTTCTTTTCTTTTGGTACTTATTTTGATTTTATACGACTATTCCTTCTAATTTAATTTTACAGAAGAAATAAAGTCTGTAACCGATCGAACTTTACATGTATTTCTTATGGAAATCTATCTGATCGATCTTGGTTCAGACTCAGCAAATTTTGCGAATGAAAAGTTGACAGTGCTTCCTTCCGGCTCACGGAGAACACTTACGCAAAGTTTGATGCAAATCGGACAAACGGTGTGGACTCCAATCGCGAACAAACAAACACACAAACTCACAGAATTTCTGCTTTATATATATAGATTGTATTACATCTCTTGTCAAATACGTGAGATGTGTCTCGCGACACTCCAGCAAGACATGGTCCCTGATTCGTGTAAATGAATCTACTATAGATTATTCTCTACTAGTTTATTCAGCGCATTCATTCAATCAATTCTACTTTTTATTCGTAATTATTTCATTAAAATCGCTTTTAATTGAAAACAAGCTAAGAGCGTATTTCACACGTCAGTGCTAATCTTGATAAGCTGAAAACCTCTCAATCAGACCACATGTATGAGACGGGAAAAAATATGCTGCAATATCCAATACACAAATTAAAATTATTCGAAGAAAGCCCTAAATACATGGGTAGAAGGATATCCAACAAACTAAGTATCGTTTTGAGACAAAAATTGTCTACAGATAATGTAGTTTTCTTAAAAAAATTAAAAAGTTTTTGATAAAAAATGTTACTATTTTGTAAGAGAGTTTTTTGAAGATCCCGATGTAAATATGTAATATGATAAATGTTGTAAAAATGTAAAAAAATGTTTTGTGATTTTGCAAGTATTATGAGTGATATCAATTTGTATACATTTTTTTTCATTTACTTTACAACCCTATGAACAAGGTTCAGTTAGTCGTTTAAGTATTTCATTCATTTTATTGATCGAAACGTTCCCTTTGAAGATGGACACAAATTTAATCGCCGAAGATATTCCATACATTCATTTGGCCTGCATAGGGTACCCAGCTAGGTTATTGCTCGCAGATCTAATGAAAACATCTAATGCTTTAGCCTCGGTGCTTTGATATTCCGTCCTATTCAAATAAAAGTAAGAATGTCACCAGTTCCGTTAATAAACCCGTCCGAAGCTCCCGTCCAATTAGAGAACAGGGCGAGAAGTAACGAGCTTGACTGACTCCTAATTTCGAATTCACAGTCTCGAATCACTTCGTAGTTTATGGCATTTTTATGCCGTCATTATTTAAATTACTCTGGGCGGTTGTTTATGATAAAGAGGAGAAAAATTTGGTATCCGTCCCCTCTTTCGATTTCCGCAGGTGATCATCGTTGGGGAGACGTTATTTCCCTATCAGAATACATAAGAAAATGAGCATATATGTGTGGGAAAAATCTCCGAAGGGAAATCTTTACATGCCCACGAGTCTTTCCTCGCTCGAAGCCCAATGGAAACGCCCATACCACGTACATCGCACAACCCTTTTATTCGCCGACGGCGGCTCTTCTGTAGGTACCCTATCGCCGAAGAGCATCTCTCGCTATCTTTTCAGACAACGCTTTTCCGAGCCTCTGCGTCCGAATCACTCCTCGAAAGAGATGATAAAAAAGTCGGCTAATAAACTCGGGGAAGTTTCCACATCCCTCCTTCCACACGACTTCGCCCGAGAAGGTTCGGAAAATAAATAAAAAATGTGTGTAGGAGCGCTTCAAACTGCTACCAGTTGGCTGCGAGTGTTTCGAGAGGTGGAGAGGGAGAATTCGGGAGTACTTCATTATATCGTCTTCGGAAAAGATCTTTTTCTCATCCAGTACATTTTTTCTCGACAAAAAGGCATCCTCATTTTAACACCATTTCTCGCTCTTTCTCTCCTCCATACCTGTTCAAAATAGGGCTTTTATTACCTTCCTTTGGTTATTCGTCTTTTTTATCTCGAGGGAAGTTATCTTTCGCATCGATTCTCCATCTTCTTCTTCGCTTCCGCTTCAAGCTCTCTGAATGGCGCATTTGCATGCTCAAGAGCTTTAAAGTAGCGTTATTATTTCAGTCCGAACGGCAGCCCTCCCTGGCGAAATGGAGGGGTATGCGTAAAAGGAGAGGGAAAAGGAATTTGCACCCTGTTTTATGAACGTTTTATTCCTCGATATATTCTCTCGCAACTTATTCGGAAGGATCTACTTTTGCGAGAAGTATCTTTGCTGAAAAATAACTTCATCATTCCATACGCTGTTTTAGGAGGGTATGAAGTACGGCCTCGTTTAACAACCGCCATAGCTTGTGGAAGGGGGTATAGGAATGAGGTATGGATCCAATATATAAAATACAACGAGTGACGTTTCAATTTCGCTGAAAAGCGTTGCTATCTCTCTCTTTTCTGGTTACGTAGCAGCATCCTGTTTGCTGATTGTTTCATTACTCAAAATTTCATCGGGAAGTTATGCTACCGAGGACAGCGCCTATTTGATATCAATGATATGCCCACATGTCAGTCGCCATCGTACCTCTGGTAGCGCGACGAGTCGACTTTCAACTTTTAACGGCCACCTCTTTGAATTATCTCCCGCAGTAATAAATCGCTAATTCAGCGCGCCGTATTGGATACTATATTAATACAGGCTTTTTTATCTGAGTGGTTTTAGGGGAAGGACATTCATTCCTACGCCGGTAATAGTTTTCCATTAATTGGGCTCCATCGTTTAGTATGCCTAATCTCTCTTTGCGGTCATTAATCTTTGAAAACGGGGAAAGTTTTCATTTGCCATTATGACATGCCCCCCTGAATGAAAGGATGGTTAATAGCCGTTTCGTTGCTTGCATAGGAAAAAGGTTGCTGAATACCAGTCACACGCTATCCCTAAAATTTTTCAGGAATGCATGCTTCGCTTTTGCCTTTGTATATGGAGAACATCTTTGCAAATTTTTTCTCAACTTTTAATGTGCTACAATTTTACTACATACTATTTCCAATTTTGTCTGTTTTTGAGAAGAAATGAGTTTCTAAATTTAATGTTTTCTATGTAAGTGCCCTGCAAGCCACCTTTCGGTGTGTGGCAGTTGGGCTTGATCTTGGCGCTAGGCTTCTCAAGTAACGGCACTATGTTTCTAGATACTAAACTTCGTCTCTTGAATATGTCTAAGTTGTTCAAATAGCTGTAGGTTTCGCAACGAAGGTGAAGAAATGGGCTTTCCATGAGCCTCGATTTCTGGAGAACTGCGACTTGTATGCCCTCGCAGTGACTTGCAAGTGCAGGTCCTGGAGCATTTCAACTCAGTTTGATCTTTTTGCCTAAAAGACTTTCTAATTTTGTGTTTTGAAAGTGGTGGTCGTTAGTTTCAGTACTTTCATATTTAATTCGATTTCATAGATTAACGACTTAACTCATCGATCTCAATGTTAACTTGGTATGTACTTCTTTCAAGGAACTCGTCCGTAAATGTTTTTGGCACGCCCTCTATTAGGGGGAAAACCTATTTTATTGGGAAACATCTTGCACTTCCATAAACTTCATATTCTATATTTAGGGCATATTTTACCAGGCGAAATGATATAGAGCTAAACATGCTTTATGTCAGGTCTGCATATTGGGATATTACGTAAGGGATTCCTTGAAGGAATTTACGAGTACCCTTACGGTTTCATCACCTTGGCAAGTCATGCGTTGCAAGTACCCATTCTTATTTTTGGGGAAGATAAACTTGTCGTGAATGAAGAATGGCGGAGAAAGGGAACCCAATACTAAGATGTGCTTTTGACAACCTCAAAATAATAACGGTCCCAAGTAAAGCATAATCGAAGTCAGCCCTATATTGTCCCATTGAACAATACTTTCTTGGAATATATGCAATATTTTTTACTTCTGACACTCAAAAGCCCAAAACAGTTCTGTTTAACATAATTTTCCTGAAAAGGGTGCCTCGTACCGCATTTTTATCACTTTTGACTATGGCTATTAGGCCATCGTTGCCATCGGGCTCCCGATAACCATTTGGGCAGCGCGTTCACCTTTGGTGAAAGTGGTCCCGGGTTCGTTTCCAGGAGGGGACCAATGAAGCGAAATTACCTCAGTTGTCGATTAAGTTTTAAAAATTCTAATACTTTAATTTGAATCGAAACGAGTCGATTAATGCAATTATTTATGTCTATTTTGACATCTAAGAACTCTGCAGGGAAGCTGCTATCTTATTCTCATAAGTCATACTATAGTATAATAGTATTATGTATATAATAGTATTATGTTTTAAACTTGATTCAATTAGTTACCATTACACTTTTTCCAGTGGTAACTGAGTCATCTTAACACCCATTCGAGCGGGACAAATAATCCTTTGGGAAGAGCCAGCTCATAATCATGAAATAGGCTTTGAAACGCCATCTGTCTCTAATGTAAAGGATATAATTACGTTTGAGTACGGTAAGGAAAGAGCGTCTTTTTTTAATTCAACCACAGGTCTATTCCTTGGCATTATATTCGCATCATTTTCTCTTTCCGAGACATCAGCTACTCCCGTATCTTTCCTATTCCTGCCTTTATGACGCCGGAATGTCCATAACATTTTCTCCCCTCCCCCACCACACCCAATTTCGCTCCTCCCTTTAATGTCGAATAGGGCCGCTGTCATTTCCATACCTGCGGAACGGGATCGCGGGAATAACGCCCCATTCCCCTTTGCGCGACCCATCTTTGCATATTCCCTCCTTCCACCACGTGCTCCATTTTTCTCCATCCTTACCTCTACCTTCGCCTTCCATTGTCTATTCTTCTCTTAACCCTTACCTATTTCACGCCCAATTCTCCAGCGGCGTCATTTTATCCCTCATCCTCCACCCATTCTACATTGACTTCCCAAATCCTTAGGCATGATCAGACTATGGGGAATGATTTCTCCGCCTTTGAACTTTCACGTCTCGACTGTTGGTCGTTCTTGATGGAGTTTGAACGTGCTTCCCAAGATTAATTCATCAATTCACGTGGATTTCGCTGGATATCAGCTTATATAAATACTAATTACGCGGCGTCTCATAGAGTCCTCTCACGTTCTCTTCTCTATGAAGGAGTCGTAACTTCAGTGTGTTAGGTCTGAGGGTTATGGTTCGTGAATGAACTCAGAAAGATGAATCATGTACTTACCAGCATCCTTGCTTAGTACGTGATTACGGGTGCATCTGAAGCCGTTGTTCGAAACTAACATGTAATAAGAGCTATGATTATTTTTTCCTTTGACGTTAACGTCGTTTTAATTATAGATAGTCGTCAACTTACGACAACGTTCAGTTCCAGCCGACCGTAAATCGATTTGAATGTAAATCGGATAATCAATAATTTTGGTGTTTTTTTTTTTTTAGAAACACTAACTCGAGCAGATAGGCTAATCATGTAATTTCCGAAAAATATACTTTGGAAATTAATATTGGTACAACCGATGCCTATAACTGGCTATGTTCTGCAAGTACGAACTATGGCTTGTGTCAATCTAAGGAGAGACAGTAACATTGGCTGTAAGTGCGTCTGGTTGTAGATTACATTGTTCGTAAGTCGACGACTACCGTATTTTCTACTAGTGTATGAGGGCCGTGTAGAGGTAAGAATATGTTCTAATTTTCTCTCCTTTTCAATATTTACACAAATTAATAGCAGATAAAGATATCGTTAATACAAATCGATAGTTATATTTTGTTTGGGAGGTCAACACAAAGGTGGATTTTCCCCATTGATAGTTGTTCCCATGAGAACTCATAGTATTACTACGCATGCTGCACTTTTGCCAATAATTATCCATTTCTTAGTGAAATGAAAAATATTTACTTGTTAAGAAAACCATGATAAAACTCTATATGCGTCTTAGTCACGACAGCTCTTGTTTCTTCTAAATCCTGCATACAATCTTATATGAATACAATGCTATTTATTCTAGTGAATTTATACAAGAATGAAACCGCCTAGTATTTCTTTACTCATTTCATGGCCTTCCGCAGTTACGCCAGGCATACTTAATCAATGCGTACCAGTTTTTATCTTTTCCACAAATTTTAGGATTCTCGTGTTATATTTCTCTCCTCCATTCACATCTATTTGTTTTGCCAAAGAACTCGATACTTAACAAGAATTTTATTATTCTTGTCTTTACTCGGCATCGTAACCAGTGGCCAACTTTTCTTTCGTGTTAAGCCTTAAGTACTCCTACAGCGTTACATAAGACATGTACGGCTTGTACACATGATACACTATACACATAAATATTCAGTTTAGAACATTTATTTATTAACCCTTTGTCGCAATTTACAGGCGTCAGGTGGAAGCCTCAATCAATGACTAATAAATCTTCCAAATCAAATAATCCATTTTAATACCTTACTGATACTAATAAACCTTATAATACCTTACCAAGCGTAATCAACATAAAAATCCATTGCATTCGAACATTTCTATATTTTTGTACGTTATAACATTATATCTCTGTATTAAGAAACATACATAAAATACGTACGATGTAGAAATATTTAATTTTTGTTTTAATTAACATCTATAGGTGTCTATATTTTTATATTTAGCTCTACATATATAGTTAACACATTCACTGCAAATACCTCCATTATCAATGCATTTATCACTCCAACGGTGGAGTGATCCGCAGTGAACCTGTTAAATTGCCAAGAGACGTATCATGTCATGAGCTAGACATAATCTTACAAATATCCGCAATCAACCAACGTCTTTTCCGAAGCTCTTATTTAAATTAGGTAAGGGTTTGACGACCTCTTTAGGGAACTTATTCCACTCCTTAACCCCTCTATCAATGAATGAATACTTCGCGATATCTGACCTTTACTTCCTCAGTTTAACTTCTGCTTTTGTTCCCCTCGCGCTATGCAATACGGTTCTTCTATAATACTTTCTAACTCCATTCATGCGTTCCATTCATTTTTATTTTCTTTCTAACGATTTCCAACCGAGAATTTATAGCATTTCCGCAACGCCATCTTCTTTCTTTTGTCTTCGTAATACATAAGTTACAGTTTTCCATTGCCATCTTTCATTATTAAAAATTATAATTTAATTAATTAACTGAGGTCTTAAACATTAGTCGTATACCTACTCTAATGGTGTCTTCAACATTGTTTTATATCCCAACTCTTCCCCTTCATTACTTAAGTTCCTCATTACGTAAAGCCGATTTGTAAACACTTTAGACTAGATTTTGAATGAGAGTTCGTGTCCTTAGATATAATTTTGTCTACATAAATCTGACCCTCTGTAGATGAGAGCGAGAGCGAAAAATGAGACCTTGAGTTGGAGTATAAATATTGATTTACTTAATCCTTGCATCTTGGTAAATCATACAGTAAATTTAACTGATTTTATTACGGTATTTTTCCCTTACACATTTAATAATTTACTATTCCTCTATATTTGCTTATTTCATCGTATGACAGGATTTTTCCTGTTTACGCAAGGAGAATTTCTATTGCAATCAACCTAATGCTTAAACGTATTCGACGCCGAGTGAATGCAGAGTGGATGAATTCATAACTTCAATCTAACAATTTGGGCGAGCTATTAACTCCGCGAGTAAAGGTCTATATTTCGGTGGTACGTGCTCTTTAGCGGTGTTAACTTACTCGCTTAACCCATCCCATCGTCGTGTGCTGCGAACTGAAATCATACGCTCTTTCTATCTAGCGCCCCATACGACGTTGTCGTGGAGGAGGAATATCTCATCTCTATCACCAGCATCCTCTTTACTCAGTCCATGGACCTTCCTGCTACCATTTGAATCCTCGGTGGTCTACCTCTGACGATTCCCTCGGCCTTTACATCCTCTCCTCCCATATCGCCCTCTCGATGTCACCGCTACCGACGATTCTCCTTGCCAAAGCGTCCTGTTCCCTCTCCGGTGTGTTCAGATATTGAAAATTTACTGCGACCCTCCTCTTTCTCCCGCTGAATCCGAGCCTTCCTTCCTCTCACCTCTCCCGTCCACAGCCTCTTTCTCCGGGCGACCTTATCGTCTCCACGGTGTAACTCCGGATTATACAACGCTGCGAATCCTCTTTTCATTAAGGTCTCTTTCTGATTGATCAAACAGATTAAAACGTCGGATATTTTCCTCCGCTCTCAGGGTCACGTACGCGAGTTATCAGAAGGGGGATTAATCTCTTTGCGTCGTATAATGTAGGGTCCATTCATGTCCTTCCTCGATAAATATGGTGCGCATTAGAACGCAAAAGGGTCAGCTACGCACACGAAAGGATGTTTCTCCTTAAAATATGATTTTGCGCATTGATCTGCGCCAGTCATGGTTCATAAGAGATTTCTAATTCGTGTAATAGCTCCTTTCAATTTATAGTTTGCACCTATGAATTTTCTGAAAAGGCGTTACAAATACAGAAATACCTCGCCTAACGACTAATTCTGAGGAATTTTGGCTTTGATGGAGTATCCATTACGATCCGGTCAGATTTATCTCCGGAGATATTTACTAGAGAAGGTCTAAGTAATATAGAAAATAGTTTCGTATTTCACCCGAAGGCGAATTAGTGATTAAAATTTGTTGAGATAAAAATGTAATGACTTGAAAACGATTGGAGTAAAATCTTCAAGTATCTTTATTTTAGAATTAGATGTGTAGCTCTATTTTTGTTACTGTTATTTATTATAATAATGCTTCTGTTTAGTTCTCTAGTTGTTTTTAGGTACATTAGGTACTATTAATTAGCTATTCGTCAAATGTCAAGTATCATATTGTTAATTTAACGGCGTTTTAGGTTTGTTGATTTACATTTCATATATTATCAGTTTCTGTTATCTATGAATGAGAACGTTGACAGCGATTATATTACATGCCAAATAACTCCAAATGTTTATCATATTACCATTTCAAATTTATAAATGAAATGATTTTATTACTCACAATTTATTTGCTATATTGGCTTTATCGGATGTGCTCATTGATCTGAAATATTTAGTATATGTAGGTAAATGCGCCATCGGGGTCTATCGTTATTTTATTATACATTTAGGGATTGTTATGGCTTTTATCCATGAAATTTAATATATCTTTTGATCAGCTTTATATACTCTCACAAATAATACATGCATAAAGCTTCTAGCAAAGTTTTGGTATATCTCCTCCTCCTATTTAATTAAACGGTGTCCATTAACGTATTTTCCTCTTATTTTATTTTAAAAAGTAGCAAAGGAAAGAAGCCGAATTCAAGTACTAAAAAGCTAGCAGGACACTCATTGATATAAATCTTCATCTACAAAGCCATTTCAACTTATATATATATAACATTCTTCTGCTCATTTTTCACCGCTTTCAGGCTTATTTTTTGCGCTTGACTGAAAGCAATGCTCAATATATTTGTAACAAATAAAGCAGTTGGCTTCAAAGGTAACTAAAAGTGTATTTGATTTCATAATGGAACTGCCCTATCGAGTTTACAAAACTTCAAATTAATAACAGCAATGAGGCCATCAAAAAGCCCTGAACGTGATTACTGAATTAAACTCAAATAATAGTAAATGTTCTAGAACAACCATGCTGAACACGTATTTTTAATCTTTTCTTTTGTCTAGTATTCTAGTCTTTCCTGTAACTTGTCAGTAGGCGTTCAGTGTACCAGTGTAGATGTATTCCTCTTGCGACCACTGTTACGTAACCTATTTTCATTTGTATGTATTTTATTACAGTAGTCGATGAAACCTTCTCTTAATGATGTGGCATCAGTATAAATTTTAACGGTCTACGTAAACATTGACGATGGTTCCCAGGAATAAATGGTTTTTTCAAGTATCTCTTACTTATACGATATTTGCTCAAGATAGATAATAATTATTTATGCGAATTAAGTATTAAGATATTCCCTCGAAGTACCATGGGTTAAAAATTATCCTTTCATGCTTCGAGACGGTGGAAGAATCTTTAAAGATAATGGGGCTCCTCTAGTCGAGACGTAGGCAATAATTAATTCAGCTAGTCGAAGGAAAGATCTAATAGAGCGGCTGCTTGGGCGAAGGAGGCCAAGTCTAAGGAAGTCAAAGAGAGGAGACCTTTGTGTGCGGTGAATTTCTCCGAAGCTTCTGTGTCTCACTTCTCCGTGTTACCTTATTCACTAGAGTATACGTAGCTTTCTCCCTTGGGACTATAGCTTCTTTCGTCGTTCATTGTAATTTCGATTTCCTTTTGTATAATATATACGGTATAATCTTTGCTAAAATTGTCTTGAGTCGTTTTTAAATATTAAAAATATACTCAGATTTTCGTTAAGTATCCATCTTAAGTATTTAAGATTTATTCAATTCATTACATTCAAATAAAAAAAATAAACCAATCAAGCAGTATAGGTTTAACTAGTGCCTGTCCCATTAAATTTTGTGTAAGAAAATTATTCTCATAAATTATTTAATGTATTTAAAACTGTGTATTTAATAATCGAAATGAGACGGTACGATATTAGTTCCGTACAAAGAGTAATAAAAAAAGCGAATCGCCAGTCAAGTATTGACTTTCCGATTTTACGTTAATGAAATCGTTCTTCCATTGCTTTGTATTATTAAATTGCGGCAGACGACGACCATTGTATGGAATCAATCTAAACACGGTGATGTTGAAATTAAAAGATCCATCCTATGAGTGGCGCATATAATCAAATATATTGACTCAGGATTCTTTTGGTGGAATAACATTATATAGGTAATATTTTTTATTTTTCGTATGAAAACAAATAAACAGATAGACTTCCATAATTATTAATTGTGAGAGTGCATCTGTATACTCGTTTTTATGCTATAAAATAAAAATATTTCCTATGCAGTGGTGTAACATAAGATTTGATTGAAAATTAAGGCACTGATTTGGATTTCGCTCTGTTTTTCTTCGTTTCCGATTCGAAGTCTTATTCGAACGAATACTGATATATTCGATTTGATAGATAGTTATTTGTGCGTTCCTAGTCAAAATTCTTTGTCTAAACGCAATGAAAGTCTGACTTTAATACCCATCTTCTCTAATATTTTTGGTGCCCTTGCTTTGAATTTCCCCGATTACAACGTCAATGCCCTTCGTGTTGGTCCGTAATCTACTACTGCAATCGCGATCAAAGCCGGGATACCCCGAAGATACCCCCTCCTCTCCACACACAAAAGCTATAGGGGCATACCTGGCAGGGAATCCTCCCACTGTTCTTCGCTCAAACCATTACCATTCCGCGGGCTCGGCCGTTTGCCAGAACCACCTCTTAATGGCAGTGCCTTGTTCGTGGAGCATACTCGGGAGACGCAGCGTAAGCCAGATGCATTGCTGCAACGGCCAGATCACAGGATAAGTGGCGTAGTCATGCTCACTTCCTCTCCATCTCATCTTCATCTCCTAGATGGTTTGCTCTTCCTCAGCTATTTTTTTTTCATTCCTTACATCATAGCTTTTCTTTAAAAATTTACTTGTTAATACCCCTTGTTATTTCCGACTTCATATTTAATTTCTTGCGCGTTCACCAGCATCGACTTCTAATTACAGCATAAATGATTAAGATAAAAAAATGTTACACATTCCGAACTCCTAGCATTTTCAAAAACTAACATCTGTACTGAATGACAGAGTATAAATGGGAGCAGACAATTGTAAAACTTAAAAATTAGCATAAACGTTTGCAATAACATATTTTCCAATATTATCTTTTTTACTTCATTGTTTAACAGCTGCGCAGCGCTTCCTGCAATTGACTTCATTCACAAATATATTTTAAATAGGGGCTATGGATGAAAATAGGGAAGATAACGATGTGATACTAATCCTATGGAATGAATTCTGTGAACATCATGTATGTATTCAAATGTATCCTATTATATAAAATTATGTTATACACTAAAGTTCCTGTTATTACTTGATTGGTGAAATGTTAACAACGCAAAGTAATACAGCAACTTCGCATAGCTAATGCAAAGTAGATTTTTAAATATCCTTCTTCGGGAATTTGAAAATTTCTTCTCCTTCCCAGGCTTGTTTTCTTTGTTACTTCCCTGTTTGTGTCACCATCTTATTCCTGATCTTCCCATATCTCTACTTCCACCTGATATATTATCACTGACGATCTTTAACATTTTCCATCTTCCTTTAAATGTATGTACATGAAGACTCCATTCTTGCTTTCGTCCAACGAAACATAGCTTTCTTTTTCCTACACAGCAATCCCTTACTATATTCTCACTCCATGTACATCTACGTATGTTCACTGCAAGCCAACTTTAGGCGTATGGCAGTGGGTGCATACTCTACTTCCCTTCTCTTCTCATCCTATCCAATTAGGTTTTTCCAGATATTGCTCGAAATTTTTTCATTTCTGCAGTTAAATATTTAAATTGTCTCTAAAATTTCTGGCAAATATATACCTGAATTACTGTAATTTATAGTATAATATTTAGCCGTTTTTTGAATCAGAAAAATATCGTATTACCTTGAGTAAGCTGGGCCATTTTTAAAATTCCACTTCATCATTTTTAATGTATAAAGATCCCACATCAATCTCCTCAAAATCTCATTAGAGCATAAAAATCACCGGGTCCTTATTAATTCCGCAATCGAATTTATTACAAAAAAATCAGCATCGCACCAAAATTTAACCAGATTCCGTATTGGGTTTGACAGATTGAATTGAGAAGAGATTTTTCCGTCAGAGCAGTAGCATGCGATGCAATCATTTCAAATAAAGCCAAAAAAATGGGTGTATACCGGTCAATTCAATAAACACGCGGATGTAGGATATTTATTTCCCGACGAGATCTGTATGGAGCGCAATCCAATTATTTTATCTCTAAAAGCCCGAGTTTAATCTATCTTTTAAAATAATTTTCCGTCGGAATTGAGAGCATAGGGACGTAGCGCGGGGCATACATTTTATGTTTTCGTTTGGCCCTTTTTGTAGGAGCTGTCGCCGCTTTTCCCCAAACATTTGCAATTCATTACGAAATTGCCGCGGAAATAATATCGTTGCGTTCCTTTTTCCCCACTTCATCTGATGACAGTAATAACTCAACAGTCTTTCAGTCCCTCTATCGCATTATCATTTTCCAGCCTCCGAAAGAATCTCCCACCTTCTTTTTTCCTCCCCTCTCACACGATAACGCGATTCCTCTTTTTAAAGATATCCGAAATTTTTCGTTTTTGCCCCGCGTACGTGCCCCCGGCCAAAAATCGGTAAGCTAAAACCCAATTAATATCGCTTCGATGATTAATGCGACTCCTTTGCTAATTCCGCCTCGCCGTGAATGATTGCGATAGGTAAGCATAATAGAAAGCGACCACGCCCCCTCGTGGGCGATAAATTTGAATTGATTCACGGTGATGGAGTCGTTAAATCCCCGCCTTTCGAATGATCTACAAGTGCGTGGATCGACGCGTCACGCCGGGACTCGAATAATTTGGTCCGCAGCACGACAGGCGCGTCACGCAAAAAATCCGTCGATTTCATCAAAATGGGCGAGCGCGTGTTTCGAAAAATAACAGCCCACGAGGCCGTCGATCATCTATATTCAAATCGAATCAAAATACCGAATAAATCGGATAGGTAAACACCGAGATTGCATGTTGGCCGCTCAATATTCATGAATTCCGACAGCGTTCGGCGTACACAAAGAGCGTTTTTTGGCCGCTTGTCGGGAAATTACTCCCGAAATTTATTTAGCTAATCGTTGGACGGCCGATTAATTCGGCGAAATAGTTTTCCCGCTCTCAAGAAACCGTTGTAAGAGTATTGCGTTATTAGGGGAATAAATGTCCAGGAGGGGAATGAATGAGAATTCGCTCGTGAAAAGCGCTCCCATTGACAAAGTTGATTAGTGGAAAGGCACTCGGTGTCCTTTTTCCAGAAAGGTTTTTATTTAACAAAACCACATTTCCGATTCCGACGAATGATCGTGTGTTTTTGTTAAACACCTTTGCGGAAAAAGTCCCATTTTCGAATGTTTCCATTATCGCTCTCCACGATACTTTTCCTGATTCTTTGACATTTATGTTAATTAGTATCTCATCGTATGACATCGTCGAAATATGACGCGGATGTATTTTTAAAATATTGCAAACTGTATTAGTCCTCGAGTATTCAAGCACTGAAAGTATTCCATGGTTCCTTCATGATTGAATTCGATACTGACTACTCGTTGACGCTAATCATCTATGATTTTCTACTCACCATTTAAGGCGTAATTCGTTCAGATTTCGTTATGTGCTTCATTGTATCCATATCATAATGTTGTGCTCGAATTTGGGGTTTAAAACAACACCCTAGGAAAGTATATGGAGTAAGTATTAGCTTGGAATGAAGAGGTTAAAGCTTAATGAAATTTTGCCATTGTTCATAGTTTTAAAAAATCGTTCGACCGCCAGTCATAGACAAGTTACGCAGCAATAATTAATTAGCGTTCAGTATAACATACAATAAAATTAAAATGATGAATATTGGCTCAAATTCTATAATATGTTCTTCGAGTGGAGGAAGAAGACAGCTAACGAATGCAAAATCTGTTATCGAACATTTCGGTGAATGTACGTCTGCACAACTTTTTGAAATAACCAAAAAATTTTTAATACTTCCATGCTTTCTTACTACGGACATTTATAGGTATGTATAAGAGTATTTTACGATTATATGCTTCCTTTTAAATCGTTTTTTGACCAACAAAGGTGTTTCCGCCTCAATTTATCTGAGGAGTCATTGTAGGAAACTGAAAATAGAGATTTTTTTCCTTGCTCCATTCCCTTGGCATCGTAATTTTCTTTCCCCAAAATTTTATACAAGTTACTCGATTTATTAAAATTATCTGCATTGAAATAAATAATTGACATGTAACGCCGACTGCAGTAATGGACAATAGCACCTAGGATTTTTTTTTCAAGTATGTGCTTCTTGAGTCAAATCATTAGTTTTATCGGTGAAAGTAATTGCTAATATTCTTTACATTTTACATTCATCTTTCCTCTCCTCATTAACGAAATATATTCGTGTATAAATTTTCGTACTTTCCACAGCAATTTGCTAGGAGATAGGAAGAGCGGTTTTTCTTGGCTTATTTCATATTCTCGCCCTGGGCGTGCTTAAATCAAGTCTCCATCAATGTAGCTGACAAGATAATTCCCGTTATGGTTGAATTGCTAAGGATGTGCCGAGGGAGGGGGGAGGAAGGGTATCTGGGAATGAAGAGAGGATGGGAGTAGACGTATGATTGGTGGCGCGCCCCATTAGGGCTTTCGAGAAGCGCGGCGCCGACGCCTACGCCTCCCAAATCGGTCAACGATTTATTCTTCAATCGAAGGCAAATCTTTGAATTTACGCCGAGTATTTCTTAAATCCGTCAATTTTAGGAACCCTTACGCATTATTTTCTTGATTTTTGGTTCTGCATTATAAGAGATATACGGGTGTCTGAACGTTTCACGTGAAACTTTCACTCAAGATAGTGCTCGCCCAAGGGTCGTTTACCATGGGATATTACACCCAAGGATTTTTTTTACCCAAGAGAAGATTTAAAAGATATTTTACCCAATGAATATTTCATCCAATGGATGTACTGTCAAGTGGTATACCTACTAAGTGTTCGGGTTTGACTGGGCGAGCAATGCTTATTATTAATTTCACCAAAATAATAATATCAATGTGCGATGAGGAAGATCTCAACGTGTATTTTTTATAAAGGGCTCTTTTATATCTGCAGAATATTTCCTATCTGAAATCCTACTCAGCAAACTCACTCAATAACCGAGGTATCACTACATTGATAAGTTTTTAACTCTTCGAACTGAATTAAACTATTCTGGATTTCAAAGAAGAAAACGCATTGAAATTCTTCAAAAAAACTCTCCGATGTTAATAAAAGCGAAAATTGTTTCCAATCAGTAGATTAAGATTTAAACCTGTTGTACGATTACCGCAATAACTTACCTTATAATACACGTTTCAAATATTCCCACAAAAATAGAAAGAAAGACCCTCTTCGTATCAATACTAAAATCCAGGGTTCTCAATTCGTCATCTTTCGAACGTGTATTAAAAAGGTTTTATTTTCTAGAAAGTCAAATCTTTCGCTAAAATATTTGCCTTTCAAATATACGGGGAAAATTCTCTCATTGGAAGTTAAAATCCGACAGCTTCAAGATCCGAATTTCTGTAAAAAGATAGCGATTTCAAACAAAACAAAAATAATCTGAAGTCGAAGATATAACGATTCCGACTCGACACTTTCACTGTGTCTTATTATTTGCTTAAAAAATGATGGTAATTTCATGGTTAATGAGACACCTCTTTCAATGAGAGCTATCAAAGTGCTATGGCGCATCAAGGCACGGACGAAATAGGATAAAAGCAGCAATTTCGATTTGGATTAGTTGTAAAATGTTGATGATAAAAAAATGCTGAATTCAAAATCATCACTCCACTGTTGTAGCATTTACTGCGGTTAAATCGTCGATTCGAACTTACTGCGTGACTAAAGCCTGATTTTAGGGACCTCTAAACGTACCAAATATGTTCAGATTTTTCAATTTTCCCATTATTGCTTTTATTCTATTTTAGTAATGTTAGGATATTACTCAGTTACATTTTGTATTAAATTTTACAAATATCTTTTTGAATATATTTTATAATCTATCAGTGATAAGTTAATAGTTTTTGGCTGAGAGCGTATTTTTTAATGGTTAGTCATAACATAAAGAGTAATTAGTCATAACTTAAATAGACCGCATTGAAACACGAGAATGATATCCGAGTAGCGGATTCTTTTTAATACTAATGATAATTTCACGATGTACTTCCTACAGACTATTTCAGACTACGGATTCTAGACTAATCGATGATGCATGGAAATATCGAAAAAGCCACTGTTTGGGCGTGAGTGTATAATCTTTTCCGTAAATATTACTTTCAATATGACCACGCGTAGGGTCTTCTGAGTCGGTGGCAACCACTTACTCTTCTACCTAAACAAGCAGAAAAATGTTTCACCCAAAGCATTTTCTCAAGAAACCAAATATGGGTAAAAAACGACGAAAACCCGTTAAAAATTACTGGGAAATCATGCAATCGCATAAATCAATCCCGACAGGCTGTTAATTGAGACTCGCCCTTTTCATCAACGCCGATCCATCGGCGGAGTAGCGAAAGGGTAATTAAGGAAAGCGTAAGGCGGCTCCCAAAGCAATAGCTAGTGGGCGGGCGGCGGACGCCAGTCGAACATTGGCTGCATTGCAGGTGAAGAATGCACTCGGATCGGGAGCGTAATTGGGTATCGTTGCTCTCCGGAGATGCAGGAGGATTATTCCCCCGAGGGAGATACTCGCCGAGGAAATACGAGACGAATCGGATGATGAAAAAGGAAGGCCAAGGATAGGGAAAAAGTTTGCTCCGCGCAATTTGCTGGGAATGCGAAGGCTGAGCGGTGGAAAATTTGAGAGGAGTGGGAGCAGAGCGCGTATGCATGCAGAAGAAGAGTTGCGTGGGTTGCTGTGGCGATGCTGCATGTTAAATAAATGCCCTTCGAGGCGGATGCCGACTTAACTCCGCAGTAAGAGATTGGCCGGCAGGAAGGTGGGCGCTCGGGTGGCACGAAGTAAAACAAGCCGGCAGGTAATGTTTTCCTTTTGGGAATTACCGAATGGCGCCCTATGATTTATGATTCAATGCGTCGAGGTTCGATGCGCGCCCTTGCTTCGACATTCTCTGAGAGTTGTTACTATAAAAATATGTTGTTAATGTTGAAAGTGGCATCAAGCCTTGTGTCAACATGTCATTTAGGTGCTAATTATCTATTGAATTCTAATATATTTTAATATCGCAACTTCAATTGTTTTGGTTTGTTGTTTATTGTTACAATTTTATAGAGCGTTATAATATTTATGCAGTAACTATTCTATAGAGTGATTTTTTTCAATGGGAATATATTACTTGTTATTTATAGGATTAAACGAGGTCTAAGCTTTAGGATCAATTGCTTGGGCCGTGACCTCGTGGTAGGACTCCATGAATGCTTGTTCCTTCAAGGTCTAACTTATTGATAGTATTATAAAATACGACTGAAAAGATGTTTTTTAAACAATTAGCTCACAGTTTCTACACTATCGGAAGATCTTTAAATCTAAAGTTTGTTTTAAATTAAATCATTTTCTTCCTCATGACTAAACAAATTTGGGACAACATTTTCAGTAAAATGTGCTTGATCTCACGTTAGCTCCTGTTGCTGCGGAAAGAGAGATGAAAATTAGATTAATAATTATTTCCTCTCATATTTTATGCGCTACCATTTACCACTGAATGCAATAATCATATATAACATCATGATGAAGGGAAGAGATCAATTTGCTTAATGAATTGCAGATTGGAGAGGATTCTCGGGAAATTCTTCCTTTCACACCATTGTGAGTGGAAATGTATCGTTTTCTGTCATTTTAGACATTCTGTCTCCCTTTTGGATCTTCTTCACCGAAGAATTCAAATAGACACATACTTATCGCTACCTCATATTGGAGGACGAATAAATTGATATTGAGGAATACAGCAGGATTTTGGAATTCAAATCTCATAAAATAGGTCCATAAAATATTCTCGTATTATGCTACATATATTCTGAAAGATTTCGCTCACAGCCGGATGGAAAGATTGCCGTATGTGAAGCATTCTTCAAGAAATCTTTAAGATGGATTTCTCATTATAACATTTCTTTTCTTTTCAGTTACTCGCTTGCTCTATTTATTTAATTTTTGATCTAAGCGCCTTTAGCAACTAAATAATAATAATATTAATTGGTGCCCTGTGGCAGAAAACCACTTAAAGACAAAATCAGATTTCAAAGAAGAAAACTCATTGAAATTCTTCAAAAAAACTCTCCGATGTTAATAAAAGCGAAAATTGTTTCCAATCAGTAGATTAAGATTTAAACCTGTTGTACGATTACCGCAATAACTTACCTTATAATACACGTTTCAAATATTCCCACAAAAATAGAAAGAAAGACCCTCTTCGTATCAATACTAAAATCCAGGGTTCTCAATTCGTCATCTTTCGAACGTGTATTAAAAAGGTTTTATTTTCTAGAAAGTCAAATCTTTCGCTAAAATATTTGCCTTTCAAATATACGGGAAAAATTCTCTCATTGGAAGTTAAAATCCGACAGCTTCAAGATCCGAATTTCTGTAAAAAGATAGCGATTTCAAACAAAACAAAAATAATCTGAAGTCGAAGATATAACGATTCCGACTCGANAATCTTACACAAGAATTAATCAAGCGTTGCATTCTAATGTTTAATGTCTCAGGTAGATTATAATAATCAATGTTCTGTTTCTCATTTACTTCTGTTACTATAACTCAGTTCGTTCGCTTTATTTTTCATTTCTTATACTTTGTACTACTTTATGAGTTTTTTCGCTTTTCCAAAAATTTAATCTAACAGCTCTCCTACTTTTTGAAGGGTACCTTCAGAAAGAATCAGGAGATATTTTCATAGCTTTCAAATTTCAATTAAAGTTCGTTATTAGTCTTCTTTTCTCAGGCCATCTCATTTCGCCATATACCAACTAAAAATAGTCCTTTCATATACTTGACTCAGAATAACTTATATTTTTATACCCCTGGAAGTGAATTCCACAGAAAATATTTTACTGAAATTTTCCGGAGAAGTAGGTCAATTTTTTTAATACACATTATGAGTTATGACTTAGAATTTCATCTTATTAGATACACATTTTCTGTAGTACTTGATTCTTGAGAATTTAATACGACATCCATTTTCTTCATTCTCGAGATCAATTTTATATTTTTCATTTCCATCATATTATCTCGTTTGATCTAACGGTGAGCTTTGATGTTTATTATTATTGCTATTTCTCAAAAGAATGATTTTTGGTTCACAAATTAGGTGGCAACCGTATTTTTATCCACAGTTTAGAATTTGGATTAGTTCAGGTGGTAATCTTATTAGATACACATTTTCTGTAGTACTTGATTCTTGAGAATTTAATACGACATCCATTTTCTTCATTCTCGAGATCAATTTTATATTTTTCATTTCCATCATATTATCTCGTTTGATCTAACGGTGAGCTTTGATGTTTATTATTATTGCTATTTCTCAAAAGAATGATTTTTGGTTCACAAATTAGGTGGCAACCGTATTTTTATCCACAGTTTAGAATTTGGATTAGTTCAGGTGGTAACCATATTTAAGAGTTGTATTCGGGAAAAGGAGCAACGAAAGGCGGTACGTTTTGTGGAGGATTGCTGCAATAAATCAGCGAGCATTACTCAGATACATCAGGACGCAGTATGGGAATCTTTAGATGATAAAATATTGAAACAAAGGTTAAATTTACTAAATATATTCAGATAAAGCACGTTCACAGATTATGTAGTCTACGTAATGCGTCCTCCATGTTACATAGGTGATTCTGATACTTCAAAGAAGATCAGAGGATTAGATACTATATGTATAGAAAGAATGGATTTAAGAATCCATATTTTTCGTGTACGATTAGGGAAGTAGAGTCATGGTCCAAGCACCCCCCGCCTCGCGCCGCTTTCTTGGAATTTACATAGACATAGACAAATATTCCATAAAAAAATCGCTGTTGTTTACCTATTTGTATCACAAAAAGAGCGGGTGTTGAACCATTAAATGAAGAAAGAATATTCTCATTTCATTCACTCTCATTTATCATTAAATATTTTAGACTGAAACCTTTTTGGGCAAGAAACAAGTGTTATAAATGCTTTGAGAGAACACCGGTTTTTATTTTACTATTACGAAAAAGTTATTCTTGGACAATAAATACACAAGCAAATCGCTCAATCGTTCAAGGAAACAATACAATTACGGTTAAAAAATCAAAGTCTGTAACATCATGGACTATATTTTATTCGAGGTAAAGCAATGATAAATTTGAAAAAGTTAAGTTCGTCCCAGATTTGTATTTTGGAATTATAAAGAGGAATTTTTCGGCGGAGGACTAATTCATTGGGAATCATCTGCTCTGTCCTCTATGTGCTCTCGCCGGTAACAGATTTTACTTTTCATCTCGGCGGAATGGAAAGTCGTATCGCAGCCATCAGTGCAAGGAAAATTGGACGTCGATCAGGCTTTGGCTATCGAGTGGATGACTCAGAGTGCAATCTGTTGCGGTAATGAGATTTTAGGTCGCGGACCCCTCCGCGAATCTTCCTCTCTGCTCGTTCTTTTGCCGGAACGTAATGCGTCTCGTTAACTCTTTCCGCTGTTGCTCACAGAGAGGTATTAAAGCTAGCTCCGTTGCGTTTAAGTTCGTTGACTGGAATGGAATTGTTTCACGTTGGATACGAGAGAACGCTATCGACCTCCTGTTTTTCCCACCGAGTTCGCGTTCAAGGCGTGGATGAATTTAAGAATGAAGCGGATGTTAAAAATTAAAGACTTTTTGTTTTCGGCGATTAGTTGAATATAAAAGGTTTCAATGATCACCAATTCTGAATTTCCATCGATCTACCTGCTTGAGAGACTTAAAGAGAAGTGAGAATCAGTTTTTGGGTTAATTTCGGTCTGGCCGTGGTGGAGTGATTAGCGTCCTAGCTTTCCAACCCCAATGCCCCGGGTTCGAGTCCCGGCTAGCCGGATTCTTCTGGTTAGGGAAGGTTGTATGTGCTCGTCAATAGTAATAGTAATTATTAAAATGTATTTAATAAGGATTATATTCCTGTTTTTATTAAATAATTTATGATTATTATTTCGATTAGTTAAGATGCTACGGTAGCAGTATCTCATTGGATCAATTGATGGATAGAATATTTGAACTCCATCAGTTATTTTTTATTTGGGGTTGCTTGGTTCTTTATTGAAGATCGCTTTGTAATTATAGAGTTCAGCACTAGTTGATGTGTTATAAGGAATAAATCCCACTGATTTACGAGTTACTTTGTGGAATTCCATGACGGTAGGAAAATAAAGAAGGAACAGCTCTGTTTGGAAAATTAGATCATATTTTAATATAAAGAAAAACTTTGTAAAAATACCTCACACACGCTTTTGTGTGGTATTTTTGCAAATGTTATCTTTGTATCAAAGTATGATCTAATTTCCTAGACGAAGTGGTTCCTATTTTATTTTCCTACTATTATAATGAACTTATTACTTAAAATCGATGTTATCAACGAAAAGGTGGATGTAAGAATTACAATTAAAGTAAGTGACTTATTTGTAAAAGGATGGGGCATTTATAATTCTGTAATGAGTCCATATTTGACACCTAAAATGTTCGGAAGTCGAAGAAAGAGAAGAAAGGACTATACGATTTTTTCATTTAAATTAAATTTTGAAATAGCGATATTACTACGATAAAAAACTTAATTTTTTCCTTGTTTAATTTTACAGCGTCAGATGTTATTCTTGTCTTTGATAAAAAATGTAACCTCAGCCAATGTAATGTCAATCTTCTGATATTGATGCACGTTTTCTAATATCGCCTTTTCCGTCCAATCAGAGAGAAAATGGCCCCGTTTGTATGTCTATCATTGGATATTTGAAAATTCCTAGAACTTATTTCGCATCAATTGTATCACATTGAAATGCGTCATGGCATTTTAAATTCTTCTCGGCATATTTTTCTGTTCCCAGGCCATTAATCATCCTTGAATTTGCGAGTGAATCTACGGATTTTGACCGAGGAGTAGGAAAGAACTCTTCCGGGATGCGACAACAGAAGATAAATTATCTCGCGTCACTGGAGCAAAACAGATTGATGCTTTGAGTTGTAGGGAAAGCCGACTGTTTTCGAACCCACTCTATTATAATGGTAAAGGCGGTGTACCATGCTAGCTGCATACATGCTCAGTTCCAAGTTTCGAAGATTTCCTAGTTATCAGTAGAATTCTTAAAACCAACACCTTCGTTGTTCAGGATCCCTAAAATATATTTAGGAAATCGTGATAAATCCCCCCAGAAGGAAATATTTCATTATTGCGTATTTTCCTTACAGAAAATGCATTAATATTTTTTTGCTACAACAGTGCTTAAGATATATTTAGTTTTGCTTTGTTTATCTCGATTATTTGACTCCTTTGGATGTCATCAGATTTATTTAAGTTTAGCTTCACCCCCCTTTCCTGTGGGTGCTTTCCACAACGTGGGTTTTCGTCAACTATAACTTGCAAACATTTTTTCCCACTCTCTACTCCTTCTTTGCTTCTTTATTAATAAGTGCTAGATGTTAAATGAACGTACGAGGTAATACGGTAATATGTAAATAACGTACGAGGTGAATATGTAATTGACGTATGAGATAATACGGTAGAGTAGTCTACATGGATCTAACCATGCCAATAAAATATCAATCTATCTATTTACTGGTAATAATGACTGCTACATAAATAAATGTGATGTTACAAAAATAAGAAGCAGTTCTTGAAATTAGCGTTCTTGGCTCAACAATTAATCCGGGAATTCTTTTTTTAAATGCTTTGATATTACTCTTTCATGCCTCCTAAATGTGTTTGGTGGTTAATAAACTTCGATTCATAGCTTCCGAACGTGGTTGTCAGTGGCTGTGGTATGCCTCAACTTTTAATTCTTACTGGAATGTTGGTTATCATACTTGTTTCCTTTGATTCTTCACTCCTGAATTCCGTATCATTAATGAACTTTATTATGCTTGGATAAAACTTTTCACCTTCTTTGCCATCCTCAAAGGTAGGCATTCTTTTTAAAGGACTGATTGGCTTGCTTTAGAAAGTCAGATGTCAGAAACCTTCCTGACATTATAGCCATTTTTCAAAGTTTTTCCGAGCAGCCTACACATGTAAGGAAATAGAAATTGTTTCGGAATATATTTATAAAAAAGCGCTGAAGGAAATCAATTTTATATACCTCTAAATAATAGTAAACAAGACCAGTGACAGATTACATGTAATTTACAGAATTAGTGGAAAATCGCTACATAAGCTAAGATTGAACTGAAGAGTTAAAAGACATGACTCTTATTTTGGATCAATACTCTTAATGTTAAAGGCTACCGATCTCTGCTCATAAGGAAGGAAGGGTTACATAGGCTTCAAATCATCTAAAAATATATTCCGAAAAAATTCTTACATTGTAACGTAAGCTAAGTTTTGAGTTACAATCTTCAATTTGCTTAATCTACGCGAAGAATAGTTTTGTCGTATTCTAACTAATCTTCATGTAAGATAAAGTTCGCTAGAATAATTAGCTTCAAAATTTTGTCTAAATATTGGTATCAGATCGAGAGTATATACCGTAAGTCACATGAAGGTAAATGAAAATTCAACGACCAAAGAATTATTACAAGAAATGTTTTCATGGAAGAAGCGCAAGTCACTAGTGAGTGTGATTTTCTATCTAGGACATTCCGAAACAGCTTGTCTTCTCGAATTGAATGAGAGCCTAATGGATTTTAGTATGGAGGATCGTTTTAAACAGAATACGATAATAGGATATTCACAAATGTAAATGGACTTCATAGTGCATTGTATTTTTCACTGCGTAAAAGTAAATACTCTCTTCTTTAAACAAAGAAGCTGATTCATAGTTTTCCTTAAATCCACTTGCCCTCACTAGTTTTTCTCAATTTCCTTCTCAAAGACAAGGATTTCTTTATCATTATAAAAATATTAGTAAGAAAGCGAAAGTATCTGTCATGAAAGTCGTATCTGCGCATATGAAATACATTTTTATTATATATCTTTTTATCAATTCCATCTACGAGGAAATATCTCGCATAGAAAGTAATTTTCGTAGAGGTGGCACGAGCTTGACTTGAATGTAAACAGATTCCGTAGGAAGAAATCTTTAAGTATTTTCTCTGGCAGGTGAGCTGCAATTACGGAGAAATAGAATTGTGATTTTAGTTCGCTCTTACCGCGGATGATTACGAAGTCGAGAGAATGGACATTTGAGAAGAGATGCGCTTTTTGTTCCATTCAAGAGGTTCTTCATCATTCACTGCTTAAACGTCATTTGCTCTCGTAATCGCAAGGGACCTTGGCTCTGTCTCCCTCTCCCGCGGAACTCCGGAGTTTTTCTTCTCAAGATTGCTTTGATTGACATCCGCTGATTTCAAGTTTTCCCCCTGGGGACTCCTTTTTCCATCTTTCACGCGTTTTAGCTCTTTGTTTCCCTTCCCCACAACTCTTTCACTGTCTTCCTTCGTTTCTTCTCGATGTCCTCCAGGACTCCTTTTGTTTCGCATGCCTCCCGCTGCTACGATCTTCTCTGTGTCACTCCTGCTTTCCTCTCTCGCCTGCCTGTCATCAGTTCATTGAATCGGAGACGATTTCGGATGGATAAATTCGCGCGAATGAAATTTCCGTTCCCAGGATTTTATCTTCGAGTTGAAGGAATTGACCAAGTTCTTCATGCATACTCGGATCTAAAAATTGAGTAAATATCCAAGAAAGCATAGTTTCCGATTTTCGAAAATTTTAGTTTACTCTCATTGCAGTTGCTGTGTGCAGTGAAGTTGAGTCTAATATATATCGATAGATCTAGAAATTTAAGACGTTAGTATAGTTTATTCGCGTTGACCTGACGGATGACAAATTTCTATATGGGGGATACATGGAGAAGAAAATTTGCCTGCCATTCGTCATGCTGGGAAAGCTGTTCGCACTTGGCTCCCATCTGAGTAAAAGCTGCCCCTCCCTGTTTTCTGAGTTGGACTACTCTCTCCTCTACTCTAGTAGGCTCACCTCCGTGGTAGGCTACTGAGTGTCCGCCTAGTTAACGTGAATAAGCTATAACTACATTAGATCTCGTCAGCCGCCAAAAATTATGTACAAATGGTTTTAACGAAATAAGAGAGTCTGTAAATTCGAGGAAGCAATGTATGACACTTAAATAATCACGCGTCTAATTAATTATTTTTTGTTGGAGAATAAACTAAATCTTCGCTCTACTCGTTCCCTGTCTGAAGCAATTAGGCGGTAGTACTCTTACGTTATGGGTACCGAATGAAATGCCTTTTTGATAACTCTGTTATGGACTCAGCTGGAATGTTTAGCGTGCTATTGTTCTAAGCTAAAGGTCGCGGGTTTGAGTCCCGGCTAAGCGGAATTTTCCTTTTAGTGAAAGGTTATGTGTATTCGTCCATAATATTTGTGGAAGTAATCGAGATTATCTTCCTTCTTCTGCTAAAGAAGTTATTATTACTAATTATTATACTTCGCAGACCAAATGTGCACGCAAGAGAGGAAAATTAAATTATCCTGAACGGTTGATTCAAGTACCCACTCTACGTAGGTTTAAACTCAGATTAATCGAAGTGAAGAATAACTTAATTACCTCAAGAAAGGTTTATTTTGACTATCGGTTGCGGCCACATCGCCATCGTCAGTTGTCTTTCATTTTTAATAATAATATAAGAATAATAATGCGACTATTCGGGCCAGATTTATATTATCAAGTATCTTCTTACACCATATGAAATCAGAAGAGATGGCTTGAAAAAAGTACTCAGGAGGTGACTACTTTGTGGATTTGAAAAAATCTACGTTTGTACTAAAGAAAGTATACCAAGGCAGGAAAACACCCTCAAGAAGGGGGTGTGATAAACCTACAGAATCTACTGAAAGTTACCTAAGGTTTTAGGAAAAGTAGGTTAAATCATATGTGAAAAGCAAACAAAATGGTACAGATACATTATTTCATAGGCATAACGGACTAGAAATAAATTTTTATTAAAAATAATCAGAAAAAGAACATCATGAAGTACAAATTTTACGGTTCCAAAACACGTCGGTATAAATCTGAATATATAAGTACTAAGTGCTAAAAGATAAAATAAGGGAAATCAATGAGTTCATTGCTGCTGATCAGTTTTTTTCTATATTACTCGATAGTTTTGCATTATATTTCTATTCCTTTTTCTGGAAATTAATAACAAAGTTATTCTTTTTCATTATAACGTCGGCCCACGAGGTCTGGCTTACTATGGTAGATTTTATCAGATGAGTCATGATTATATAAAAAGAATGGAATGTTTTCCAGAAGTAGAAAGTTTACAATCTGCCTTCAGAATGAAGTAAATTAACAGGTATCCAGTCATGCAGGTTAAGCAGTTATTAAAGGTAGGTAGTAGGAGTTTCATGAATGAGCCTTATTTTAATATTATTTAATATTTTAATTCAATTATTTTGTTTATCTCAACATTTAAGCCCTTAATTAGGCTTTTTTTCTACGATCCCATACACATAGTCAGATCTATACCATCAGTGCAAAGTACGCAGCGGTTAGAGCGCTTTAAAGCATACGTTAATTGTTCTCCGGGCTCTTTTTAACCGAATTTGCATTCTAATCTGCGTGGTTCATGAAATGCGTAGTGGGAGAAAGTCGACTTCGTTAATTTTGAATACTTAATGTCGTAACTGACCTTCGTTTCATTTTCTTCGCCGTTAAATCCGGAGCGTCCCGAAATGAACGCAATCTCCCGCAAGTGAATGACCGGCGATAACAAAGCTCTTGTTCCCGCCTCGCCTTTGAAATGTCTCTTCGTTAAAAAAGGACAACATCCGGGGGCGGGTGAAAGTGTCCGTGAGAGGCCGGCGACTTTTAATTGGCAACTTGAAGGGTTTAGCACACAGGCCTAAGAAAACATTACACGTTCGCATTGTGGCGATCGGTGCGTCGCCAAGGGAAAAATCCGGATTCATATTTTCTTCATTGAACCCTCGAGGAAGGGACGTCCCGAGTTATTTTCGGATCTCTTTCGCGGGAATATCTCGTGCGTGGATAAACGACCCGGTCACGGTTGCTCGCTCCGGGCCATTGTGGACCGCCGTGGCTCCCTTCGAAATAAATCCTCCGGCGCAATAAGACCTCGGCTTCAAAGGAAACGCAAACAGAGGTCGAGAGGAAAAATTATCTAAGGAGAAAGTGGGAAGAATCGGGATGGGGAAAGAACGAGGGCTTAAGTCACATTAACATTTTCGGCGCTCTAATCAAAAGCGTGTTTTGCCTCCCCACGCATGGCGCCATGGCACCGTGCCACGGAATGGATGTAGCGCCCTTTCAAAAGCTCTTTTCCCACAACGCCGTAATTATACTGCCTGCAGTACCCGACGAAAGGTAAACGGTCGGGGGAGAAAAGGGTTCGATTTTCGGGTGATCTTATTTTTGGCGTCGGTCAGGAAGTGGGAGGGGCCCAGAGTTTGCGATCGGTAAGTATTTTTTACTCCGAAGAATCAGATTGCGAGGATTCTTTCGCCGGGAATGGGCGGTGGGCGGCGCAATACGGAACCGCCGGGTCGCGTAATTTGGGGTTAGGATGCGGTCGCATGCGAAATATGCATCTTTATTCCCCGTCTGTCGCCACCGAGTGGTATTTGGCTCCTTGCTGGTTTATCGGATTCCCTCAAATTACACGGCTGCGCAGGCATTTTCATCTGATCCTGATCGTTGCCCCCGTCGAATTTAGTGAGATGTGAAATTAACCATGATTGAACTCCTGTAGATTTTTAATTTCCATACACCGTGCTACCACATGAATTACTTATGGTGGTATTCATAATCTACTTGTTTATTCGTTTACGCATAGCGTGCTTAATGACCTTTCAACGAGATGGTAAATAATTTATTTCCAACCACAATAGGAGCGTTTAATAATTTACTGCAATTTAAACTTGTATCGATATCATCGTTTGCGCGTCAGTTTACTTTTCTGAAGGGTAGTTAAGTAGATACCTATTAAATCCTAAATAATGTTCTCAAGGGAGCATTTCGTTTTTTGTGATACATTGAATAACCCACCTATGTACAAAAGTTCATGAAACACGGAAGCTGATAACACGAAAATTTACTGGATAGACTCGCATTATTTTCTCTGTGAATTAATTTATTTCGAGTTTCTCATATTTTTTTGCTATCTACTTCTTTATCACCACTTATTTTGAAGCAAAAAGAGAAGAAATGCATTGACAGATCGAATCTCTTACTAGAGATGGATGGCCTTTAATTAACTTAATTTCGTTTGTAAATTCAGACTTCGATGGAGCACACCTTCTAAGCTTAGAAAAAAATTTCTTCGGAAAGTAACAAGTAAACCATAAAAGCTTTATAAGAATATAATGCTTGAAATTATACTAAAGAAAATTGGGGCTTATGGTTTTTAGTTCATTTGTTCTATTTTATCTAGTTCATTTGTTCGTAGTCTCCTTGTAAAGACGTATATTTCACGTAAATATTAAGGAATGAATAAGTAAAGTTATGGTGTTTTAATGGCTTGGATTTGTTTTTACTCGGACTCATACTCTTTAAAGTTCATATAATTGAATTTTGATAGTGATCTGTTGATCATGCGTAAAAAGTATTATCGAAACGAATGCACGCAAAACGCAAGTTTTCTGTGCGAACTACGATAACTAAGTGTCCTACGATCATAAATCTTCCCCGTTTTTCGTTTTAAGCTTTGTTTTTCATTCCATCTGATGTTTCATCGGCCATTTCCGTTTAGAATAAACCGAAACATAAACACGTCCCCTCAAACGCGGACGACATAAGCAGCGATGAAAGATTCGTCATCAGCGGACATCCCGCCGTAGGATTCTGCTTAGGATTTGAGAAAGGCGACTCGGCCCGGCGAATAGCTGGAGCATTGCGTCACAAGAAGCATTCTTAGAAGTTTTGGGCGATTCATTCGTGAGCGAGTTTCTTGCCCATCCTAGTGAAAAAGGGAGAACTTGGAGAGAAGTCCCTGGATACATTAGTCACTCGGTCACATGTTTACATAGCCTGTATGTATTCCTCCGAAAGATCAAAAATAACAGGAGCGATGACGGATATGACACGATCAGAAAAGCTGAAGTCCTCGGGATCGGTGGCACTGACTCAGAATAGTTTGTCCCATTCATTCCACGCTAAAAAGACTGTGACAAATTGTACAGGGGCAGCATTTCGGATGGACATATGCCGGAATAGTTCGGAGCTAAATTTAATGAAACTTTTCTTCGGTACGGAGCGCTATATATAATTCTTCATTCTGACCATATAGCGGAATCCAGAAAGATGATTCAATGCTGGAGTCTGTCACTTAACGAAGGATTTCCAGAAGTACTCGTAGATTCGTATTTTCGTTCTATATCAATGGTTGAACTTGTTCAAATCATGTACGATTAGGCAAAGCCGTACATATCCCTTTAACTTTTCCAATATTTTCATAATCCTTTCTCATTTTATTACTTACCAACAGTTTAACCTAAACTTTTATTTTTTACTCAAGCTTCTCACTCAAATTTATGACTTATTTTGAGATTGAAAATATTTCAGAATTTCAATTTCAAATACGTTTTCGATGAGATTACAATTCTCACCCATTTTATGGAGAGTCTGCAGTAAAATTTTTGCTGCTCTGTCCGACTTATTTCATATTTAGGATAGAAATCCCTATCTTCTAAAGATGTGGCGAATTTCAACCTTCTAACTGACCGGGAAATCCCGTAACGAATTTTTGAAAATTCGGTAATTCGAATGGTACTGGGATCGAACCTGAGCCTTTAGGGCAAAAAGCCTTACGGCATACGATAGACAATCATCAATTCTAACAACACCGTGAATTGCAAGATTCTACCTTAACGGAAAATACCCTAAATGAATTCATAAACTTCAGACAGAAAAACTGCCCTAGCATCGAACTAAGGACTCTCAGGGTAAAAACCTCTAAGTATACTATAGAGGTTTTTGTGCTCTATCGATAACGTGAATTTGAACGTTCTATCTTACCGAGAAATACCCGAAATGATTTCTTGAAGGTTTTGCGCTAAGAATTTACCTAGCATCGAACCTGGGGCAAATAGGGATAAATCTTTTGCGGCAAACGGAAGATAAAATCATTTTCTAACGATTCCGTAAATTTCAACGTTCTATCTTTACGCTAAGCACGCTAAATAAATTTTCGAAAATGCGCTCAATGTATTCTTATGGGAAAATGGGTCTTATCAATTCTTCACAGTATCAGGAAATGCCCAGCCGACTAGCTTGCGTGAATGGGGCTCCACAAATACTTTCTTAAATACCACGAAGGGAATATTTTCTTGCATGCGGCATCAGAATACCTTTCGTAGGGTCATGCTATTTAGTGCGTCGGGTATTCTCCGTTAGATATCGGATCGCGTCACGGTACATAATTTAATGTTCATAATTCAGTTTACATCACCCCTTTGGAAAACCACGTTTACTTCACTAGGGTGGAGCATAACTCGGAAACATCAACGAGATCAACCTTATTACTCACCAGAAACAATATTATCTCACAATAATTAGTTTTTGTATGAAAATAACAAATTTAAGTCCTTTTGCGAAATTTATAGTAAAACCAAGTGTGACATTCTGCAAAAGAGAGCTTGTTGATGCGAGATAGGTAATTAGTTGGTGTTCATTTCCGGATTGCTTAATGTTTAATTTCATAATTTCATCCTCCCGTGGAAAATCTTTGTTAGTTTAGACGGCTTACCAAGAAAAATAACGGAAATGATTTTCTTTGAAAGAGATTGGCAGGAAACCTCCGTCTTACTCTTCCCTCTCTCCTTTTGACGTCCTTCCGATTGAGAAGTCAATTCTGCGAAACTCAACGCCACCCAAGTCTCCTTCCCTGCGTGTCATCGACTTTTTCTTTAGTTGCTTGTGATTCCTCTTCTCCGTGATTTCCTGCCAGACTCTCTCTCCCCTCTCCGTGCGGCGGAAGGGAGTGCGGGTGGGCGAAAGAGAGAGAGAGCCAGAGGAGGCGGAAGGGTGAAAAAATGATCGTTAAAATATCATAATCCTATGCCCCATCTTTCACTCTTGGCGCCTCTCTCTAGTAGTCTGTGTCACACCAAATGTCTCTGCATAAATGCCGAAGTGCCTACAGTTAGTATAATCTATATGCTTGCAGCTTGTTGTAAGAGCCTGGTTATGAATCGGCTGTCATTTAAGTTATGTCTATTGGAAGGGAAAGTACAAAGAGGATCGTTGATGAAGTGTGGAATGCATGTTTACGAATCTGTTCAAATACGCGACGAACGCTATTGTTTGAAATAAAATTAACTATTGGTTCGATGGTATACGGGAATATTACAAGTTATCTAGAGATTCCCAAGGAGTAACGGACATGGAAAATATCTGACGGGATCGAGACTCAAACCCTAGTTCCTAGTCGCCCAAATTTTCGCGCTCTCTGTATCCCTTTATTTGTGTATGCTTTGCAACTTTACATAGAAGCGGAAGTAAATAGTTTATTCGCTGTAACCAACGGAAATTTACACAAACATACAATCAGGCTCATGCGAGGGCGTTTGGTTTCCTCCTGGAAAGCCTGCGCTGGGGCAACCTTTAACAATTATTTATGCATGAACATTAAAAAATCACGAATTAACCAATAGAATATTTCAGGTAAACATGATTATTCGAAGAATTAATGAAAAAAGTAAAATTATAAAAGATTAATTATTACCATCACTACCGTTCGTAAACAAAAAAAGTTGTCTAAGCCAATAATCTAGACTTGTCCAACTGACGTATGTTTTATGCATTTCTCAGTTCTTGTTTTTTAAGGTAGTGAACAAAAAGTTTTTGGCTTTAAATTAACAAACTTTGGTATGCTAAGAAGTTAAATTCAGTTTAATTAAGTGCACAATTTTCTACCCAAAATAAACTTAGTAGCAATACTAGAGATTAAAACAAATACAAATGATGTATTACGAGAAATATTATTATTATTTAACCCTAACGGCGAGATTTGACCCAAATGGCCTATCTCATCCACCTAACCTCTGGAAATATTACGTACCTAATTGTAATATTACACTAGAATTAGAAATATTAGCTACGTAAATATAAAATTATCGTAGTTATACTTCTCAGACTGTAAAATTAAATAATTGTATTGATACTTATTCATCTAGATGTTTGATCAATGGAGCAGAAAATAAAAGAATGTATTGTTTCGAATAGAAGCAAGGTTTTTCCTTATTGAAATTATAACGTAAAATTTGTTCACGATTCGCTTTTAATTATGCACGCATTCACCGTTTTCCAGCACTTCCGAATGCTTACGAGCCAGGAACGGATTATTTGCATGATGCAACTTATTTGCATAATCTATATCGGGTATTTGAACGTCTCTCTCGTTGAAATCAAATTGTGGCAACGTAGAGACGGACAGAAATTTGCGGTATCAATTATGGGACATGTGTGATATTTTAGGTGTAGCAACACGTGTGTTGTTATTAGATTCTTTTACGGACAAAGGATGACCTGGATCTGTGCAGTTTGGCCATAATGAGGTTGAAGTGCCATTATACATTCTGACAGTGTCCTTTGAAAGTGCTCATCGAAAATATTTTTGTAATAAATTTCACGTTCCATGGGTAAACCTGTTGAAAGGAATTATTTTTCTGGCTTTGCGGATTACGTGTCCACATCCTCGCCAAAACTCCTATTCAAATTTTTCTTTCAGTATCATCAGGCAAAGTATCAATCTAACTTTAATTGCCGTTTAAGCCGGCCACCACATTAATTCAACTTTTCTCCCATTAGCAGTTAAAGTATAAAAATAACCAAACGTTTACTAATTTTCGAATTCTCTAATACTAATTTTGAAGGAATTGTAGATATATCGATCATGAAAATGTATGGCTACTCGTGATACTGAATATACGAAACAATTGCCACCGAGCAAACTGAAAGCAGAAATCTTTCCCTAACCCTCTTCATAAATTTTATGTAAGAGTACGATAATTCTGGTAAGAATATTTTTCAAACTAAAAGGAATAGGTTTCGATCTTCCACAATGATGAAAGTCAATGCCGTCGCCATGATTCAAAACTCCTACCATTATGAGTGCTCGCTATGGAGCTATTTCCATAAAGATCCGTCCTGTCTGAAAAAAGATGCACGATAGCGAAAAAAACTGAAGGCATGTTTTCAGGGAAGGACACCCCGCCGTTCCCTCCTCTTGTAGCCGTCATAAAAGTCGAATTAGGAGAACATCCTTCCTTCATCTCTTTACGGGGAAGGAATGGTCACACGTAACGGATTCCAGAAGCCATGCTTTTATCGTCAAGTGATCATTCGCGGGGTTGGGTCTACACATTCGCTACGCAGGGGAGTATTTCTTCTAGTGTCGCGCATTCAAATCCATTAGAAGTCTGCTATATATTGTCATGGCTCATGGTAAAGAAACACTTACGAAAATTGCTCTTCGGCGACATTTCTCCTTGACTTACAGTGCATCGTTGCACTTAATACGAAATGAGAATCTATACGAGGAAAATATAATTTCAAGCAATATGAAGAGTTTCGGAATCTAAAAAAATTTATTCTTAGCTAATAAATTATCTTTTCTCTGAAGATGATAGCATTTCTATTGAAATACATATTAGGTGATTCCTAGAAAGCAGGTTAATCCGTTTCCTTCCCTTCTTTCCTTGTCTCAGAGGGTAAGGCTTGAACTGCCGAAGAAATGGCTCTTTATGAGTTTTAAACCTCTAATTCATTAACAGCCGTGTTCTAACTTTCTTACCTTACTCTTATATAGCATCGATTTTTTTCATCAGATAAATGTGTGGAAATCTATGGAAATTAGTTTAGAATGAGTTAATTTCTTCATAAAGTGTTCGGTTTAAAAGAAGTAGCCTCAGAAAATACACTAAGACCCGCTATTATAAGGTATACTTAAAATCGAGTTAACTAATGTTAACTTTTAAACCTTTTATTGTTAAAGTGAAGTCAATAGTTAATTTCCTAATCTCCTATATATATCATGAATTCACGCGGTAATTTACTATTAACTCACTTTAGCTCTATTAATTCATTAGAATACCAGGCACTACAGCGGATATTGTTTTAAGTCCATTTTAGAATGCGTTATATTATCGGATCTTAGATTAACCAACATTCGACTGACTCATAAAGTGCAATAGAAATTTCTTCCTCTGGTTGCTGCCAAAGAGTTTTATTCTCGGATTTGAAATCTCATTTACGATTAATTTGATTTATCTTTGAAAAGTTAACCGAGAAATTTGAGGATGATATTTCTTGTTTCGGTTGTATTTACTGAGTTTACAAGTGAGATATATTACTTACGTATTAGAGTTCTCGACGAAAACCTCTCGGAATCTTTCAGAATTTCTCTTACAAAATTACAGTTAAATTAGAAATCTCCTGGAATAAATAACTCAGTAAGTGTTAATCTTGTTGCCAGAGTTACAGTGGATGTACATGTTTAGCGCATCGAACCGGTTGCCCTACATCAATGGTTTTTCATTAATCCAATTCTATCGTATCTGATATAGTTCGTTTTATATCACCGATATAATACGTTCCCTCCAAAGCGGACAAAATTCGGAGTTAAAGTAAGAGCCGTGGGAACGTAGGAGAGGAAAATTACCACTTACTATTACTACTAGGTGTTGTTACTATGGTACAGGGCATCGAACCTAAAGCGAAACAAACAGTTATCTTCGTTGAAGTAAAAACTGAGCCAGAACCGAAAAAATTAAATTTCTTGAACCCAAACCGAAACCAAAAGCCAGCCGATTTTTACTCCGGTTAGATTTTCGGTTCAAATCATAGCCATTTTAATTATACCTAAATAAAAGAAAGTTTGCTAAACACATGTAACTATGATTTGTATTTAGCTATTATTGTTTTATTCTACAATTTATTTTGTTATTACGTTATTGGAAAAAGCTAAAAGATTAAAGCCCACTTTCAGAAGGATATATTATAACAAATGTCGGAGCGAAAAATCATTAGAAAAGTAGCAAATCGGAACAAAACTGTAATTTGTTTTATCACTGAACCGGAACTATTCATTTTACAGTTCGATGCCCTGTTAGGATTACTCGTTTTGGAATTTATAATATGGATTTATATCCTCTTACGCGGTGACTACTAAGGTAATTTCAGATTTTTTCAACAAACAGGATTAGATCCCGGAGCCGCTTTCGTTAAAGGTGGTAGTTCTAACATTGACCTGGATATCTGTCTTTAAGAAGTTATTTATCAAATGAAAATTAGTGAGCGACTTCAGTCAGGAATAAAAACGCTGCCACGCATTTTATTGGTGTTAATATCGTTTCCTTATAGACATAGTAAATAAATAACACTTTCATCAAGTTTGATGTTAAGGAACACGATAAATTAGTATCCTCAGCTTCAGCGTCGCATTTATTCTATATTTACGCGGGGTTGTTTCCTGTTGAGACCCAAAAGAAATACAAACAGCCTCCCGTGAGGAAAATTCCGAGCATACCACTCGCGCTATCTTTCATTCATTCTCGCTCCAGGATTAACTTTATTTACCAAAAGAGCAATCTCTTCGCCGGCGCCGTTTTTCTTGGCGTACGAAATATAAATTCGCCAACCTCGTATGAATTACTTTCCGAAATATTTCTCCTGCCGCCAAAATTGCAAGTTGACCGCTGTTGTCCCGGCGGATCCGCAAGCCCAGACCGTATCGCAATGAGCCAAGATTCATTCGCATCGTTTAAGCCGATTTTTGGCTGGAGATACTCTCGTATTTGATGTTTGCGGTCGCCGGAAAGTTCATTCCGCCTCCTTTTAATGTCCAACCACGCCGCCTGACCGCTCCGTATAACGACCGGGCTTCATTGTGCGACGGTAAATGCTTTCATATTTCAGTCCCTCCGCGGAGAGCTTTGCAAGCTTGTTCTCTCTTTCTCCCCTTTCTGGCTTTCTGCCACGCTCCATTGAAGAAACCGTTTTTAAGCACTCTTTATACATCTGCGTGCCTCTTCCATTGGAGCAGTTTCGAGCAGCTCTCACTTCACCACCCTTTCGGCGGTCTCTCATGCGATGTCCTCTTTCTCGTCCTCACCGCTTCCACTCCTCTCGACCGCCATCTCTTCCCATGTTTCCAGGAATTCAACTTTGTCGCCAGGCCGTGTCATAGACATATCCCGCAGAGAGACACCCCCGGGTTAGCAACCGAGGAGAGTTATCCTCGGTTCGGTTTTGTCCCTTAAGCCATTGAGTCGTGTTCTACAGGACGGTGGGTGGGTGTGAACGCAGAGGCTTCCATCGTTCATTAACGATGTAAAGAGACCGTGCTACCGACGATTCTCCGAGATTACAGAGTAGATTGGGTCGTGAAAAACTTTATCGAATCCACGCATGTAAACGGCTTTTGGCGCATTTGTATCATGGCCGAAATTTTTTCTATTAATTACTGGATTGATTTCGTAGGAGTTAATTTGATCTTGATTTGGTCTTGATCTGAAAATCCTTCTTTGAAAATTAATCAGTCTTGTTTCCTCACTGCGTGCTTTATAAATCATCGTTTATTCAGTTCAGCGCAAATTCAGCCAAAGAAAATTTATGACTTATTGCATTATAAACTTCTTTCATCGAATGGTTTCCTTCTCGTGAATTTTGATGACGCACTTTGTAAGTCATTCTTTTCCTTTCTTTACTTCCCAAAAATTCATTTGCAAAATTAGATTTCTGTTAAACTTCATTGAGTTGAAGCAAATGACTTCTTACCAAAATTTTAAATTAAGTTCAGATAGGGTTTCCTAATTCTCATCTTTACCTTCTTTGTTCTTGAATGATATCTTTTTAAAGATCATGATTTATTCTTTGAATAATCGAATTTTATGTCATACCATATGAGTCGTTCTGTCCAAGAGATCCAAGTTGAAATTGATTGCGGAAAAAAAGCAACTCTGTAAGATAATAAAAAAATACTGCTTGTATGTCGGCAACATTTCAGAAAATACAGCTTTAAATTGCCCGGAATTCATTAAAGTTTTTTCTGGCGTCGCAGTAAGTTTGGTTTCAAGAAATTTGATGTAACCGGCGTAGTACTTTCCTGGTATCTCCGAAATCACTAGAATTCACTTAAGATCAAGAAATCTCGTTCAGCCTCTAATGACGTTGCTGGAGGATATTTCTCGCGGGTTTGTGGTTTTTGCGCGTCATTAGAGCTGCGCTCACAGCCGAGAACGATTCATTTAGAAGTAGGACCATCTCTCGGGCAATGTGGTAGTTCTAGCCGTGAAAAGATTCGGAGGGACGAGAGTTCTCGTTTCGGAATCTCGCGTGTAATCCCATTTCTTCCTGAGTCTATCAGAGAGTAGCAACGGATTTCGAGAGGAAATATGAGCTGTCTGAAACTCCGACAAATCTGGGAAACGGCAGTTTATGGTGTTCTGCCGAAATTATTTTGCCTCGGTTTCTGATTCCAGGGCTCGTGCGTGTTGCATAGTTCCAGGCTCAGTGTCGAATAACCACGAAAAGGATGTCGGTCATCTTTGTAATAAACATCGTCTCTACGTTTATCCAGCTTTAGATCTTCTCTTCCGCCACTCTCCATTACATCGCAGGGCGTTTTACAAAGCGATGGTTAAGGAAAAAGCGCTCGCATTTTTTGCTGCAGCCTGCGAAGAAGATGTAATTCCCTGCTTCACTTTCGCGCTCGCTTCTGTATCACACCTCCTTTCTTACAATTTTCCCAAATTACTGAAGTTTTAATGAAGTTTCCTCGTTGGAGAGTGAAATATTATTTCCATTTCAAACATACATGCACTCATATCTGTAGCGTCTCTGATTTTAGATCATCATCGAGTCATCATAAACAAACATGGCTACAGTTGAGGGTTTCTTGAGATGAATCACGTATATTAAAGTATCCACCTCTGGGAATTGAATTATTACCGAATTCCGCTTGAGCTTTTACTGGGTGAATTTTCAAATATCTTGGTCTCACTAATTATGGTGTAGATTGACATAAAATTTTTACCTTCAAGCAGGCGTAATTTCTAAACATTTGTCCCTTTAGAGCAAAACCACTCACTCCGCAATGTTATGCCACTCGAGGAAACATTACAAAATTATAGTTTGCTAACAAATTAGAATATTATATTTAATTATATTTGCTGATAAATAATTGTAACGATATCCTCGAGGAATCTACGTATGATTCTTCCTCAATTTATGCCGTAGAAATTCATGAAAGTTTTCCTGTTTAGTTTGATACTTACGTAATTCATTCCTAGATGCTGTTAGAATTAAATTCCTTTAGTTTTTTAAAAAAACTGTTTCAGCGTAACTTTACTTTCTTAAGTTTTCTAAAAGTAATAAAGAAATCGATCTTTTAAAATATTTCATTCAAAACTTGTACAAAATTCACAAAAAGATTTTTTGTTGCATATTTTTGTGGATTTGCACAAGTTTTGAATTAATATTTTAAAAATATTTTAACAATTTCGTTCCACCAAGTATCGCCGGATACCTTTAATTCAATCTTTTAAGTCGCAGCTTTCGTAGATGGTCATCTATTTTTGTGATTAGAGTAGGTTAAGCAAGTATCGATAACCAATATTGATTTGAGACCCATTTAATTTATGCCAGTGGAAGAGTACCGCATTATTTAAACGAGAAAGTAATACTAGAATATATGATAATTAAACCCCCACTGCGATGACCGTTACTGCTTATAAAATTACTTTGGGAAACTTTCACACGAAGTAGTATAGTAATTAGCGTCACTGAAAATCCAAGTATTTTCGTATACTTTTCTACGCTGAATATTTGAATCTTCTATACATAAAAAATTAACCAGCTTAATTAACCAAGTTTATCTTTGTGGAGGTTGTAGACATAGCGGAATAATGATTACCTTTCTGTATTAGTATGAAAGACAAATATATTATCAGTAATGATGATAATGGAGCTATCGTGTGGTACTTATACCTAACCACACAATAATTTTAAAACATATTTCATTCTTAAAAGAGTGAATTATGCTACTATACACTATTTTATTAATGACTCAAACAACCTCAATTTTAACTAAATGTTTATCTTTTTAAACAATCACTACTAAAATGCCTTTCTAATGAATTTATTTCTTTTTGCAGGTAAGTTCCACTTCCTGGATCACGCCATGATAAGCGAAATTTTATATATTCAGGTATGTGAGTGCCATAATTAACCTCTTTCACCTCCGCCGATTCACAAATAAATTAATCAGATGCCTCTCCATCGCAATTAACAAGACGCTAATGACAGAGAGGTTATCTCGATTTCGGAAATGAAGACGAAAGGTGGAATGTGTCAAATCCCGTAGAACGTTTCCACTTCAGTAACTTTTCACCCACGCTCGAGACAAATGTCCTACGGGGACAAACAGCGCCAATTACCAGAAGCAAAATGAATCTCTCAGAAACGAAACCAAATCCCATAAAGGAGTCTCGGAGTTTCTTGTCATATCCAACCACGGTTTCCATTCACTCCTCGCAGATTGATGAGGTCCTTCGGCAAATTTAGCCCAGGCATCCAACGACGTGAGTGACATTAACGTTCAATCTCCGGGAAGAGCTCCGCGCCCCGCCCAACTGCGACCCCGGTGAAGGGCGTATATTTTTTTCCTACTCCTTGCATAAGCACCCTAAGCCATCAAGCGGTAGCAGTAACAGGAGAATCATTCTCCGTGAAGCATTCCCCCGAAGCAACCTTCCGTATGTTTTGTTTCTCTCTCGAGTTTTGCGGGGATGAGTGATGTGTAAAATTCCCGCATCCTCTTCATCGTTCGCAGCCTTATATTCTCTTGACTGACAAGATTCGTAATGAAGATTTTCCTGAGAGATTGAGAAGGATGGATGGATCAAATTCTCGACCGGTGCGCCGCGAGAAAGCTCATGGAGTGCCATGAGGTTTCCCATAGCTGCTAATCTTAGTTATGCGTGATCTAAGACGCGCGTACATTTTTATTTTTTGGGTTTCACGAAGTTTCGGATAGTTTCCGATAAGGTTTTGATCAGTAATTATTTTGTGTCTGGTTGTCGCTCCGGTTGAACGAAAACACAAAAGATTGGGTTAGATTTCGCTCTGGAAGCGACCCGCGAACTGGTTCAAGCAGTCTCTTCTTTCCGATGAAATAATCCCCGTGCAAAGTTTGTATTATTTGTAGCCAATAAACAATTTACATTTTGACGAAATTTTAGAGTAAAACTATTACACTCTGCTATATAAAAGAAGCAACGAAGTAATAATTCGAGTTAATAAAATTTGAAAGGCTCCCGAATAGCCAAGTGGGCAACACGTTCGACTTCAGTGAAAGCTTTCCGGGTTCGATTCCTGAGCCCCAACGGGATAGCCTACGTGCGAAATGACCTCAACTGTGGAAAAACCTTTAACGATACTACTACTGTCTTTTATCAGAGGGTCATTCATCAGCATTTTGTGGATGTGTATCACTTACAGAATTCTGGCTCGATTAGGAAAAGAGAGCCTTCAAAGGATGCAACTAAAAACTAAACTACCTCACTCCTCATCTTGCCCACCCGTCTCAATTCCTCTCTAAAGCTCCTCATGGCTGATGTGTTGCAAGTCACCCTAGTATAAATTCACTAAATATAACTGCTGTTAAACTCGATGAAAATAATCCGAATGAAAAAATAACGGTTTTAGTAATTTCCGTTCAATTTCAAGACTTTGCAAATTATCGGTTCAAGTTCAGCACAACTTATATTTACTAGCTGTAGTTTTTCATGATGCGATGCAAACATTCATTATGTTTCTATAACATTCTATAACATTCAAAATAGAACATACACATAGGCTCTATCTGAAGGTTTACAGCATTTCCTGTTGTAATCAGGCTTGCTTGCTTGCATTTAACTGCCGTTGTGTAAAAGCGAGAAGCTGATTATAGCGCCATGCAGTCCGTAGAAGAAAATGATTTTGAAATAGTCTCAAAAGGAAGTTCTCTTCGGTATAAAGAATCGGAGAGTAAAGTGTTTATCCTTCCCTTAACAATCCTAATATTAATTATATGAGTTTTCTAGGCCATGCTTTCCTCAGCGAGTCTCTTAATTCCCTCACAATGTCTAACTTAAAGCTTATTGCTATCTGCCTCTATTTATTGGTCATCCTTTGTTATTCCTCAATTTACCAAAGAAACCAGGAATAATTTAAAATTATAATTTTGTATTTTTGGGCAAAATTTTGCAAAATTCGGAGTAATTTCAAAGCGGAATATAGAATTTTGAAACGATTACTATGATTTTCTTAACTTTTCCACAGTTATATACGTAATGGGCTTATGGCCCCAGAACCTTCAACCAGAGAACTTCATTACCTCTGGAAAAAAAATCCCTTTCGAGGGGAACTTGTCTTGGACTACACGAACAGAGGAATATTGTAAGAGCAATTCTAACCCCCCGCTGGCGACATTTGATTATAATACCTATAGTAGAATTTCCATATCCAGTATTCGATCTCTGTGCCTTAAGCTTTTGCGGGATTTAAATGTGGTGGGGATGCTTGGAGAGTCGAATTGGAGGGCAAAAGGATAAAAAGAATGAAATTTTCTGGAAGCGATTCGAGTTCCTTCACCTCCCGCAAAATCCATATATTTCTCGTGCTGGGTCCGGCCCGTGGGATGAATGGCCGAGAACGGAGGTGGTCATTGAGAAACGGAAGTCCATGGAAAGCATGAATTTCGTGGGGAAGTCGCGGCGGGTTTTCGGGGGAATATGCAGCTTTGTTCTCCCACTCGTCAACCCCCTTCATATCCTCAGCTTTCCTCCGAACCGTACGAATTTGCAAATATATACACGCCACAAGAGCAACTCGATCCTTCCTTTTTTCGTCCTCTTTAGATCTCTCGAATTCTTTTTGTAAACAACGGAAATACCGCGCGGCAGTTGTGTTCTCCGAAGCAAAGAGTACGAAGATTCTTCATCCTCTCGTAATTCTCTACTCTTCCTTCTCCGAGAAACCCAATCCTTAAACGCATTTGCGTGAGTACGACGACTTCAACTTTTTTTTACTTACTCGAGAGTTTACCTTCCTTTTAATGTCCCCGATCTTATTTTCGGACTCCTTCACCTCTTGCGTCATCTCCGTCGATTCTGCTCTGGGAAGACTGCGTTACTTGGTTGCTTTAGAAAGCACGATGGGAATCTCGAGAAGAAAGGAGGTTTGAACAAATGCTTAGCTAATAAGCGCAGAGTAAGTACGTTCTTAAAAGACGTAGCCGATATTATGAGTCCTCCCTCTTACATAGACCGTTCTGATACTGCCAGAAAAATCATGAAAATAAATATTAGAACTAGCAGTTCCAAAAATTCATTCTTTTCGCGTGAGATACGCGAAAATAATCGATTAAGGGAGTCGATTGATGGTGCAATCGTATATGCATCCTGCCACACTTCGAAAGATGACTTGAAGAGTACGTATGTGGATGTAGATGGAGAATATGCTTTGCGTATATTAGGCTGCCATTTAATTGGTGCTAGCCGATGAATCCGTGACTGGATCGCAGAATGGCCGGAGTTGTGATGTTTTGCGGTGAAGTTTGCTCACGTCACGTTTGCTCAATCGTTCGCTCAGAACTGCAGCTGCTATCAGCTTCATCCATTAGTTGATGATGATAATTTAGGTGATTTCGTCAGTCCTCGGTTGTTTGATTTCCTATCGCTCTGTTTGATATCATCTTACGCGTAGATCGCTTCAGTGTAAGAAATGACGCTTCCCTTACCCGCATTATAGGTATGCGGAATTTTTCCACAGATTATAAAATCGGATGTACGATTATGAGATCTATACCGTAACAGGTTAATATTTAGTCCAGAAATGGAAGATGATCGCTTTATTTGAGAAAAACTGATCTAGTGCACCGTTTTCTTTTGCTGCATATTCGAGTTTTTTTCGGGCGGTTTTCTTACTCCTTGGGCTATTGCCAGGTTGATAATATATCTTACTGTATTAACTCGTGAATTATCATGAAATAGGGTGTAGTTTTGTTATTTAATTGAAATTAATTATTTTGTATGAGTTTTTAGCATATTTTTTCATCCTTCAGTAAATCATTGCATTCTTTCATTATGTTTTTTTTAGTTCCTTGTTATTATCGATACCTATAAAAAGTTAAATAATTAATGATATTGTAAAATTAGGGAAGAAAGCCTTGCAATTCTCTTTTTGTTTTCAATAAACTTGATATTGGTGACAGCCAAAATCGGCCATTGAAAACTTATTGTACATTTTCTTCGTAACTTCTATACATATCTCATCTTAAATTTTCTACACGTAAACGACACAGAATCAGGAGTAACTTTGTGGTAATAATTAACGTTAAAAAACTCCATTTTAACCAAAACTTTTACTAAACCACAAGATTCTTACATTTTCTCTTTTATCTTTTCATAATTTTGCAGCATTCTATCTGGCCATACGCTGTTAAAGCGTATGTAAGCGTTGGGAACTCCTGTCTAAGATTATATTCTGTAATAATTATAACAATATACTATTTGTTTACAGCAAGTATTACTCACCATCGATATATAGTAACAGCGAGAGTGAATAATCCTTGTTTACTTTTAAATCAATTTTCCAGTTAACAACATTAATTTTTGAGTAAATTGAAATATTTTAATTGACATATCTCACGGAAGCATCTGTAAGAATTCACTTTGTTGAAGATTTCTTCACGGTATTAAAGATAAGTTCTCTTCGTCATGATTTCTTGATTAGTTATCGTTCTTTATTTGTAGGAGACCTTTCGTTAGCTAGCAAATTTCTTTCCTCAACTTTGAATTTCTGAACTTGCCTACTCCTTATTTGGCCCCATAGCGGAGTCTTATTCATCTTCCCTCACCTCCCTTACCAAGATTATCTCCTCAGCCTCTTTCCACTCATTCGTGTATCATAAGCAGACGACCATCCAGACTTCCACCGCAACAACTTCCACCCCGTGCAGCTCTCCCCACCTCTGATACATGCCACATCCACCAGACACCGCTAAAATCGCGCCATGGGCCACGTTGTTCCCCTTACAAGCATTCGCCCGCTGCCACCCCACATCCTGCCAAATTTGGCGAGGAAGCACGGCATGAAGAAGCATGCTAACCATCCATCATCTGTTCTTTTTGCTCCCAAATTTTCTCTTTTTTGCACTCGCCTAACGCTTTCTCTCTTTCTTCTCCAACTGTTTTCCTCCACTTACGCGGGATGTATCCTCCCCGTTCCCTTTACACCTTGACCTCTTCGGCGTGGCTTTCTAGTGAAGGAGGTTCGCCATTGTACCTTCTTAAAGGTAACGTTTACTCGAGTTGATTTATACTGCTCTTTCATAGGATTTATTAAATAACTTTACTGTGTTATTGATGGTTCAATAAGATAAAGAACTTTAGTTTTCCATTCATTTGTTTCATTCCATTCGGATTTGTTAATCTTTGCAAAATAGTCGTAGACATTTTTTTAATTACAAGAAAAATCTACCAATACCCTCGAACTTTAGTTAACAGTAAATCGGGAAAATTTTGATTGTATCATTACTTTAATATCCTTATAACCCAATACACATTTTATTACATCTATTAATTTGTCCATTTACTCAAATCGTGTTTTTAACCTGGATCGTTATTGTCTTCATTTGTTATTTGAACATTGTGTTCCCTGTTATAATTATTTCCCCTCAAAATTTTACTTCCTACTCTTTCGCTTGGCGTATATTCTATTCTTTTCCTAGTTTCTTTTTTTAGATTCAATGTTGATTCTATCCAAATGTCTTGCTTCATTTTGCCTTAGGAACTTAAACATTTTTTATATTTGAATAAGACTCACTTCAGTAGTTACTTCCGGAATTTTGTTTAAGTTCCGGTAAAATATGTTTTATTCGCAGCTCCGTTTAATCTAACCTTCTTCTACCAGCTTCATACGTTATTGTCTTTAGTCCTGTAATTTTTAATTCTTTCAATTCTAACGAAAAACAAATCTTCGGGCTTATATAACTGCAGGGTAAAATTCAAGCATTCAGTTTTGTAAATTACATAATTTCGTTTAAAGGTTAAGAGTTTGCAATATGATTCCGTTATGTACAATATTTGCTTATGAAAACAAATGTTTTTTGGAATTAGAAGGTTCTTTTAGTTCATCGAGAATCCGTTTTTAAAACCGTATTTAAATTTTACGTTAACGCCAACCTAAAACCGCGTTTACCAATTATGTTACTCCTAAGTTTGCGAAGATAAGCTAATTTTCCATAGAACATAATCGCATACTCGTTAATATACGCAATATACTTTAACAAAACGTCACAATCGAGCCTGTTTACTGTTTTTCGTTATTTTTTCTTGACAAGTTTTTAGTACATAAAGATTTAACTCTTTTCTTCCTTATTCACGGATGTTTTGAGGTTTAAACATAAAGTAGAGGAATATTAGCGACGAAAAATTCCGTTGTGGGTAAGCGAAGTGAAGTCCAAGCGTATTTGTTTCATAAAAAAATATTTTTTCGCCCATAAGGTGGATGGTGGTTTTATAGATGAGGAAAGTAACAAAAAATATAGAATGACGTAACCTGTCGGTTTTCTCCCTTTGTTTGACCGTAATAAAATATAAAGTCTCGAAATCCTTAATTTTCTAGTCGATGGAGCCAAATTAAATTTCTTAAGTGGCTGCGGGGTGTTTTCGCCCGGTTGACGGCAACCAAGTTGACGTTTCCGCAAATTTCTCTCTTCTGGGATTCTTGCCAATCTCAGAAACTCCATTACGTGGTGCCAGCTATTACTTAAAATGTTTCCGGATTCTCTGAATGATTTATTGAAAGGAAAGAGCCACCAAGAACGTAATTTAGGTAATGTAGATCCTTATATAATGGCGATTCCCCAGAATGAATATCTCCATATTAATGAGTAACAGGTGAAATTTTTCTCCCTTCCAACTGTATCTGCCGTATTCTTTCACTGGCTTCTTTCTCCGAAGTCATATATTTTCCTCTCTCCCGTATTCTCTTTCCTGCAATTAGTTTTCTACCCACCTCCCTCGCGATTTTTCTCTCTCTCAATTACTCTTCTTCATCCATCCTTTCCTCGCCGTCTCTGCTTATTTTTGTTCGTCGCTCTCACTCTTGAAAAATAATTTTTTATTCTCCACTTTGAATCTTCCATCTCTCTCGGTTTAAATGGTGCTTTCGTCCCCCTCTTTTCAATATTTCTCTTCGAGCGCAGGCTCAATCTCAACTCTCTTTTTGGGTTTTTTTTTCTCTCGTCCTTCCTCTTTCTTTTGACTCTTCTCTACGAAAATGTTACGCGTTACCTGATTGCCCATCCCATCTATCCGTTTAGATTTCCTCTTCAACATTTACGAATAACTACATCGGTTAATATGGCAGTATTTGGAATTACTTGATTTATTATAGGATTTACTAAAATCAGCTAGAACGTTACAAGTTCATGCAGATTTTGTCAATTATTTTTAGCTCTTGTTTATAAATTTAGACTAAAAAAAATTACCTGATTTTTATTAATGTTGGATGTTAACACTTTATCATATTGAAGATTAATAATGGAACCTAAGAGTAATTTCTCTCGTACTTGTATTTAAAAATGACACTAAATTGCTAAATTGTTTATGCGTGATTATTTTATCTTTGGATTTTATATTTCATTGATTCATATTTATATATTTTGAGTAATTTATCTCAATTTACTTAAACTGTGTCTAGGAAATATAACACTGAAATGCGGATTTTTCAACGCATCATCAGGCTCTTAAAGTTAATACGGCTTGAAATAATGAAAATTAAATTTACGTACCTTAAGTGTGTCCCTCATTAAAAAAATATCTTGTGTAAATTACAGAGAGAATTATACGTCTAGCTACGCAGAGAGAGAATTTAAATAATCTCGAGACCTCTGAAAACAAGTTTCAATGTGAACTTTGGGTGAATCTTGATTTTAATTAACGGGAAATATCTAGAAAATGTTAGCAAAGGAGATGTTTGCGCAGTATCACATTCATTTGATTAGAAGTTGTTTATTTTAAGCTAAATTATGGCCTATCGATCTAAGAACAAATTCGCATTTATTCCATTTTAATGAATATAATGCGGACTTTCTCTAGTTTTTTAAGGACCCAAGACTGTACAATTACATTACCATATCATACCTATTTTTAAGCATTCATCTAATACTATTAATATAATTGTTATTATTTTACTCTTACGATGAGGTTCGGCCAAAATTGCATCTTTTCCACCTAAGCTCTGTAGATATTACATGATAATAGCATTACACTAATAACCTAAAACAATTGACTACAATTAACTTAAATCTAGAAATATAAATCAATAAATCCAAGCAATCCGGCAAACATAGATACAAGAAAATTGGTACGCACAGTAGATAAAAATTAATAGGCAGTCAAGTGGATAAATGAAAACTAATACATTCAACTAGATATGAATGCACATAAAAACACTAAGATTATGGATTATGATTATGGAAAAATGTAAATATTTATTGAAAAATGTTATATCATTTAGTAAAAGTGAATGTATTTATGATGAAAATATTTCATCCAATGGTCAATAGGCTTAATCTTCGAAATCTACGTAGATTAAACGAAAACCGATTCCGTATGGATTAATCTCACTTTTAAGCAATAAAAAACCACCAGTAGGTAATTACCTGTGCTCTTTGTTTGGCGCTGTGCGGAGGCTGAAAACTTTGATTCCTCTTTGTTCCTGTTAATCGTTCGAGGGAAAACCTCATCCCATTCATTAATATTCCAACTTGTTCTCCTTTTTGCACGGATTTGGCGGACGTAATTGCTCCCCCTCTCGCCTCACGTGGTCCAACCCGTTTCAAGCTGCACACATCACGGGCATGTTCGAAAGAGAGGGTTGGAGGAGGGGGACGTGCTTACCGAAGCAGTTTTTATGTTTGACTTTCCAGAATGAAAGCGCTCCATCATTCAACTCGGTGAAGTCCCGGTGTATTGTATGAGGCGAATTGGAGTCGTCTTCGTCCTGACTTTTTGTTGATTCGTGCGACGGTGAAAGGGAAAAGCGAAGCTTCGGAAGTGTGTCGTTTTAATGAAATTAGTGTGTTCAGGGCGAGAGAGGGGAACGAAAAGGTTTTATTTGGACAGCTTTTGTTATCAGAGGTTGATTTTTCGAACTTGCTCGCAGTTCCACATAGGTCGTGTGTAACGCTGATAGCATCGGCGGAGTTTCAAAAGAAGCGAAGCGAATACATTCCTGCACTGGCCGTAAACCCCGAGGCCTATAACCCTAAATCCCGAAAACTCCCGAGGCTCTTACATTTTGTCCGGTTATAATTGCTCCCACAGTGCCAATGTGTGTTGAGATCGCATTTTAGAAAGGTTACTAGTAAATATATAGATCATTTTGGAAATAGGGTTTTTTCTCTGCATTCACGAACGTCTGCTTTTAACTTTACAAGAATAATTTTGATGAAGAGACAGGTGAGAAAGATGTATAAGAATATTTGTTGGAATTTCCTTGGTAACGAAATGTATTTGCTCCGCAAATTGCTTACTAGGTGATTTTCGAGAGACAATGAATTACGTCCTACGTTAGGCAATTATTGTGCAAAGCAGGGTCATTAGGATCCATTTGCTATGGCAGAATAGAGCTAGAGATTACGTTCCAATTTGGCTTTTCTATGTCTAACTAAGGGAGTTTATCTTTGTACAATTGGCCTGCTTCTAACAGAAACCAACTAATTTATGTTTTAATCGAGATTCTGACGTAAAATTAAATTTACTATTGAATAGACTATTTTTGAACGTTTTCCATGCCTGCTTAATCTAAAAAAATTAATAAAGTGCTGTGATGAATGTTTCCGAGCCTAGTAACATCAAAGCATGGTAGAGAAAAGTTTTATACCTACATATAGTTCTCGCAGTTTCATTAATTGAAATAAGATTTGAAAATTTAAAAAATCTCCGCTTAATGAACGTGGGTTGGAATTCAGAGATAAATAGACCAGAAATGTGAAGTCACTCCGAGCAACCTTAAAGATAAGAGAGCTCTTCTAAATCATCTCTAAGACATCTCTCGAAAGGCCATTGATTACAGCGGATGAATGATGAGGAAGGTAGGATTGGGTGTTGGGAAGGAATTATTGTGTTACTTATCTTTGGTAAATGAAAAGGTTAAATATTTCAGGCAATTACACGATTGAGAGGAAGCCATGTAAATCACTGTATGTTATACGTAGCGATTATGATTATGGTTTGAGCAAAGATACCCCGATACTTGAAAATATTTATATTGCGAGTTGTGATTAGCATCTTTCTGGAAATTCAACCATTTTTACTCGATTTACCTTAAGAAACGAGATATGGAGAAAACATAATTAATATTAAAGTATATTGTACTCCTGCGTCGTCAAAAACTACATGAAAAGTAATTACGTACCTATAGCATATATAAAAGTGGCTGCGCGGAAATGTAAATATATTACACGACCGGATTAAGTTGTTGGTTAAGTGGAAGAGAGTTCTTGGTGTCTTTTCTCCCTGGCAAGGATGTCGATTGTTGATTAATTAAAATGTAACATGATAGGTTGCTCAGTGAGCGACCCAGCTTAAAAAGTTTTCGTAAATACCATTTTTCTTTCTCGGATTCGGATAATGAATGTTTTGAAGTATACCCGCATATGGCGGCGTGCAGAAGAAGAATTCAGAAGCACAAAAGCAAAATATTAACTCGTAGATCATGTCCTTGCATACTGTTAGAATAAAGTAGTAATATTTTTGGTTGTTTTCAATCCTAATTTGAAACTTGACATTTTATGTTTAGCAGTATCTTTTCTATCAAAGGTTTTGGCTAAATAACTTGATTCTGAAACGGTTTATCTTAGTTAACTGAGTTATCATTTAATAACGTTATAATCCTATGCGACCTCTTTGGCTTAAAAAACTCATATAAATCCCATCTAAATCTTCAAGCGCAGTCAGGATTTTCAGGGGTGATATCTCTCAGAGTTGGCCAGCGCTAAATATCGGCCATTCCAATTTGTTAGGCTCTAATTTGCGGCTTGTTACGTCACTTTCCTCGTATTTACCTTTCTCTTCCTTCGCCATACACACGTCTATCACAAAGCGGCAGTCGTTTGGCGAGCGAAAAATAAGCTCCTGATTTTTAAAGGCACGCTCAATTCTACGCAGTCGAATCAGTTAAGTTTCTACGACTGGAAAATGCGTGAAACGTTTGTTTTCACCGAGTCACCCGCGCGGAAAACTCTCTCTTAATGATCTTCAAAACAAATTAATAACGGGGCCCGTAATTTATGGCGCATTGTTCCCCGCTTCGGGCCAACGGGGCCCGATTTGTCAAAATTTTCGCGAGTGATATATTCTCCGCCCCCTTTCTTGCGTTTAATGGCTTCTTGGAAGTGATATCACCTTGACCTTTTTGCGAAAACAGCCAGACTCGCCTCCACTCTGGTGCAAACACCTTCTCGGCAATTATTCATTACAGTTACCCTGCTCCACCCTCATCACCCCCAGCTCATTGACCGCTCTCTGGAACTACTTTGCTAAAGGGTTGTGACGGGAGAACTTCACGCCGTTTCCCCTTGTACACTTCGCTCTCCCCATCATCTTCCCGACTTTGAAATAAGTCTTCCCCGAGATGTTTTTGAGTTACGATATCCCTTCCTACCATGGAAGACGAAGTAAGGGTGGGTACAGCTCGTCTGACCTTGATTCGTGGCGCCAGCCCAGAAGGAGAACTCCACTTGCTTTCTTTCTTCCTGCACATAGCCTGTCCTATTCCCTCTTAGTCGATTTGCAAGGCGCCCCCGGATAAGGAAAGGGGAAAATGAATGCCCGGTAAGGCACCTAACGGATAATGGCGCGGCGGTTTAGCAAGGTACCCGTCCAGTGCCGCTTAATCTATTATTATCGTAAAGGCGGCAAATTTCCGCCCGAGGGTTGAATCGATTTCGCGAGAAGTAAAATAAAATGAGTGGTGAAGGTGTTGTGGACCGCCTCAGTTCCCATTGGAGGTGAAGTAAGAGTGGAGAAACTCTTTACTGAAGTTTTCTTCGTCTGCTAACCGATTTTGCTCGATTCACGGATTCGTGAATCGGCTAGCAAACCTCTAGAAACGCTAATAATTTCAACGAAGTTATCGCAGCAATGTTTTCAATTACGGTCTTATTTAATCAGCCTACAAGTGCAATAGTTTTCTCAGATGATTGCCCTTGGTTCACAAAAAGGACCTCAAAAACGCATGTTTGTTAATACGAGAGTTGTTGGGTATGTTTTGATTACAACTTAGTATTCATTGAGAAATATATCTCCAAACACGATCGACTGTAACACGAACGAACGAACACGAAACTGTAATTATCTTATTTTACTTTCTCTCGTATTGAATTTTCGAGTCCGGTCGAGAGGTGTCTGATTTCATGATCATTTATTCCCTAAAGTCTCTTTGCTGTGGATATTGTTCTCCAGTCCTACAATTGAATCTTTTTAGTGAAGAATACAAAGATTTAATACGATATCTTTCCGAATTCTGTAAAATCTATTATCTCATTTCCTTCATCGTGGAAGGATGAGGGTCATTATATTCTAAAATTCTTTCAGTTACTTAAAGTAATAGTCCAGTCTGCTCCAATAAACTTCGAATTTTTAATGAAATTTTTTAATAATGATTAGCGGAATATCATGCGTTTTCTTTATAAATTCCATCAAAGATCGATCTTTGAAATAAAGCTGCTGCTGAAAAAATAGGCTATAATTAAATTAAAATACAGCCATTTTAAATGAGCCGCAATTTTAAACGAACCGCTAATTTCAAATGAATCTTATCGATTTTATAAAAACATTTATTATTAAATTAATACTACAATGAATTATTTTCGAATTAGGTTCGATTCTCTCATTTAAATTTGACTAATTTCCATATTTATAGTTTAATTGGCACCGAATTGATTATGCGGATGGCTCGCGAATATTTATTGTCTTTTGCTAAAAAAATGCAGTTGCGGTCTTTTTAATGAACGGTCCTAACGTTCTAGCTAATTGATAACCCTCCAGTTTCAATTCGAACAAAACCTATAAACATGTTAAACTTTAAAGTACGTTAATGTTTTAAAGATTTTAATTCTCTAGCTCCCACTGAAATTTTTATTGATATCTTTTAAAGAGCATTTGTTATCTTCATAAAGGAATGTGACGAACATGAGAGTATTTGTCAGTGAAGTTTTTCTTCAATGAATTAATTCCAATCATTCATTCCATTCCATTCCATTTATCCATTTTTCCTTTTCATCGAACGATAATACATCTATAATACTTATGATATGTTTTAGTTCTCGATAATTTTTAAAGTTCTTCGCATGATACCTTTTATTGTTCCTTGATGTATATAGCATGCACATAGATTCTCGTGTACTGGTTATTAAATTTAATAAATTATCATAGGCGCAAATATGCAGTGCATTACATTAATGTATGAAAAACCTCATTCAAAATCATTGAAGTGTTTATTTCTAACTCTGCAATTAAAATACTCTCTACTAGCGAAATTAATAAAAACTAATACCCCTATCAATTACATATCAATAAATGTATTTTAGCCGTTGCTTCAGCTTAAGCGATCATAGTTAACTATCATATTATCGCTGGAATCAAAAACATATGAAATATATAAAAAATCATGAGTGCAAAGTATCTCATATTATTAATTTACAGCTCATATCGTCTACTACAATTAGTGATTGAAGAAAAAAATTTGATAAAATGGTGCTGAATCTATTAATTTTCCCGGCGACTGTACATGAAAAACTCGCCTATGCTCAGTTCTCACGTTCGAAATTTCTCGCGTCCGTGTGTTATTTCCTCTTCAACTCGGCCAAAAACTTCGCCATCAACATGAATGACCTTTGTAAATCAATGCGATTGGAATGCATCGGAGCAGTCATAATGCTAGAGCGCGTTTGAATGGCGGCTAGCTCAAATTTGCTCGTTTGTCCAGGTCGTGTTTCAATCCCCATGCTGCCCGAAAGCTTTTTGAAGCTCTCATATTCGATCAACCCCCTAGCCAATGGGAGAGAAATCACTCATGAATATAAACTTTGATCCCTATAATTAAATTACGCCGCCGCCCGAGCAAAAGTGGGACTCCGTAGCCTCGTAGGACTACTTTCATTCCGATTTTAATTTCCTACTTACGAACCCCAACGTATTTCTGACTAAAGGCATTTTTTTACTGTAATCGCCCTCGTTGCTTGCATAATAACCCCATCACACAGCCATATGTTTCGCGTGATGTTTTCTCATTTAACGTCAGAAAGTAGATTACATCGGAATTCTGTGACAAAGGATTTCGAAAACATATGTTTGTATACAGCCGCCCGTATAACTCGATATTCCGCGTTCGTGCCATTTATATTTGTTCCCGCAAGGTAAGTTCCATGCCGCTAAGGCCATAAAACACGGATAACAAAATTACTGGCCAAAAAACGGATCGCGAAGGGAAAGCGCTTTTTTCTTCGAGTCAAAGGCAAAAAGCATGCTGGAGATTTTAGACAGGCTCCGAGGTTAAGCCTTTGAAGATAGGTAAAGGCAATAAAAGGCCCAAGAACTCGGAGCGAAATATTTTTTGCGCGCTCTGATTTAGCTGCAGAAGAAAATAAAGACGCGTAGCAAGGGGATGCTGCGGCATGCCGACAGCATTTGCATGAATTTGCGGCCGAAATCTCATCTCCAAAAGTCGGAGCGTGTGTTCTCTTTCGAGCTCTCTCTTTTTGCTGGCACTGGGGTACCTAGGGTACCATTGCTATTTTTGTTATTTTCCGCAGTTGTATTGTTGCCTTAGCGCGAATCTTATGAATGAGCGAGTCTTACATGCATATTTTACAATGGAAAAGATGCAACTTTAGGCTAAATGGAAAACGAAATGATGGAGAATATGTTGCTTGACGAGAGTTGTTGAGCTTGTCTTTGAGTTCCCTGTTGTTGAGTGTATCGAAGATTCACCTTGATAAATTTGTTAAAAGTTGACTACGAAAAGTTCGTTCTCCCATGAATTCTGCAGCATTCTTCTTATTTTTCGATTAGGACATTATGCGAGTTTGAATCAGCTTTCTCCAGTACTAGTCGTTTTAGGAATTCACTATTCACTAACGACTCGCGACGACAATAAGCTAAAGAGGTAAGTCGATCGCTTGGTGTTTAAACCTCCTGCCACACGCCTAAAGGTGGCTTGCAGGGTACCTCTGTAGATGTAGATTAGAGGATTAATTCCTTTATTTAGTTTGCAGGATGTTGCAACTTCTACCCTCAAGCAATTCTGTTTTGAGCTAGCATTCGGACGACGCACACATATTTCGGTCATGCATACGTGCTCTTTCCCTTGGGGGTAAACACGCTAAAGGCCTCGTTTATGTCAGACTCGTTTCCATTCTTCCCTTTGACTTGGTTAGTTTTTCTCGTTCGTGGGAGCTTGGAGCCGTTACTCAAACGAACACTCAAAATGTTTGAAACAAGTAAAAGAAGACTGCGTACCTGGAAAATATATTGCGGAGCACCAAACGTCAACTTCCACGGTTGATAAGAGAAGGGATGGTGGAAGGAAAAAAAGGAAACGGACGAAGAGGAAAATCCTGGCCTGGCAACATAAAGCTATGGATAATAGGGTTGCCAACCTCTTTATTGAAGTTTCTATTTCACAAACCTCACAAACATTGGACAATTACAGGAGAGGAGTGAGCATATCCTTAAATAGATGGGCGAAATAAGAGGAGATGAATTAAACTGTTTGATCGATTACCGAAAAATATTTATGTGACGTGAGATTTTTTATTTGCGATTAAACCAAGCCAATATGTACGTACACTTAAATTTGTTTATTTTGAAGGCATTATGGATAATTATACTGATAATGTAAAACATAACGAATACACATTTCACGTGCGAATACAAACAGCAAATCCTATTCCAAAAATATCATGGAATCTTCCTTCCGAAGGTAATTATAACGCACGCCAACCAATTTCAAAGGCGTTCTTTTTAAATTGGTAGATTGGAAACCAACTCCATTCCCAAAATGTATCTATTTTCTCTCGAATAGATAGTAAAAATATTTGTCGAGAAGGATCGGAGAACTCAAGCAAACCGATTCATAAGTTCTCATGATATGGTACAAATTTTACAACTTCAATCCTGAATTAATTTGCTAATTTCATTTGAGAAGCGTGACATTAAATTCGCCTGTCTCTCTGTTTCCTCAGGCTGGTAATCTCCAGGGAACTTTCCCACCGAAAATGTTTATGTAGTCGGGATAGAGGGAAAAAGTGTCACATTTTATTCGTAGTCTTCCACAAATCAGTGGAAAGAACCCTCTTTTTCTGCCGCCCTTTAAATAATGAGCTCTTCTCCCGTTAGGATTCATCACTATTCCCTCCGTATAGGCGAAGGGAAAACACTACATAAATCCCGCGTGGATAAGCGATGGGTTCCGAAAAGTTTCTTGTTCTCCCCAAACCCTTTTTTCCCGTCCGAGATGTTTTTATCAAACCAATGGCCGGTAGAAGGGCGGCAGACCCCAACGGCCGAAACAACTCGACAGACTTCGTATGCTCTTACGGTTAAGGTTCACCGTGATCAAACAGAGGATGCCGGCATGTTGGACTATAAAGTTTTTAGACTTCTTTCAAGATGGTCAGTCCATTCCTACTGGGAAACATCCAGAATTTTCTCCCATCACCTCTTCGGAAAGCCGAGCCGCGGCGACACCCCGTATAGCGCCTCCGCCCAACCTCTACCAGACTCCCTGTGGCGGGCTAAAGGCTTTAACTCACCGGCGCACCTCTTTTTTTCCTCTCTAAAGAGAAGGGAGAGAGAGGCTGTGCTGCTCTTGCCTTCGGCCGCGTCAGTTCCCTGCCAGCTTACCCACGATCCTCGCTACCGTGTAACGAGTTAATGAACTCCCTTCTTTCCGTATTCTGATCCCTCAATGCCTCTCCCTCTTTACCCCATTTATCAGCCCCCGTTCTACCATATTTTTGGAACTTTTTCTTCGGGAAGAATGTGAGAAAGTAGTTGGAGAAGTGGGTTTTATGGAAGTGCGAGTTACTGAAGGGATCTCAAACTTTGTTGTCAGTTACGGAGTTTATTTGTAAGCAACATCTTCTTTAGAGGGTCCTAAGAACAGGGGTTTAAGAATGCGAACACGATGGCTGTCATACTTGAAGTCAGGGTGTTGGATCGAATGAGACAGGTTTGGACGGCCATGCATATAAGTTACGAATGTTACCGGTAAGAGAAAATATATTTTTACTTTGATTTCATGGATGTCCGTGATAAGTGGTAGCTGCTCTTATTAAAAATTTTGCTGTAACGTTAAACATAAAAGTTACATCCTTTTGATCACGCCTTTCGAAGGTTCACGCTGAATTCAACATTCGAATGTAATTATTCCTTTTGTTTTCGCGTATTTCCAATTTTATCCTTGTCAGTGTTAAAGCATAAATTTAACATTCATTCTTGGATATAGCGACTATATCAATGCTAAAGCATGGTGAATTCAATACGATGCATTGTTTGCTTTACGTATTTTAAGAATTACCTAGAATAAAAATATGTTAAACTCTTACAGTGCTCATTACCGTTACTTAAGGTTATAGTTAATTTGCCGTTATGATAAAATGAATCTACTGCAAGGCATTTTTTCATTGCACATCTTTCCATCTATTCCGAAATAATTACTTCATTATCCTTTCATTATCTTCGTGATTTGTTTTACGAATGAATGATGAAAATTTCTTAAAAATAACATTAGATTTGAACAATTTATGGTGGGAGTTTTGGTCATCATTCGAATTTGCCGATAGGATATGGAAAGCGGTAAATATTTCTAGATTTTATCATTTGAAGCAATCTTTCGTTTTGTCGGTATGATGTAGAATTCTTACCGCAAATATTACATGTAACATCTTTTTCAAATATCTACATTGATGTGCATTTTTTAACGAACTCTCGTTTTTCATGAACAACTTCATTTTCATCGTATGTTGTTGTGCTACTATCTCCATGGAAATTTTCCATCGTCCTCACTGATAAAATCTCCGAATTACAAATTTTCTCTCCGTATGACTCAGATCGAAAGAAATGTTTTCCAAAAATGGTTCCTAAAGCGTACGTAATCAGAGGTGCAGGAATAAGCAAAATAAGAGGTCGTAAATTAAATCCGAGGAACCAAGGTAACCCTCCGCTTACGCTTTTTCAACGTTCAGGGCATGACAAACAAAAGATTAACAGCGAAATTTATTTTTCTCCCCGAACCAAAATCGGAACGGGATGGACACATATTTCTCACTCTCTGGAGAGAAGACTTTTTCAGGCCACTATCTTCAACCATTGACTTAATGTTTGTTTCTCACGAACCCTCCAATCCCTTTATCTCGTAGAGGACAATTCCCGTTTCATTCCACATCACGAGATATTCGATGGCGCCCCCACCTGCTCGCTTTCCCATTCCCATTCCCATAGAGATAACCCTATTCACAAAAAGAGAGAAAAGGGCGGTTTGCGAACATGATGCCTTCTGTGTGTTTATATTCGTAGTACTTTGTGCGCTACTTGCGAAACCCACCGACCGCCAATCCCTCTTTGAAATGGCATCCAGAATGTTTCGTCCACCTTCCGTTCTGCCGGACTTCCTATCGCGTACACTCAGCGGGTAACCGATTTGGAGTTGGAATCTTTTGGGTGCGGAATCTCAGAGGTATTTCCTCTCCTAAAAACTTTCTACAATTTTCTGCCCCTTTTCTTCTCTCAAAGTGGGTGCCATTTTTTGTGAACCAAACAGGTACCCTGTGGAACTCGTGATATGACTTTTATCCTTATGATTAATTTGTCGGCTTTGTCCAGCGTGGGTTAGGTAATAGCAAACGCCGTACTTCACTTTCTCACTCTCGGATATATTTAAGATGCAAATCACGAACATGTGTTTGTACTCAATCTAGTTAGAGTTAGTTAATCTCCGGAGCTAAAAATGTTCGAAAAAAATTCGAACCGATCCCTTGGCGTGGAGCGAATACTTATTTTGTTTTCGCCGGAAGGTACGTGCGCTATTGGAATCATGGGGTCAAAGCGCGTCACCTTTTTTGTTCGCGCAATGTAAAGGGAATATAAATATACAGGGGTCATCTAACAATGTCCGCAGTCGTTGAGCAAACTAGAGGAAAAACTACCTATCTACCGACGATGTCCCATTTTAACTCTTTCTACTTTTTTTTGAATTTATATCAAAGATTTTCCTAGTAATTAGCTTTAAATTCAGCCGTCATTTGTGACATTTAGCAATTTATTCTCGAAAATGTGAAGGATTTTTCCTCGTATTTAAAGTTTACTTGGCCCATTTGGAAAGGTCATCAGTTTGTCTGGGGAATAAATTTGCCATTTTATGGATATTTGTGAGCAAGTCGAAATCGAGCCCTCGGATTCTCTGGCAATTTACCCGGTGACATTTGAATCGCGAGAAACTTTTTCGAAGACCAATCCTGTATCCGTCGAAAAAAGCGCCATTTAGGACGGTGTGAATAGAGTCATTCCGAATCCCGTGGACAGGATCCGTGCGGATTCACGCTTCTTTTCGGAGAAATATACGACCCGTTTCTTTCCTCCTCTACCCTCGGGATGCTCTCGTCTTCATAAGATATCGTTATCAATTCCTTTTCCACGCAAAAAGCGAAGCACGAACCCGCAGAATTGTAAATTATGAGCGGGGCTCATTTGGAAAATCGAAGATCCCCGATCCGAAATAGAGCCTGCGAAAAAGGAAATAAAGAAGGTCATGCCTCGCCCATTTCTTTCTTCTCGCCGTTCCGACTGATGGGAACACGACCGAGCGACGCTGAATACCAATCGAACTTTGAATCAGTTGCAAAACTCTCTCCCTCTCCTGTATAGTGTGTCAAGAGGCAGGTGGAGCGAATCCGGGACTTTTGTAACGTTGAGTACGAAAAATCCGGCACATGAGGGAGGACAAATACTTGTATTATCAGAGTTGAATTGTATATAAACATATATAAAAAAGTGATAATAACCTTAATGTTGAAACGTTTTTAATATGGGTGAGAAAAACAATTACCATCCCTTGGTCACTAGATCACCTGGTAATCGAGCGATTAACAAGAAATGTTTTACATGGTTAATCTAGACTAAAACTTCTTCTTCTCTTTGACGAAGTGAGTCCCGTATCACACATATCTCGTTTATTAAAAGTTGACAGCCAACAGGAAAAAGATTAAAGCTACTTTGCACATTAAGGTGTGCACCTAGGGATATCTCCAAGGAGAAAAGGACATGTAAGATGTCTGGCAGACCGGGATTCGAACACGGATCTTCCATTTCCCTGGTGCCTGCTCTAGCCAATTGAGCCATCGTGTCAGAAGAACACCTCCTGCCGTACGGGAGACTTTGTGGGCAAGAGTGAGTGGTCGTTTTGGCAGATAGCTCATTTGGCTACAGCATTCGCCCGGAAAGCGGAAGATCCGGGTTCGAGTCCCGGTCCTGCCAGACTTTTTCATATCCGTTCCTCCTTGGAGAAGTTAACGGGCCATTTAGAGTTGAGGCAGTGCTTCAGTTGATCAATCCATACTGACATTTTTACAAATAGCGTCTCTAGCGGAGACATTAGGGCGTCTCGGAGTCCCGTAAAATCTGTCTGCACAGTCACATCAATCTGAATGCTGGTTGGATCCTCGATCCCTCCGCCTCCGTTTTCTTCTATCTTGTACTAAAAGAAAAATGGTAAATGCTACATTTATCACGATACGTCCGTTTTCTTATGTAAAGATTATTAAGGATGATTCGGGATAAAAAGAGGGGTACTTAATATGGGAGAAATCCTCTAAAATGGTGACATCCGGACTCCCCACTCCTGACCAAATTGAACCAGAAATTGGGAAAATGAGAGAGATGGCGCTATTGTCGGCATCAGCTCGCGGGCGCCATTGGACGGCGGCGGGACGTGAGATGGTGGCCGAAGTCTCCTTGACAGCGTCCTACATCAATTCATTGCCTCCGACCTATAAAATTTATGCGACAAGAAAGAGGCATTCATAACTTTGGTCGTCCACACCCTAACCTTTCTAACCCCTCCCTCTTGCCCCTTTTTCTCGCCTCCGGTAGCCCCCTCCCTCTCTCCCCACTCTGCAGATAAAGAGCTAACGAATTTATGTTCGGCGCGCGTAAAAAATAAGAGGAGAAAGAAATGCGAAACAGAGGAATAGGAGAGGGCAATGGAATGATGGGAAGGGAATGCGAAAGAATCTATTCCGCCAATTTATCTGTGATTCCATTTGTGGGATGCTAGATCATGCATTTCTACTGAGACCTTTTTCTCTGATGTTCAAGTGGGAAGAACTGCAGAGTGAATGAGGTTTTTACTCTTTCCGCATCTACGTCGTCTTTGGTCTAGAATAAAGGTCATCTACGTTCCACGAGCCGAATCTGCCCTTCGGCAGGGTCTTCTAACTTTTGCAAACTCGTAGGACTTATTAGCTGTCACGTAACGTACGATTTTTACTATTCCTATTGAATAATTGTAATCATTCTTGCATCATTTTAATATTAAATTCGATATTGCATTGATTTTTTTTTTATTTTGATGTAATATGTTTTTGAATTATGGTTCTTTGGATACGTATTTGCATTTCTAGAATAAAGACTCATTCACTTAAGTCCTTTCAAGTAGCATCAAAGTAAATTTAAGAAAATTAAATGAAATATTTTCCATTTTTAGAACCATCCTCCCATAAATTTTTCATAATTTACTATTCCTTACTGTAAAAAAGTTTGTGTTCTGATCAGAGGTATTGTTTCTACTAGACAGTAAAACGGCATTGATAGTATGTTAAAATGAGGATTTGCTGAATTGAAAGGAATGATTTGATATGAGGAGGATGTATTGTTTTCTTCTCTTTTTCTTGCTCTGGTACAATTAGAGCTCACATTTTCTATTCGATCTCAGTTCTCCTTCGGTGAGCCTGTCCTTAAACTTTATCTGCTTCGACCTAAGACTATAAGCAGAGTTTTTCAATTAGGCTAAATTTTCAAACTGGCCAGAATGAAGTCATCGCCATAGATGTGAAAATGTAACAAACAAAATAATACATCTGAAAAGCAGTCCGTTTCTAAGCTAAAATAGAGATACATGGTCAATTAAACACATTACTACTGAACTTCCGATTTCAAAGATGCAACGTCTTTATTTGATGAAATAAGTTTGCAATTTTTCTGCAATCCAGAACATAACGATAAGTCGTTGTAACCGATCGTTCATTTCAACGATTAACGACAAAATAAAATTTTAGAAAAATTACTTTAAGAACTTTATTTGTCAAAGAATAACAGTTCCGTTTAGCCGAAAAATAGTTCGGGTGGCAACCATACTTCATCACTAAAAAAAAATGTTTCTCTTCTGCTGATCAGATTGATGACGCATACCGAATTTTCCAGTCCAGTTACGCAATCATGGTGGAAATCATCTGCTTGATTTCAATTCATAAACTGATGGATGCATTGATTTTAGGTACGGATTCAATCTAGTGTGGAATGAGAAACGGGAATTCTCATTGATGGTTGTGAGAAGTCAGTCGCGAATGCGTCTTCTTCGCATTATGCCCCAAATGTCAGGAATGAGCACCATTTCGCGTGACCTAAGGCTTTAATCCAATTCGTATATCGATCCCGCGAATTCAAGTTGCCGGAAAGGATCAATCGGTGATGAGATTAGAAGAATATCTGCGAGGGTTTTCCTCGTAACCGAGGGAAATGCACTCATACCTGCCCGAAAGAACAACAATCCACTATTGGAAAATATATCTGATAAAAAAGTTTAATATTGGACGTATTTTTGATTTAACATTAGTTGGAAAATATTCCAAGTACCAATGGTCTTACTTACTATTTGCACAAAGAAATTATTTTCGAGTCAGTGTACCATCAAAAAGTAAGGAGCTTATAACTCAAAGTCAAATATTTTGTTGAAATTAATTATGTAATGTAATAGAGAACTCTCCCTCTGGTTCTCCGCAGAGTACTAATGTGCTATGAAAAATGCCTTTTTGAAGCCATGCTTAAGGTTTTTCATGCTATGAACTATGGCATTTTTGCGTAATTCTACAATCATTTTTGTCTAGAATTAGTAGAAATTAAATTTTATTTATGAAAATTTTATTAATAGAATTTATTAATTTTTTTATGTTTTGTTTCCATGTTTCCAATTTGAAAATAGTCAAAATGTGGTAAAGTGTGCCGCGAGGCACTGTTCTAGGACCTTTCTTCTACAACATTCTGTCTCGGCTAAGAAAGTTTTCCCAGACAGATTTGCATCTTGCGTTGAAATTAGTTGCATGGGTAAATATTTGGCTTTGCATAGTACAACGAATGGTATGATTAAAATTAAACTAAGAAACAAAGAACTAAAAACGTTCTCAAAAAATTGGTGTAATATTCAAGGTGTGACCCGCCGGGACGCTTTGATTGGAAATAGAGACTGGGCTCTTATAAAGTTAGACCGAAGGACTCTTCTCTTTAATTGAATCAATTTTAATTAAACAAAACGTGTAACGTTACAAACGTGTAATCGGTGTCGAATCAATGGAAAACAACAGTCGGATAGGGGAAAGCTGTGAATTGGGTTAATGCCCAAGTTCCGATTCACATTAGGATTTTCTAATTGATAGCATACGCCCTCATCCCCAGACTATTGGATTAGTGATTCTATTCCTCTTCAGTTATCATAGCAGATTGTGCACGGGAGGTACACGTACGTACATATTACTGGTTCAGGATTAGATGTAATCGATAGGTCCGCGTCACAATCTGTTTAGATTTCCGAAACGGTGCCATTTCTCCTATCCGCCGAGAGACAGCCCTGAAAACATGTCATATCGATTAAATTTACTAATTACATAATTTATTTACAACAAAAATAAACATTACAAACAAAATACACATTTTGAGTAATATTAACTAAGTGCTTAAAGAGGGTTGACGTTACGCGTAATCACAATTAGATCTCCTAAATTTACCGAAGGCAGTAAAGAGGATTATAATTTTGTATATGCATTTTATTGCAAAGAAAGACGTCTTCTGTGTATTTATGAAATAATTATTTTCATGGAAAATGGTGAATAGGAGCAAGAACGCCACCCATGAGTGGCGGTCAGTTAGGTTTTCTAATATTCATTTCAAATCAAAGAAATCAAATCATTCGAGTGAAATTGAATAAATTTTCTCAATTTTTTCAATCGTGATATCTTTTTATACATGGATTCGAGGCGTATATTTTTGCTGTAATTTTGCATTTTTGAAATCAATCCGTGCTTAAGATATATTTGCTTCTAAAGAATTAAACTGGTCACCCGGGTAGCGCCTTCGCCTTTGTCGAAAGAAGTCCCGGGTTCAGTTCCCGTTGGGAGTTTACCGGTAAAAAATGACCTCAGTTATCTCAGCACTTTATAAAATTCTACTACGGGTTACAGCTTTATCAACTAAAATCGAATATAAATTTCGACGTAGCAAAAACTTATTTTCTGAAAATGTTCTATTGGGATATTTAACTTTGACCGTTTCTGTAAGCAATTTTTTCTATTAACAGTAAATCAAAGCTGCGAATAGAAGTGAATCGGCTTTTTTCTTTTATCCATATTATATACGTCTTGCCTCACAGTTTAGATAAATATTAACGCACGCTTCAGAAGGTCAACGTTTGTATGAGCCGTGGCATGCAGACACATAAATCTGCTGCAGATTGCTTACAAATTAACTCATGTTCATACATCTTTTTGAGGCAGACAGAAGTTATTATTTATTTCATGTTATGCTTTTCCGGGACTAAATAATTTCTCATAAAACATATTGTGACATGACTCGAAATGCAGCCGCGAAGTTATCTTATAAGCTTTCCGAATGCCCTCTGGTACAGGGAATGTACAGCAGACACAAGCGGGGCTTAGCCATGAAAAACTGCACCCATTTTTCACACAGTAAACGAGGAAATAATTTCGAGTTTCATAAATTCGGCGCGCGGATGAAATTTTAGGTAGGATTGCGCAACCGTGTTTTTCAAAATTACTCCGGCAGCGTAGTGCATACGCACAACTCGACAACTCGGTTTCGCCAACTAATCGGAACGTGGAGATGTAGCAAGCATCTTTATCCTCTTCCTTATACGACTCTTGACCTGAAATCTTAGCGTTCTGCCTGTTAACACTTGGCTGTAAGCTCCCCTCCCATTACTAGTGACAATCCTACGTCATCCTGTTCCATGGTATGGGAACTAATCCAGATTTGCTATCTCTCTCTCTCTCTCGTTCACAGACGCCTTTAGGCATATAAACCCTTTTCCACTAAACCTAAACGTACGTATGGCTGAAGTGCTGCTTTCAGGATTGTAAATGCGTGATCCAGATCCTCTATCAAACGTTGCGTCGCTCCTCTGGTCCCCAGCGCACACTCCCGCGATCGTGGTCCGCGAATCGAGTTTCTGTACGGAGTGAAATTAATGGGTGCATCGGCCGCCATGTTGCATTGAACCTATTTTGGTTCCCATGCTAAGGTACTCTACATGGCCGGGTGAGAATCAGGGCATGTTTGGACCGGAAAGCGGTGTTGTCGTAAATCTGGAAGCAGTGTGTGATGAGCGAAGGTGAGCCGATAATTGCTCGGAAAACTCACGATAATTCATCGAAAATCCAATGAAAATTGAAATCATGTAAGAGACGGTACCTTTGGAAAAATCAATACCGGGTAGACATAATGAAGGGATTGCATGTTCTTAGAGTAAATTGACACACGCGGAAAGGCGGCTTGCAGGGAATTAATGCAGATAAAATAGTAGAAATACTAAGCCCAGATATTATAATGTGTGTGTGTATATGTATATCTATATATATGTGTCCATTTAAAGTGTACTTAAAATAGACTTTAACTAATGTAAACTGTAGAGCCAGGTATTATAATGGTTTACTAGAGTGTACTTTTTATTATAATTACCACAAGATTACCCCTGAATCTGTATCGTTATAATAGTTTGTTTGGGCCTGAGTAAAGATTAACTATTATCTCCATGCTAATAAATCATATGCAGAGGGGATTAATTATAATCTTCGATTAATATATTGCTTTACAAACCATTATAATACCCTGCCCTAAAGTGGATATTAGTTAACGTCTATTTAGAGTGTACATAATAATACCGAGCCTAAATGTATAGACCTTTTAATCCTTGGTGCATAAATATTTAGTCTCCTACTTTTTATCTGAGCGCTCATATTCTTTTGAAGGGAGTTTATTCATTTATTTTTCTATTATTAAACTCATTAACAAATTAACAGATGTACTGAAGTTTCCACTTTAGAAAAGACGTAAGGAAATATATAAAAGCAACAATATGTGTAACAAGGAAGTAATTAGTCTGAAGAAATATAGGAGGGAGGAGAATAAAATTACCCTGAATGAGACCCTGTTCGTATTAATGTCCCTTTGGGTAATGAAAAAGGATAAGCAGAAGGTGGAGGGAAATTGAACTAGTTGTAAGACGAAATCGTGGGAAAGGTTAACAAAGGGAAGGCTGAGAGTAGAATTTTCGCTTTTCAAAAGCATTTTTCGCTTCGCAAAAAGAATTGATTAAATAAATTAAGTAACTTGGGTAAATACTGTTCTGAATTACGTAAACGTAAATTCTATGTCATTAAATAATTAAAATTATCATAATTAAATTATGAATTAATGATGAACGAGGTGAAAATTTACATTAAAATTAGTTTTTATTGTCAGTAAATAAAAGAGCTAAATTTAAAATTGCTTTTTCTAGACCATGGTTGGCTAAGCTATGGTACGTATGCCCGAATTCGCCCGCGAGAGAATTATTTTGGCGCACGTTACTATGACAACACGATCTTTGTTATGCATTCCCCACCTAAAAGATGAATCCCCACAGTAAATGTACAATGTGTCGATTTAAAATTATAATATATGATTATTTTCGTCAATTTCAATATCTAAATTTCGTATTTGACACAATGTTATAGATAATATCAGCATCTTACTCCATAGTTTGATACCAGATTGGCACACAAGTACCTTACATTTATCAAATATTGCACTCTTGCCACAAAAGGTTCGCCATCCCTGTTCTAGATCATTGATTTGTAATTTAGACATCAGCTGTTTAGAATAAAGGATAATTAAGTCCTACGAGATTTAAAGTGAGTAGTAACGGAGAAAACTTCACTGTGAATACTTCGCTAATTTTGTTTTTTCTTCACGTGATTCTGGTAGAAAGCTAAGAAACATTTTATGGAGCAAATTTCTTTTAGCCTTAATCTTCTCTTAAAGATTCCATAATGCTCTAGGAAACGTTAATCATATTGCTTAATTTATCATACGATTTACATAAATATTGGATTATAATTGGACTGGCAAGCCTCAACTTAGGGTCATTATTAGAATATTAGTGTACTGTATTCAATGTTTTTCAGAATGTTGTTTCTAAGTAATAATAATATTATGAATAATGAAAATAATAATTATTACATAAAGCGTATTTATTGAATAGAAAGATTGAGCCATAGTCCTTTCTTACATTTAACACATTGTCATTAAATGTTTAAAATAAAGATAACTCTTGGAAGATACACGAAAGAAAAATCAACAAATGGGAAATGTTGTGTGGGTTTAAGTCATACCAAAGTCTGAAATTAGGAAAATATAAAACCTTCAGGAAAACGCCTACGGGAGGACCTGCGAAAATCAACTAACAATAGCAACTAAAATTTAATAAGAAGGCGGGCAAATAAGAAAAAGGAAACTGTCAGCAACATAAATAAATACTCGCTAAGTGGCATAAGGAACGCATTATTAGAAAACTGGGGATTCCTAAAGCCTTGAGGGGAGACCCGGTCCTTCAGCCGGTTTGCTCTCTCCCTCCTATACACCTCCAAGCTGTTGTAAACAGTTGTAAAGGTTAAGATATTAAATGAAGAAATGTGGCTCCTCCTTAATATATTTAAATGCGTCACCTTCATTCAGTATTCCAGCTCAAGGCTCACATTTATGGCCCTAATCTTAAGAATTTGGTCGTTCTAAATATATCAAAAATTAAAAATGCTGTGCGTGAAAGCTTACTTGACCCGAATAATGTCTCGTTGCCTCCGTTCCGCATTAAATTGGGAATGATGAATCACTTTGTTAAGGGCTTAGATAAAAGGAATGTCTCCTTTAAATACCTTCTCCTTGTATTTACATTCAAGCTTTTGACCGGCAAACTTATGGAGAGATTTTTTGAGATTCAAACTAGATTTTCGACTACAGACGTAATATTCGAATCGGTTTTTATGGGTCGATTGCATTGTTTGATCTACCGGTAAACGTACTCGATATTCATCTATGAATAATAAAACTTTCAAGTATAAGTTGTAACGTCTCAAAAAATAGGTAATGTTTTACAGGTGATATTCTTATCTTAAAAAATACTGAAATATCCTCTAAATATACGAACGACAACGTTCAAGCGTTCTTTAGACCAGAGGAAATGTATAACAAAATGGTTAACAAGCGTTATGTTACCCAGTGCATGCATATTTTCCCTACTAGTAGGAGGCTAGAAATAAAAGAGAAAGATTTCCCCCAAAAGTTATGATTCATATGCAATACCGCCTGTTTCTTCAATTATCTGCAAATAACCATTTATGAATCAGAGTACTTCCAAAAAAAAATTGAATCTATAATTGTAGAAAATTTCATATCAGGCTTCGTTAAACTGAGGTTTATAATCTACTTCGAAATAAACTTTAATACCCTACAAACCGCCTTCCGGTGTGTAGCAGGGTTAATAATAAAGGAAAAAATTATTTTCATTGTCCTATTTTGTGATAGTTTTTCTTAATGCTCAATAAGCTTTAGGAATATTCTACTTAAATATTCTAAATCACGAAATTTTAAATCGCGAAACTGATTAATGAATTGTAAATTTCTTATGCACAGATTCATAGTACTGCTTGAGAATGCGACACATTAATCTTGATTCTTCTTGGGAAACTACGTTTTTTGCGATAGTGTCATGGAAATATTTAGACTGAATTGATTTTAAATAAATGGAAAATTGTTCTACTGAAGTGTTAATGTAATTAAACGTGATTTGTTAGATGATAGGTAGAAATTTTTTTGAAGTGGTGTTGGAACATCATCAAGAAATAACTTAAATCCCACTATAACAGTAAGATATACTTACGTAGCTCAATTTTTTAATGGATGTATCTTTTTCCTCTTACCGTAAAGCACAAGAGAGTAAAAAGATCCATGAGTGCATTAAAACATTTGTGTGCTTATCCTCTGGAAGTAAAGAATGTTTGATTATTTTTCCCTTGAGTAATCACAAACCGAGCGATTTTTGTTGGTTATTTTTTGAAAGGCACTCGTGATACTAAACGTGCGAGAGATATTACATAGCAAACTAGCTGTGCAGCAGCGGTTTTATCGATTCGAAACGATCGTATTTTATACATCTACCGATACCTTTTACGTGAACATTTGCATTCAAATTCAACCTAGGGAGTTTTGAAATATGCTCCATCTGTCATTTGTAAACGCTTTTAGCGTATTACATTCAATTTGCCGCAACTGGAGTGGTACCTAAGAACTTGGAAATAAGTACTATAGGAAGCCATAAAAAGGAAAAAAATATGCCGAGATGGTTCGCTGGTTATAACGCGAAATCAATCATGATCCGTCGTGAATGGCTGTTATAGCGGATAAATAAAAGACGAATGTTTTAAACTTCTCGTAATTCTCTGTGTTTGTATTTGAGAGCATCGTAATTCATTTTTCATTTCATTATTAGTATATTTTTCATAGTACCTATTCGAACAGGTTACGATCATAATATATATTATATGTTGGACACCATTTTAAAAGTGATATTAACGATAAGTTGAATCTATCATAAAGATGTCTGCCATCACATTTAAAATTTCAAATGAATACACGTGGATTAAATGGAATCCAGAATTTTTGTAAATCAACCGAGCTATTCTGTAGTTAATTAAAGTGAGAGCACATAAATATAAAAGCGAGTGGAATACGTTATTAATTTATCAACAGTTTTTAGGAAAGATGAAATCGGATTTATATGATTTCAATTTAAAAAGGAGATATCTTGCTTGGAGTTTTTAGGCACTAGAGGCGAACATTCCTGGATCATAGTGAAGTTTAATTAGGCCGGCCGGATTGATTCTTTAGTTCGTTCAACTAAACTTTTATCAAGGATATCAAATTGAAACTTAATTAATAGGTGTAATTAGAAATAGGGATGGAAAACTTTCGGAGTATTGTATTTGGGGAGTGGCTCTATGTAGAAATTGAAAATGCAGCGAATACGTATTTGTTTATTCTTTCTGCATCTAAGCTCCGACTTGCCATACCCCACTTACATACCCTTATGCCGAGAAAGATCGTATATCGCGTTACCTAATGTTTCAGGAGCAAAGCATTCGAGACAACGACACATGCTGAAAGGAGGGGACTTCGAACCACTTCTATTAGAGGGTCAAAACCTTACCTCGACATTTCACGAATCATCGGAGCCGAAGGGTCCTCTTCCCTTTCCACTTACCTTTAATCTGCTACGACATCCACATTGCTACACGCGCCCGAATCTCCTCTTGCTCTAACAGCCCATTCATACCACTCTGCCGCCACCCATGGGACACAATGGGTCGCCTCATCACCCGCTGCCACGCCCCCACAAGGTCGCAGTGTCGGAGGAGAGAACTAATTTACCCGCACCGCGGTGCACGCAACACTCTGAGGGAAAGAGGAAAGGGTGCACAATTCACCTGTCATGTACTGCCGTGCATCGCATCGCCTAAGCGGTCGCATAGGCGTGGCCCTTATCTTTCCTTCCATCACATCGTTTTACTACTGCGCTTTCTTTATGGAGATGTATTACGCCCCATTTCATAATATTTCCGTACCATTAATTTTATTTCTCAGCAAGAAACGTACAATATGCTAAAGTTAATTTAGTTACGGTCCGTAGAGGGTTTGTTTCGTTGTGTCAGTGGGCTCAGCGCAGAACGAGCTCAGTGCACTGGGTAGAATGGCATCGAAATTGGATTGGACATACTCGAAGGACATTCCCAAAAGCAGCTTTACAATTGAATGGCAACGATAGTACATTTTGAAAATGGCCTGCTGAAGTTCTGAATAGGAAGAGTTGTGTTGGGATTGAGGAAATTTCAGGCCTCAGCTAAGTTAGACTTGCAAAACCAGTAGCTAATTTCCTCTCATCGTCTATCCACTTGAAAATTGTTCGATGCTCTAATGGAGAATTGTGTTAATAAAGGATATTTGTTCCCTTGCATGCCTAAGGTTTAGCGCAAGAATTTGAACTCTTAAACCATAGGAATGTTGAAGCAGCTATGAAAGGTCTGATATCGAGTTTTTAAAAACTTCTGCATGAGTTACCGAATTTCCCGGCCAATAAGATGCACCGTCATATAAGACGCACGTGGTTTTTCACGTGTGCGAAGGAAACATTTTTCGCACATGAACGTAAGCTACTTATGAATGACACAAAGAAACTATATTCGTAAAAGAGCGTCAATTTACGGAATAATGCAAGAAAAGCGTAACATTTCTAGAAAAGCATCCGCGGCGATTAGAAGATAAAACCTACGAATCAAAGCGTAATGTTGTTTACAATTACTATTGTATGGCTATTCCTGATGTCAGAAAGAATGCTTACTATTGGCCCATATGACGCAGGCAGATTTCAGATTACATTTTAGCGCGAAAAAAGTATGTCTTATGGGCCGAAAAATTAAGTACATCTTGCGGTCTTCTAGTGTTATCATACAGCTATACATTTTTCTTATTTGTATGTAGTTTCGTTCTAGGTTACTATTTTATTCCAAATCTCTATTTTTGATAGTTAAATTATTTCCCTAGTTCGCCTTTCTGCTCCCTAGTTTTTTATATCTCACTCTTCATACAATTCATATTACTGCTGATATGTTTCACATCTTTCGGCAAATGAAATACCTTCAATGTTCCATTTTAACGCAAATTCAGTGTTGAAAAACGCATCTGAATTAAACATTTTTGACGATATCTCGGCTGATGAAGTTAATTTGTTCCGCTGTCATTCTCTTTGGTCCTTCTGGATTACAATTTCCCCCAAGTTACCAAATCTTATAGAACGGATAAACAGTCCTTCAAAACTACCACTTTCTTCTGCCAGAAGTCAAGATTGGGCGGAAATCGCATATAAGATTTGGTCGATTTAAAATTATCGTGCTAGCATCGTCCAAAGGATTCGTTAGCTGATTGCGTATTGACAGCCAAGTACAAGAGGAGAGGAAAAAAAAACTTCCTTCGTGGAATAAGTTGTTAATAGAATCGCTCATCATAGTGAAGGAATAACTGCAAAACTTTACGTTGATTTATCTAATATCTATCGAATTTGTTCGCTAAAAATAGCCACTTTCGTCAGCGGTGAAGCCTTTCGCCTTCCTTTTTCCCGTATCTCATATCGCCCCATTGCGCCATAGTTTAGGGAAGGTCAAGGAAAGGCAGCGTAGGGTAGTGCACTCTGGCCTCTTAGATGCACATGCAGCGCGAATTGATACCAAAGGGGGTGAGGGCGTACTCTTTGCAATCTAACCGCTCCGCGCAATTCCGACTTCCCTCCTTTCGCCTCGTGCGGACTGCACTCTCTCTCATTTCTCTCCTTCCTCATTCGGGAGCAGCTGCCGTTCCTTCTTTTCCGCGGTCCATACATTTCTCACCACTAAAGCTCAAGCTGAAGAGGATTATTTTTCTTAGACTTTTGACCTTCGACGTCCAAGTTCAACATTTCCACTTGAAAAAACCGTGGTCTAACAGCATGATCTAACATATATATGTATATTTTAGATGAATTTAGTTTTAAAATTTTATTTAGATTTGAATTTTCTAGAGTTATTTAAACATATTAAGTATTTGATAAATATTGGTTTGCTATTTTTGGGGTGAATCAAATAAAAAATTGCCAAATAAAATTACTTTGTCCCACAGCTTCGTCTGTAAAATATCTAGGACGCTAGCTTGGCTACTCGGAGACCCTAGTTAGACGGGGTGTTTGCATATTTTAATTCTTTGGTGTAACCTTTAATTAGTTGAACCAAGCATGATTGAACTAATGATAACCAGATATTTTCTGTGCCATCCAGGATCTTTAGTCTGTGTTTTGTCGTTTATAATTTTCCACCTATTGTTCCTTCGGGTTCTTTATTTGCTTTTCTGTCCCCTCTCAACTCATAACCTACACAAATCTTCTTCACTCCACCAAAGCCGTACATTTTCTGCCAAATGAAATATCTTCATAAAATCAATTGACGAAGCTGTCACTATGTGGAACTCCATAACGTTAGTTATGGAGTATATAGTTAGTTAGTTAGGAAAATAACACTTTGTCTTGAAAAGACAGTGTTCTTTTCCTAACTAACGAAATATCTTCACTTTCTTTTTCCTTACTAACGAAATATCTTCACTTTCGTTTTCGATACATCTCCACTCACTTCTCCCGGTCTGTGACAAACATATTTCAATGCTCTGTGTTTGTTTCTTTCTGAAAAACCTTTCAGTATTTAACATGTGATTTTAAGGTGCTGATTGAATAATTTTGAAGTAGTTACTAATGAAGATGAAACAAGTGAAAGTAAAGGAAACCATTGCGGTAAGCATTGGTGTTCGTTAAGAACTGGTTGGGACGATGGATTTTAACATATCTTTAGGAATATGAATGTTGAGTAAACATTCATGATTATCAATCGCGCTTCTCGTTTTCAGGGCAAGCAAGCTGTATTAACGAATTTCCTTCCTACTTTCCTACTCTTCCTTCTTGTATATCTATCCCTCAAAACTCTCATGAAACTTTTCATGCATTCTCCTTCGTTTACATGACGTATTTCTTAGAAATGAGAAAGAATGCTTTCAAGATCTCATTTTGCATGTTCGTTCAGCATTTTTCACTATTCCGCTCACTTTAATACTAAAAACATTCAACTTCTTACTATTTGTCACCATGCTTCCTCCTGCCTCTTTATGTATCGTATAATGTGTAATACTCGTAGTATTGTTGAAACAACAGAATAAAATATTTTTGTACTTTGTAAATATTTAAACCGAATGAATGTTTAATCAAAATGATGAGAAAATGGAAATGGCTAAAGAAATTGTTAAGGGGAAAATTGATCTTCCTAGTTATCCGTCGCAATGAACTATTGGATTTTACCATGTTTTGAAAAACAAAACGTTTCTACTTAATCTTCTAATTCTATTTTATTTTTTTAACTCGATCGGTTTAAGGCGAAGAAACATGTCGACATCATGTTATGGCAAAAACGACGCATTGAATGTGCTGCCCCTCTCCCTAATCGTAATGCAGTATTTCTTCCGACCATCTTTCTGCCCCTCCCTCTCATGAAGGGTTTTTGTTTCGCTGTCTAAAATGAGATCCTTTTTCATCAGATAAATTGCCGCGGATGTCAAGCCTCTCGGAAGCTACTTGTTAGCAAGCTGTTTTCGGCATCGGGCGCACATGATAGTTGTTTTGCTGCTCGAGTCACTGTGTTCTCCCAAAAGCAGTTTGGTTTTGTCTCGGGGAATGAGGTTCGGGTACAGGATGTCGATATTGGAGGTCTGGGAATTTCTACAATCGCGCCATTTGCTTGGGAAAGGTGACAGATTCCGATTATGTAAGGTGCTTGGTTAAATTTTCCCATGGAAAGGGACGTGGATAGCCGATGAGATAGTTACATTTAAGAGCTTGCTTTTGATGTCGTTAACTCAAATCGTAGGAGTTGCCAATTAGCAAAAAACGTGGTGATAACAACGATTTTATGAACGATATTCTTGCTAGTAGCGCATTATTTGTATTATGCTTTTATATTGTTATTTTTCGTGTTTTTATGTTAGATATGTTTAATTAAATGATTTTTATAAAAAGCTACTCACAATCTATGGATAATAAAATTTACAGATCGTAACGTTCTTTAGTAGTAGGATACAAATTTTACTGTTTTTAAAAATGATTTCTCAAGGTGACATATTTCCTAACCTTCGCCTTTTAAAGCTAAAACTCATAACTAACACCTTTTAAATATACTTTTAGATCAAACTTTGACCTTGCATTTCAATAAAATGGCTATAAATTATTCATGTACATCTACATAAATATCCTGCAAACCGCCCTTTGGCGTGCTTTTTAGTTGCTTTACCGCATATTTTTCGAATATGTGTGTTCCAGTTTAAATAATTTGTAAGGGCGATTCCGAGATATTCAACTGAGTCGATCATTATATATTATCTATATTATTATTTTACAAACTTGAAATATGTTCGGAATGCCTGAAAACGTGTAATAGTTGTAATTTCAATGTAAACATATAGTAACAAGCCATAATATTTCTTTACGTTGTTTGTCTTAAATTATGATGTTGACTGTCTATTTAATAGAGAATTTAACGCTTTTTGCACTGCGATGTCAACTTTTATGACGTCCATACCGAGATAATTAAAGATTTCCAGCAGGATATTTATTAACACACGGGTTTTTAATATTAATTGCATCGCAAATTCAATGAAGCGAATCGAGGTGTATTTTTTAAACACGAATTGTAATTATTTTATTTCGTCACTACCTATAATATCAATGAATAGTGATCGATGCGGAGAGAGCTTTGATATCTTGTCGCGACGCTTCATTTTTTGCATTCGGGGACTTCGGTTTTTAAGCGCGAGCGCTGAATTGGAGGACTGAAATTACTCTTTCGTTTAGCGGCAGTCAGTGAACTGCGGCGCTCACTTAAAGAGATTTATTCTCGGCGGCAAAATTACCGACTTTCTTCGCTCCAATAATTCCTGCGGTGGAAAAGTGCGCGTTAACTCAGCGATGAAACGTGGGTCATTAGATGACCGCAGAAGCGAGAGATTGTCCGTCGCCCAAACGATTTTACCGAGTGTAAATGCGACGGTCTTCGCGGGCGATTCTTCGGATTTTTTCCCGTCCCCTGAGCTCCATCATAACTTGAATTAGCAAACGGTGCATCGGACGCAAATAGCCGCGCCTGTTTTCACTTGGACGAGTTTGGAATGTGCCATGGTCAAACGATTCGGCTCTGAATCGATGTTTTTGACGTGCCGGTTTTCCTTTTTACCTTCGGGAGGAAACTAAATACATCGTTTTATAACCCTCGTTTGCTTGCAACGTTAAGTCCTCTCTCCCGATTTTGAACATGTTTTTTATATCTCAATTTGATCGCTCTTCATTTCGTTTTATTTTATTTCTCGCGTCCTTTGCTATTTTCGTTGAGTACCCGAACAACTTCGATCAATTTTTTGTGATGGTTGTGTATGCATAACAACTGCATAATGGTACTTCCGTATCCGTATCATTGTAAACAATGGAAGTACACTTTTCCTCCTGTTTTTGCTGTCTTTAACTGTGAAAAATATGTTTCTAAGTCTGCTAAGCCGTCAGACCGAAAGGAGGTCTTTATCCCTTCCTCCATCAGCCTTGAGAAGAGGGATTGAGGCGAGTAGGCAAGGTGAGGAGTGAGGTAGTTCATTTTTTAGTTGCTCACTTTTAAGGCTCTTTTTTCCTCACTGAGTCAGATGAGTGATAAACATTCACGAAAGTGCAGAATAATGACCCTGTGATAAATGCTAGTAGTAGTATTCTTAAAAGGGCTTCAACAGCTGAGGTACGTAGGTTCCCACCAGGAATCGAACCCGGGACTGCTTTCACCGAAGTCGAAGTTGCCCCTTTGGCTATCCGGGAGCCATGTGATAAACGCTTTTCACAGTATTACATAAGGAATGACCAAAATGAGTGCAATTATTCAACTATAACTTATACCTAAGTAGCTGTTATATTATCACAAGCATGAGCAAGGTAAATCAAAGACACAAGATAAATAAAAATAGATTTTTCTCTACCTTGTTTCAAAAAGAAGAATGAAAAGTATTCCAATGTTAGTCAATAAAAGTTACAATAAATATTTTTTGAGCGTATTTAACGGTTTCGATCCCAACATGTGCATAAATGTTACGAGACAATGTTGGAAGCTCGCTTTTATTCATGATTTTTCTTATTCATGGACTTTGTGTTCACTTTTCGGAAAATTTTTCCTTCATCCGAACTTATGAAAATCTAGAGTGAGTGTTATTATTTACAGATCAAAAAAATGAATTGCGGGTTAAATCTAGGTTGTCATTTAACATTTTTCTGAATTTTCAATGATAACGAAGACAGTTGAACTTTTCTAAATGTTAGCTCCATCAACACGATGTTCGTATTCAGTGCTGATTTCAAACACTTCCTAAGCTAGACGAGTAGGAAATGTGAATCCTACTCGATGTTTTCCGTCTTGTAAGATTTATTAGCTTGGATTATTACATGGAGGTGATTCACGTGCCTGAGTCAGTATTTTTGCGAATGGATGCTAACCCACCCCTTCACCGAAGACAGGTTTAAATCGCAGTTGCAACTACGAAGCAGTCGTGACTCATTATCTGAATCACTCTTCGCAAAGAAGAGCGTCATGAGTCAAATTTGTCATCAATTCGGACTTAACGTCCCCTTTGGAAAAAATTATGTTTGCTATAAATTAGGAGATCCTGTCGTCTTTCGAGTGTTGCATCTTTTTATGTCTTTGGGCGTGAGAACGCCTAGCGATGCAGATTCCTCCATTAGAGTCAACAGGTTTATACCGCCAGTCAAGTATTTGAGGGCATAAAGCGTCATCATTAACGTAAGATTTAAGGAACGCATGCTCACATAAACGGGAATGGTACTTGGAGGATGCATTTACTCCTTTAAAGGTGGTTATCGACCCTAAGAAACGTTATGATCTTCTTCGCTTGACCTTGTGTAAGGTGAACTTTCTCACTTCATCAAAAACGCCGTGCATAGTGCTTATATTTACTAACTAATATAAATATGGAAATAAAATATAATGCTGAAATTACTTGTTTCCCAATACAGATTTTCATGTTAATTTTTTGCTTTTGGCTGTTATGGCTCATCTTACTTCCGTATTCTGCTAGCATTTATCCCAAGAATATTTATTCTCAAATTTACAGTAAAAGAATTTTAACGAGTTAGCTTGCAAAAATATTTTCTGTCTATCAGTTTTTGGCCATTTTTCGAAGTAGAATAAATATTAAGTCTTATAATTATTGCGGTGGATGCGTGCATGAGTGCGTGAACAAAACTCACGAATGATCGAACATATTGGATGCTGATATCGTTGTTTCTCAGCATCTTGAGATTTGGGGAACACCAGGGATATTGGATTTCGATCAGTAAAGGTTTCGGATAATGATGGAAATCCCAGTCAACTTCAGGCGAGGCATCACAGTATTTCTTAACTTTTTGTTTTTCTCTTTTCGTGAAATTTAATTTAATTTATCATACCCGAAGCATTTCTTTACCGTTTTCACATCAGTTTAGTGGTACTTGCAAATCTGATAATCATTACTTAAAACCTCATGTATTCATCCTCGTTTCGGTACTAAAATTACGTTGAGATCCATTCTCAAATTTCAAAATCATATTAGTCAACGCTAATAGTAGTCTCTAGTAAACGAAGGTTACGTTCCGATAACACTTCGCATTTTCTCCGATCTTCTGAAAACATTCAATTAAAGTTAAAAAACTAAAGGCAAGAGGTTTTTACTGGGAACCACCAGAAAGGAAAGAAGGCAATCCTCAAAGATTCCGGACGTACTAATTTCAGTAATATGTTTAAGTGAAAACAATTATCTCTTTGGTAAGAATTTTGATCTCTAAATTTCTGCTTCTCCTACGGAATTTGACTGAATATGTAAGAACTGACATTCTTTTAAGCGCAATTATTAGAAGAATACGTTCGGATTTCATTTAGCTGAATGCTTGTGCTTGGATATGAAATTTGAACTAACACCATCAATTCAGTTTTTAGTCGATCAAACAGCAATCATGTAACACTCACTGTTGATAAATGATGTTTCAATGACGAATGCTCAATTTTAGGGGAAAATATCCTGGATGAAAAATTTGAATTTAGCAATGCCGAGCTAGACGTTAAAGGATTCTCTTTTTCGATCTTTCTATTTCTTGATCGCCGAGTTAATTGAAATTTATAATTCATTAGAATTAAAATATTTAACAATATAATCGTATTTACCTTTGCGAGAGTAACTTTTATGGCTACTGATCTCTTACCGCAATATCTTAAAAATTCAGACAACATACCGCGGGTTATGATCAGAAGGATTATTGTTACGTAGTTTCTTATGTAACTAAAATTATTGTAATCTCAATATAAGACGACGAAATCTCCTGGAAGGTCATAATATCAGGCCAGATAATGCTAGCTAGCTAGCGAAATATGTTGCTGTATGAAATCTTTTGTGGAAGTGTACGGAGAGATCATACTCCATTTATATACATACAGATATATATA
>KZ308307.1:2990292-3007266 GCA_000376725.2 Ladona fulva
TCTTCAGGGTAATAAGCATCTGGCTTCGTGGGTTGAGGAGTTTCTGACCTCCGAACAACGCCGAGATACCAGTTTCGAACTCCGGCCGCTATGTTTTTGTGGTGTACCCGGATTTTAACGCAAAATTTGAAAGTTTGCTAGGATGGGGAGGAAGAAACTAATCAACTTTGCGGCTAGCTCACTTTCTCTTCCCTATTTCTGGTGCCCTCAAACTTCACCAACAGCCCACAGCCGGGTGGGTCATGTATTCATGCCACTGAGCCAAAGAAAATTGATGGAAACTAGATGGAGGAGGATGCAATTTTCTATTTTTCATACACAATATTTAGTTCCAAAGTTTTCTTTTATGGGAAAGTTGGTTTCATGATTATATTTTTGCCCAATCATACCAGTGCTGCCCAAACTTTTTGTGCATTCATGTTACTTCTTCCTGGAGGGACCTCACTATCTATTCAAATGTACTGAGAAAATATTAGATCGCATATAATCCAATAAAAATTGTACTAATCATCCTCAACTACCTCTAGTAGTTATTGCGCAATGTTATCTTAACTTCCTCCAACTTCTATCCGGTGTTTTCTGCTCGAACTTTCTTGTTATTCTTTTGCGTTAGGTCACGTTACCATATTTTATCGAACACCTCGAAATTAAATGATACCAAGCTGCTGATAATAATAATTCATACAATAATTGCGAGAGTTAAATTTTTGAAGTAAATACGTTGATAGAATAGATAGGAATAGGTTGATATTTGTTTTGGTAAATTCAACATGGTTGATATCGTTGTTCAGGTTGTATCGCTTGGGTCAGCCCGAATAATGACTCTATGTACGTTATTGAGTGAAAGGAAGATCTACTAAAACATCTTGTTAACGAGTGGGAGGGATTTTCTATAGTTTACAAAGACCTCGGTGTAATGTAACTATCTTCTCGACGTCTTAGTGAAGGAAGAGATTACATACTTATTCGTCGTAAGATTTTCACGCCTAAGTATTGCAGTATCAGAACGTGAACGTCTATGAAAAAATCATACCATTATTACTATTGTTATTAATTAACGTGTATGATTGAAGATCTTTGATTAAATTTCTCTTCTTTTACCAAATTTTTCAGAGGTTAATGTCTTCATTTCAAGACTTCTTTATTAGTTACTCTGTCTGACCCCCCATTTTGATCATCCTTCTGTGGTACCAAGCTTCCGTTGCTTTTAATCCGGAGATTTGGTGGTACGAAGGAAGTCTATGGAATACAAGGGTGAAACAGGAAACAATCTGTTACACACTTAGACACAATAGTACGATGGAGAGTTACAGGAATGACGAAGTGTTGTAGGAGGAATTGTGAATGAATGAAGCGATTGGCTGGGTACTGGACGGTTTGGAGAGCTATAACAAATCAATATTCATTTTTTTTATCCCATGATGATTACGATAGAAAAATTCTTAATTATTTTCACGATTACATTTTCCCTCCAATTCATTGATGGAGGGCTAAATAGTCTCGCATAAAGATATTTAAGTTTTTAAAAGGCAGTGAGATACTGCGGATGGGAAGAAAATCTGGAACATTATCTATCAAACGTTCTTATTGATTGTTCTATTTCTTTTATCCTGCCTTTTATCATATATTTTGGTCAAAATTATTTCCATTTTGCAATCCTTTGCTTTAGTCATAAAATTCTGCGCGATTCTGCTATCGGGAATCTCAGAAAGAGTATGTAAAAGATTTTGCGAATGGGATACCTGGATAGTCAACTTAGTAGCGCGTTCACCTTCGTCGGTAACGCTCCCGGGTACAATTCCCGAAGGGACCCATTTGTGCGGAATGATCTCAGCTGTCAAAGCTCCCATAAAATAATACTACCAGTACCACTTGCGCAAAATTTGCCGGGACTCATTCACTCGCAAAATGGATCGTCGATGTCCGGGACGATTGGCTGGCTTAGTTTTGGGAAACTTGGCTTCCCCTAAACAATCGTTTTCTTCATCGAGTGGTCCTATATCACATGATTTAACGGTAGCTCTCTTAGAAATCTCCATCATAACTTCCTGGGTACCATATATCTTCCCATCATATCCAGATATCCCTGAGCTTGATATTTTTTGCGACCGCACGACACTTTCTCAGGCGTTTTTTTCTTCCTCCCACACTTTAATTTCTCTCCAGGCCTATCTCTTGCTCTTCTCACCGTAAAAGCGGACGGTTTAACTCAGTGTGCACACAATCTGTTTGCCAAACAGCACCGTCGTTGGATGCGGCGCGACTGTCTGTATCCGGTCGCGCAGCCGTTTGTAAAAGGGCGAGATGAGAAGAGGCTGGAAATACAAATTGCGCATGATTTAGCGGTCATAAATTTGCTGTCCAAGGCCAATTTCCACTTGCATTCGTCCGGCGTCACAGCCGTGTTAGCCTTTACCGGTTGCTTCCGAATGAAATATGCGGGTTATTTAAGCCGGAATGTCTTTTCTCGTCGTTCGGAAACGAAGGTTTATTTGAGGTTGAGGATACGTACCGCTCGCCAGCCATGGCATTCGATTTTCCATTTACATCGAGAATGCAGTGCGAACTTTCATTTCATTTTTCGATCGTAGGGAATTTCCATCTCGTAGAAAAGAGCCACCGCTCTTATACCGATGAAGAAAAAAGAAACACGGCTGGGTTAAAACATTTGATAATAAGAAAAGCTACAAAAGTGCGTATTCTGCTAGCAAACAGACCGTCAAACAAATGCCAAACAACTGGAGCTTGGGGTTCTCCGTATCTGCGCTATTATGCGAAAAGTTATTATTCCCTATGCGTATTTCGGCCACTAAGTTAACATCTTCTGGGGATGAAGAGAGATGATGGTAGTGGGAGTGGAGGTGGGGTATTTATATCTTTTGTGGTGTGACGTCAATGAGGGAAAACAGAACAGAAGTCCGGTCCTAGGTCATTACTCAATGTGTTTTTTGTTTCTGTGAATGAAGAGGCTTTCACACGTGTGGGTGCGTAGGTAAAAATGCATTAGTTGAATGTAAATCATAGATTATAATTATAAATTGAACTATTTATAAAATAATTATATCCAGTATTCACGTATGCATGAAATTTATATTTATATTTATAAATGTAATAGAATATGCCAATTATATAATCAAGAATGTATTAAATTTAATGTTATTTCTATATGTTTGTGTTACTTTATTGTTATGATTAATGCGAAGGCACCGTTATTTTCACTATGATATCAAATTTTCGCGTAATTATTTAAATATGTATTCCTTCAGTTTCACAGCGATATAGTAAGATTTTTTTCTTTCAGAAAGTTTAATTATGAATTTATGGGGAACTATAAGATGAATTTATGTATGTCATGTTGTGGCAAGAAATAAAATTACTGGAGTGAAGAAAGTTAAGGTGAAATTAAGTTAAGTATTCCATTTGATTTAAATACGTGTATGTTTCCGTTGATGTTTAATTTAAGCAAGTTTCTGTTGGTATTTGCTTGCTATCCATAGTTTCGGATTCCAGTCAACATTGGTTGATATATCTGCGACATTTCACAAATGGCAATTCACGACTGCACTGGCTAAAATATTGAATTACGAAATCTTTGGCCCGTTGAGGTACATAAGGTTTCCTACTCTAGCCAGTCCAACTCATTTTATTCCATGGAAATATTTATGTAAATATAAAGCTCTGTTTCAGTGTTTATTCTATATTCACTCACCTCTTTAATCTTCTTTCGAACAAGATGTATCTCAAATATACAGCAGAGCATTTATTAAAGCAGACTTTATCTCCAAAAAAATAAATAAATTTAAATGACGTACTGTAATGAAGAGAAGAGGACCAGAAATAGCCGGCGATGGGATTAAAAGTAGTTCTTGTTTTATTAAAATCCCGGAAGTTTTCAAACCTCGAGTTTCTCGACTCCAAGGAAGCGTCAATCGAGTAATTGAAAGGGAAGATAAAGCTAAGGGCTCAAAATGTGCTCTAATATTTTTTAGCGGAAAGGAAGATTCCTACGGTAATATGTAGGTTATATCTGTCATCCATTTCCTTCTAAAAAATAGTGATTAAAACGTTTTCAAAAATTGAAAAGTCCCGTAAAAATTAGAATTTGACTCTCCGATCCAAAATTTTATTTCCATTGTAAATATGAAGTTGATCAATTTTTCTACTTTAACTTGGCTGTTCTATGAAAAACTGAACTTGGAAATGTATCCTTTATAGTAGATAGCTGAATTAGAATAGTAATTATGCAATGATTTCAGAAACATATTACTCCGATTCTTTAACTTTAAAATGGTCCATGTCCCAAATATTTTATGGGGAAGTAACTAATCGCTACGATATTTAGATGCAAGAGAAAAATATGCCCATTTGGCGGTAATGTCTATTTGTCACTACGTCCAGTAGCACGAAAAAATATTTGTTCCTCTGGTAAGGAAATTGTAAATAAATCTAGGAAGTTCCGTGTATGTAGGCTTAAATTTTTATAACACTACCAGTTCTCGGAGCGTAACAAGCCCATACAGAATAAAGAATAAAACGAGCGGAAATTGACGATCTCGGTCCAAAACGACCGATATTTATTTCTCAGTACGCAATCTTACTGGCGGCATTATTTTCTGAGAATAGCGAGTGGATAAATATTTTGAAAGTTGAAACTTGATTTAAATACTCTCTGCAGTAACATTTTTCTTCGTGAATACATTTTCAATTAAATCTCATAAGTTTGGCTCATATTCCATCGTTGCAATTCATTTCGCGATCCAGACGGAAATGCTGCACATGTAGATACAGAGTTTTAACGCACTTTTTCGGTGGTAAATAATTCTATTTCCCCCTCCCTGATTTGTAGATGATGCTGAATTCAGGGCTGTCGGAGTCGAAATCGATGTTGTTTGGAGTCGGATAACATTTACCGACAACGACTTCCTTCGAAAGATTTCAGGGTATGAATGAAAGAGGGTGCTAATTTTTTCCACGGAGGAAATTCTCAGTAGATTTTTTAACGATATTCTAAGCATAGCACTACTTTATATGTATATTCGTGTTCAATTTAGATATTTCGCATAAATGAATATATTTATAAATTCATTTTCTGATGAGTGGAATCGGACTACAGGGTTCTTCCAAACCTCATGCAATCTTTATTAATTGATCTTGCTATCAGACCAAAGATGAGTTAGCGTGGTGGAACCAATACCTGTGAATAACTCACTCATATTTATAATTTTCATGCTTACATTGATCTTATTGACTTCTATACTATATCTTGACATCTTGTTATGCGTAGTATGACTCCAGTCTTCTTTAAAAAATACCTCGTTGTACTTTTCTTTATGTATTTAATAATTTTCGTAATCAAATTTTATATTTTAGATTTTGTTTTAGATATTATATGTTAGATTTTATATTTTTTACGTATGGGTAGACTTGCAAATATGTAGCTCGTATACCCAACGAAGTGTGCAGCCCACTATACGCTCTTTCTCAACAACCGTATCTAGGATGTGAGCGGAAAACACTTATTAAAAATGGTTCAAGTTTGTGAGATTAACTTGAAAGATGTTATTAAACTCACATCGCTTTCCTTCCGTGATATCTCTTGATCTCTTCGTGCACATCTTCCTCTAAAACATTCTCTGAAAGGGCCTCATAAAGCTCCAGAAAGAGGGTTCTGTTAGTATTACTTAGTGCGCTTGCATCCGTTTTATGAGTAACGATCTCTGCATTTTCCCGCGCCATGGTCTCGAGTTTGCATAAGATTATGCCCTCTTTGCTACACCGAGTCTTCGCTCAATCCACGTGCAAACAACCGGGCTGAATTTAATTTTCTCTCTCTAGCTACAGATTCTAAATACATGTCGGAATCATATCGTCAGCAAACAACGTCTACTGGTTCTTAACGTCTCCTTTAATTGCGCGATTTCCGCTACTCGTTCGGCGGCTGACGGAAGATGGGAAATGAATGTGGTCATTAAATGGACGTCTATTGGTGCCACTGAAGTTTTCCAGCCAGACAATGATACTTTTTCATCCCTTCGCACTCTCATCCATTTCCTCCGCGAGGCATCGCCGGAAAAATGACGTCATCGTAATTTGAGTTGTCAACGGCCCCGAAATTCGATTAATCAATGCTGTATCCTGCTTCAATCCCTCTGGCGGAATTCGCAGGATTGTGATTTTGCTGCATCCCTAGAGAATGTCTCGTTCGGAGAAACTTTTTTGGCGTGCCGTTTTCGTATCTGAATCCCGTTTATATTTTTTATTCCGATAAAATGTTGTAAACAAAATGATGTTTTCTCCAAAATCATTCTTTTGCAGCTATAATTAGAGGATGACCTACATAACTCATCGATGTTCCTAGTTAAGGATTTCATCAATGAAAATTGTGATTTCAATCTCCACAGGGCGGCGCATATGAAAAATGACGATCTCAAAGTTTAGTTGTCCCATTTACGTCGCATATTGCTTTCGACGAAAATTTTGTTCGCTGAGAATATACGATTGAAATAAAAGATATATAGATCATAATATAATAAACGGTTATCAACATTATCTTGAATTTCAATGCCTTCTGAAGTATTCGGAAAGAAAGATACTTCACCGTTGAGGCGATATTTTGTGTCGAAGAAAACCCATCAATAATTGCTGATTACTTTGCGAATCTGTGGAAGCGTTCAGTTGCTTCCTTTCTTTTGGCTCTTGATCGGTTCTCCCAAAGAGTTGTAACCAAGAGAGATTTCAACCAAAGAGGTTACGCCGAGGGGATTGTCTGCCCAAAAGGTGTTATCCAATGGATGTTTTCCCAAATTACATTTGAGGATAGTTACATAGTATAATTTTGGTAATGGCATTTTTGAGATACTGTTTGCAAAAACCGTGAAATTCACGCTAATTCACATTTTAAATGTCATAAACCCCAGATAACCCTCTTTATTATCGTCCAAACAGTCCCAGGTTCAACGACGGGTCATCGACAGAGCGACTCATAAGAAATGCATCTTAAGTACTTTTATATCATTCGCAGATATCGCATTTTTATGCTGGTAGACTTCTGAGGAATGATCGCCGAATAAAATTCTAAAGTTTTTTTTAGGATAAAATTTGTAATTTTTTTTCATTTGATAAGTATCCCGTCTAAAAAATGTCTTTGTGGAACCGACTCTTAAATTGGATAATATTTTTGCTGAAAATGTTTAGCGTTATGGAAAGTCCAGTGGATAAACTGTCATTAAGCAAATAACTTGTTGACAATAGCAAACAAGGCCAACCACTTTTGTTGAAACGCCTATACTTTTTATCGAAAATCTAAACAAATCGTGATAAATTCGAAGAGATTATGCCTTTTAATTCTTTTGTTCTGTAGATAAAGGTTTGTCCAACCCTCCTTTCTGATAACCCTCTTTTCTTAATGTAGGGTGGGTCCATTTACTCTCAACTTTCCCATTATATTTTGAGAAAAACATAACTAATTTTATCTTTTAATCAAAAGAGGTTTTGAAAGCGGGTTCTTGATTTTCATAAATCAAGTGAATTGATTTGAATTTTTCGCTCCAAAATAAGTTATTTGCCGTAGAGACACTATTGTGGATAACCTGATGTGTTATATAACAAAAATTTAAGATGAAGTCTCAAACAAGGTTTTTTTATCGGATTTTTTTTTAGTATTTCAGTACATTTAGCCCATGAAGTGGCGCTGATATTTGACTTTTGCGTTAGAGGAGAAAACGAGTTGACGATTAACATCTTCCCTCGGCCAAATTGAATGGCAAGGAGGCCCCTTTGGAGCCCATTCATCGCGAAACCGCTCAATGAATGCGTCTCCGGTCTTGGAGACTTATTCACTTCGAAACCTTTGGATTTTTGTCTCCCGTTGGTAGGAGTGAGCTTTCATTAACACCACTCGGGCACCGAAAGTCCGCTCTTCATACTAATTAGCAATTGGCACCGGCGTCTTCCCTTTTAGCAATCCTCTAAAATTCACTCACAGCACGTAAAACTCCAATACATTGCAAATTCTCTCCCATCTAAAGACATTTCCAATGGTTTGCATCAATTGTGCTTAGTAGATGCATGAAACCGTTTTACGTGAATCCCCTACTTCTGATGATTCGGTACTTCGCAAATGGGCGTATTTCTCCCGCCAAATGGCTCTTTACGTCTCATGCCATTTCAAACTCATCTCCTTTAATTGCGGGAGTCGCCTTTGAAATGTTATTTTGAGACTTTAGTATCAGATTTTAAAATCGGAAATAAAGTTTCCGCGCTAGAATAGTAGAGATTTGGCGCCCAGGAATAGCTTCCTTTCATTCGGAATGGATGGAAATTACGAGATTAGATACAGAAATGATATTCCGCAAATGTTATCTTTACGACCACTCTAAGGCCGATCGGATAGGCGCCTGATACTTATATCACCAGTTTAGTACGCTTTTAGAAGAAATAAATAGCCGCTAATAAGCAACCATTTTACATTCACGGTACTTCTCCGTTTTAGCGCCCGTAAAAGCGGAGGTGAGGGAAATTTGAAACCGTGCCATATACGCGTTTTTATGCACGCGAGAGAGCATGGGAGAAGGCAGGGAAGGGCACTACAAGGGAAGGAGAGATAAGAGGACGTATATTCCTTCTTCTTCTGTTTTCCCGTCTCGTGACGTCGCGTTGGTGTAATGGGACATCGTGTTCAGGACAACGTTATTCGTAGGTGTGATTCTTTCCTTCGCCCACCTCTCTCTACTGTTCTCATCCCACGATCAAGCAAACCAGTTAGCCCATTCATCGACACGCGAAATGGAACTCATGGAGATCGCTGCTAGATTTCTATTGAACCCGTAAACTGTGGAAAAAAAACCAAGAAGGTTGTGTTACTGCTTTCTCTGGGTTATAGCAGTGAAATGTCGCAAGTGTAAGTTCAGGTCCTCGGAAATGTTACTGCCGTACAATATGGAAATTTTATCATCGATAATTAGCGTAAAAACGTTAGTGAACTTGGCTTAGCTGGGCTGTATAAGCTTGAAGATCATTGATTGAGAAATTTTAATGTGATTTCAGTTTCATAAGTCAGTTTCAATTCTTAGTTCTTTTTTATTCAGTCGTATTGATTTCGCTGTTCTTTCATAACTTATTCTTTTGAAGTTTCAGTTAACTATCATCCGCCCTTCGCTATAAATTCATGGAACTGTAGGAGTGTAAGTATTAGATGTACATCTACATCTACATCAATACCCTACAAGCCCCCTTTCGGCGTGTGGCAGGGGGGTATTACAGATGTAAACAATCAATGTAATGAAAAAGAGGCAGATGTAGGCATGCAATGATATCAGCTGCAAATACGATCAACGAGTTTGATGTCGAGCATGATTACCTATAAATAATGAGACCAATAATTGCATGTGATAACGTAAGTCATGAGCATACGCATTACTGGGTTACCACTATCGAAGGTTCATCGCCGTTGTGTCCTTCATAAGCGTACCACAAAATCTTATTGCATTGCTTTTCTTTGTATGGACATCATGAAAAGCAGTTTGATTAGTACTACACCGAGAGAAATTACTATAGGGCCAAAACAGAGGAATACCACGTAATAGTAGCCTAAACTAGGCTACATTTTGGGATCCCTCTTTAGAAAATTAACCGTAACTTCTTGCGAGTGCGTCTTACTTGCAAGAAGTATAGGCTTATAGGCTTTATCGAGGCAACTAAATGGGAAGTATTGTTGTTTCTGCCCGATGAGCATCTGAACAGTAGTTTTAGAAACCCGTCTTAAATACGACAGAGAAGTTTGTTCAGTAAAAGTTGCGACGGCGTATATAGTGTCTCTGTATTTGTTGAGAATTTGCCCAATATTTTTAGGATCCAAATAACTCAAAGGAAAATTCCTCAGTTAAAGTTAGTTACAATGTAATGTATAGAGCCCAATTATCCATATCAATAACCGAAATTGGCTTCTGTTCGCTACCAAAGCAATGCTTAGTAGATGCGCAATTTCTTTCTGCTTTACTAGCGCGAGAGAAGGGAGAAAAAACTTCGCGGAAAGGCGAGTCGTCCAAGAGATTAAAAAGCGTTCCGCGAAAGAGAAACGACCTGAGAAAAAATATCCCGTTTGTTGTCGCGTTTTTCGGTCTCGAAAAGAGATTCCTAAATGTTTGGTTTGGTAACTCACAAAAGAGTCCTTACTTCAGCTTTCTCAGCCGTAGAGAGCTTTAAGGAGTACCGAGGGGATTTCTTCGTCTTACTCAGACGCTTGCGTATTTATTAAACGTATTAACGTGGCGTTTTAAGTAAAGCCATAATTCTTCGGAGAAGGATTCCGCTTTGTTTCTCAGGGCACGAACCTGGCTTCGACGTTCTTACGTCACAAAAAGGTGCCAAAGAGAAAAAGAAATTGTCGAGAGTCACGACGTGCTTGAAAAGCGGAAGACATTTTTTTCATTGTCTTCTTTTATTTTCTTCGTTTTTAACTCTCCGCGGAGTTCATGAATTTTAATGTTGGAACTGAATTTTTAGTTACGAACGTGAATTATGTTTGTGTAAGTTATAGCTGGTACGTTTTACCCTTAAAGGTTTCTTTAATACATAGCCATATTATGGTTCATTGCAATACTAATAGCTTTTCATGGAAGTTCTTGGACAGGTAACATTGCACCTTCGGCTCTTCATCGAGAATCGATCCCGGTACCATTTTATATCACTTGCGTTTACTTTCTTCAGTATTAACTGTCACTGCTGCAAGTAAAATTTCTTAAATTCTACGACTTCGTTATTTATATCGCAAATATACATTAATTATTTAGACGAAACGGATTAACTTTCTGCGGAACAGTTATTGAATTTTAGGAGAATTCATCCTGAATACGACTTTTTAAAGTCATTGCCCGGATTCATTTCATTTGAACTAGGTGGAATTGCATTTACTAACACAGAAATAGAGCAAAGAATAGTCACTCCGGCAAGTCAGCTCACAATAAACAAGAAAAAATTAATGGATAAATACAGATTGATAACAAAAGAATTTCCAAAAATTGACAGAATGAGAATAAAGGTAAATATAAGAGGAAATTATTCAAATAAAATTATATTTTCGAAGGAATTTTACGAGATTTTTACATCTCACTTGACCTTGCTTCGTTTGGAAAAAAACAGACACTGCCCGACGAATATTTCCCTTCGATTCATTATGTTAATGTGAGTAAAGAATTAAGTAAGAATCTCTAGCTTCCCTTCCTCTTTCCACTCCCACAGAAATTTTCCTTTCTTGTGGTGAGAGGTTTGTTTTCGGTCGACATTCTGAATGTTATCTTCAGCCTGAAAAGTACACATTTTGATGAGCCTCAAAGGCATTTCTTCGAAGAGTTTTAGCGCTTTTCCTTATGTGCCAAAAGTCGTAGCAGAAAATTACGAGAAGCGGCATGAATTCTTAATTTCTCATACCGGTAAAAGCGTTTCCTCATACGTCAATATAAGGGAGGTTTGGATGAAAAAAAAAATAAAAAGAATTTTCAACGAATGAGAAAATTTCAATTTTTACATCGTAGGCTTGTTTTCTTTTAGATGGCAGGTGAGGGAAATATTTCTTTATAAGTTAGTTTTGTTAATAGAAAAATCAATTTTCAATATTTGATCTCAAATATTTCGTAGTCGAATAAATGAAGAGTATATCCTAGATTTGCATCATTAACCCTGAATTAATCTCTTGTGGTCAGCGTGAACTCGTGTGACTGCGAGAATGTTTCCATAGAAACAGTTAAAGCTCGATTATGTCGACGATTTTTGTTGCATCTTCATTTTTAAATTCATGACAAAATTTCAGCAGCTTTCTTTAATTTAATGATAATCACATGCGGAATGGAACCATGGACACCAAAATTGCATAAACAAATAGTGGATACCATTATAATTTGAAAGATTTTTCAGGCTAATTTAGTAGTAAAATTTAAAACTTATAATGTAGTAACCACTCATGCTTAATGTATGTTATTTAAGGCATAAACACACTTACCACACACACAGTTCAGTAAATAAAGTCCTTAAAAGTAAATAAAGATGAGTCCAAGGTAAGGAGAATTAAAAGCGGAGTCTTACGGAAAAGTCATTATCAAGCTCCAATCAGTTAAAATTCAATTTTCAATTTCTTTTGACTATGAAAAGATTGAATGAGATCATATGTAGTCGATTAGTTACATTTCAATGACCTTTGTGCTCCCCTAAGTACTAAATTTGAAACACGATTATTCAGTCTTAAAATATGTATCATTTCTTAAAATATTTATTATAAAGTACTCTGTAATATAGTTTGGTGTAATAAAGTGTCCTATATTTCCTTTCTGCTTATTGTGAATTAAAGGTTTTTTAAAGACAAACCTTCTCAGTTGAATGAACCGGAATATTTTTATCGGAAATTATCCTTTTTGTGATTGCGAAATTAATCAGAGGAGCGTCGGGCACATCTAACCCACCTAATATCCGAAATGCCTGGAAGCCATCGGGTGAGAGGTAATGTAATTTCGGCGCCCAGCCATTTCCTGTACTTTCTCTCAGGAGCAGTTGCCCCAAACATATCGATGGGAATTAATCAGTCAACGTTATACCGTACGCCGCAGGAATTCGAGGCCACAGAATCGATTTTTGTCTCGAAGTTCTCATCCACAGCGAGCGACTCTATGTTGGATAAACGGAAAAAAGAATACCTTTCGGCTGAAACCATTGTTCAAAGGAAAGTCAGGTTATAGGCATTTCAGGCATGAACCTCCGCGCGAATGCTTTTGAAGAATCAGACACGCGTCCGGAAACCTAAGGCTCAGTCGTGCTTGGGGGAACGAACAATTTGTAACAACGCGCGTTAGGGGTCCTCGTTATCGCGTGACTTTAAAACGCCGCGTCCTCGACCGCGTTCTTAACCAACCCATAAGGTCCAGAGGTCCAATAAGGCGACCCTGGGGAATACCACCGCGCTGCATCGTGTGGTACTTGGGATGCGCCTAGTCGTCGTTTTAGTTGATAACCGACTGTGGAATGCATCGTGGTGGTCTGCGGGAAGGAAATGGATGGGCATAACACGTCTGACGAGAGAGGGGAAGAGATATAAGGTTAGGTAACCTGTTGACTTGGCTCAACTGGACAGACGCCTCGTCACCCTTCGAACCCCAGCCTGCCTTCCCTTTTTAGGGCTGCCCCCCCCCGCAGAGGCGATCCTATGGATACCGTCTGGAACCCGTCTCCGATGTCGCATCTATCAACTTCTAAGAATCAAGCAAGGTCTTCGCTCATTCACTCTCTCTAGATATTTTTTCTCTTGTGATCCTAGCCGCTCTCTCGCAGTCGACCGAGGTCTTTGATCCTATTGTTTGCTGTCTCGAAAATTTGTGGTCACATGAGGTCTTCGAGCTATCGACAGTGTTTTTGAGGGGCGTGATTTACGAGTCTTCCAATGGGTGGAATTATTCCGAGGGCGTGCGCGAGATTGCGTGTCCTTTCTCTATCGGAGTTTCCGTCGCTTTTTGGGTACGTTTAACGCATGTCCGCAGCACGGATATTCGGGACCATTAATCAGCGTTCGAGAATACGAAGAGGTGGCCAAGATTAACTGCTATCTGGCATGAAGTGCGCTCACGGTAGATTTATGTGGTTGTGAGGGCCATATCCTCTTTGTTCTCTCATTTTCTAGGACGTAGGAGTTAATTTTCTAACGCGTTGTAGTGGCTACGTGTTCTAGATGAATATAGTTTCATTCGATAGGAATTTAGTACGTACATTGTCTCCAGAGTTTCAAAACACTCGAGAATTTCTGAAGCGTCAAATAAAGTCACCCACGGTTATGATTTCATCTTCATTTACATTAATACCCTAAAAGCCGTCTATCGGCGTGTGGCAGGGGAATTTGGTTGTGAAATTCAATCTCTCTCGGAAATCCTCCATTCTGGATTTGATCTCTTTGAATTTACGTCCGCTTTTAATAATTTCGTAATTTAATAAATATACCATATGGGGCTTTCATTATGATGCACTCCCCATTTTTAGCATGTAACATCAACAAATTCGAATGAAAAATATTGGAAATAAATCTCATGTCATTTCCATATTTATTTAATTCTTTAAATGAAATATTCTGTTTATATCGTTACGAGGATTTTCTGTCGAATTTCAATGAAGATGCTGATTTTTTAAAATTATGATTGAAACCTAAATATCTTTTGCTCTCTGCAGAATATACAGTAGATGTACATTGTAAAATTACATCAGAAGTGCATTTTAATTTCTGCGTTGCCTTCAACAAAGGAAAACAAATCATTAAATATACCTACTATGAAATTTATTTTCAAGCACAGGTAATCAGTAATTGGATGATTGTTAAATTGGATATTCTAAATGGCACGGATGCCCTGATTTATAAATGACAGTTTCAAAGAATCTTGTAACTGTGAACATTTTACCATCTCAGTAAATGACTAAATTTAAATTAAATTTAATGTGATATTCTTTTGCTATTCGAAGTTGAACGTTCTTAATTTATTATGAAAGAGTATTTCACGTTTGATTGATTGATAGGAGCATATTTTGATTTGACTTTTTAAAGTTAGTCAGATGGATGTCAGATATCAGGCAGGTCAGACAGAAATATATTTAATAATCAAGAGAACAAATATTATCATGGAAGTTTTCCCACTGGCTGAAATTTAAAGCTTTATATTCTGATTAGGTTATGGGTGTTTGTAAATATATTCTGATAATTAATCCCTTTGTTTCATGAGCATGTTGTTTCTGTAGCATTAAAATAATCTTACATAACTATAACCATTTTGTAGCAAATTCATATCTGTTGAAAAAATTAATTTTGAAGTATGTTGAAACATATCCTTATTCTCTTCCAGGTGAGTACCCGAATCATTTTGGAGCCTGGCGTGTACGGTCTCAAAAGGTATCGTGCTTAAATATTTATATTAGCTCGTGTTTGTGGAGGATTTAAATGGCTTAGGATATAGAATATTTCGTAAATGTCATTATGAAATATTTTGAGAGGTGACTAGCGCTCTTCTTTTAATGTTTTTAAGTCTAAATGATCCATGTCAAAGACCATATTTTGCTATTTAATTTTTGGGAGAAAAATTGTGGAATCGGAACTTCAATTAGCAAAAGATTTACGTTTGTTTTATAAATTAATCTCTAGGCTCTTACTTTTTAGATACCTGTCGTTAAACATGCTAAGCTTCATTGAAGTTTGTTAAATTTATTTCCATGTATTTATTAAATGAGTGACTTCAAATTTTTCATTTAATGGAATGGAAAGATCCGAATGTATTCTTGTTCCATGTTAACGAGCGTCGAAGTTATTTTGTAGCTTATCAGTCGCTGAGAAATTCGCAAGCAGAACGCTCTGAAAGGAAGTTAATTACAGCAAATACCTCAAGCAGCTCTATGAAAGCTGAGGCAACGTATATCTATTCATTAACATCAAGAAAAGGATTTCCTTCAAGGAAGATGAGGAAGGTAGATTTGATAATGGACTTCAGAGGAAGTGGCCGTACGATGCCAGCTTTTCGACTTCTGTCTCTCTCGTTCCCTTCGAAGCCAACCACTTCCTCTCTTCTCTCCGAATCCATTTTCCGTATTTGCCGCTTACCGAAAGGACACAGTCATTTCCTCCGCGAGACATTCCAGCAGAGCGTTCATTAAGCATATTCGCTCCCTCTGCTGTAATTATTCCTCCTCTCTGTGAAGTGCTCTTTCCGCATACTTATTATGCAAGACAACGCTCGGTTGAGGATAGCTATGGAAGATCTATAGTACCAAAAGGTTACTTCGGCCTTAAAGCGAATTGTGGTTCACTAATATTTTCGGAAGGATTGAGATTAAATATGTATTTGAGAATTCAGGGTTTCTTGAGAAAAATGAAAAAACTCCTGGCGTATTTTTACGCCAGGGACGTCCGAGATTTCACCACAAGTAGATGAGGGACCTCTAGGGCTCAAGGTGGAGTACCTCGCTGTATTTATATAAGGTGTTAACTGATCGCTAATCTAATCGTCATATTGCCATGACTAGAGTTTATAGAGAGTCTAGTAGTTAAAAATTTATGGATCATTGTGACCAGAACTTCATATTGTTCTCCGTTCATCAACCTTTATGATAGAAAAATAACCTATGGGAATGAATTAGGCGCTGAGCCATGTGGAGTTATTCATGATACAACTTTCTGTCCATAGTTATAGGTTGGTCAAGCATTCACTAAACAATTCTCCCTGATTAAGGAGATTATGTTACAATATTAATCCAAATTACTATTCAGGAATGGGAAATAGAACATAAAAGTAAAATACATCGGGAATAAAATCGGGAAAGCAGTCGTCGAAGCTATCTCAAATTGGCTGGAAATGGTTAAAATAATTTGGGGTTCCCTTCGCGTAAACGAATAGTTGGCAACGCCCCTAATATAGGAATAACATAGTAAGTCCTAAAGGGATGCAGAGTGGTTATTAAAGGATTCATATAGCTCAGTATGAGATAGCTTATTAATTGTAAATTCTTATCCATAAAAATTAGTATTAAAACGGAATTTATACGAGAGGGTATAATATAATTGTTACAGCCGTTCTAAAATCAAGAAATTTGGATCTAGAACTTAAATTTACAGTCCAACTTGCTGCATGACTACAAAAGGCTTTCTTTTAGACCGAAAGAGATTATTAATTTCAAAATTTCATTTCATTCCGCAGACATCCTTTGAATGCCTTCATTATTTATCTTCCGACTGGAAAATTTAATATCTTCTTGTTACTATAAATTATGTCTGGAATAACTTGATTATAAAGAATTATTGACGAGTGTCACTTATTATGTAATGACAACGTCAAAGAAATTGAGTTTAGGCATTCTTTCTCTTCCTTAGGAAACTTCATTACTTCTATTTTCCATAAAATATTTCAAATTTTTCTTTTTATCTTAATGTATATATTTTCTTTTTATTTTAATTTAAAAAGTTTC
>KZ308307.1:3012274-3022466 GCA_000376725.2 Ladona fulva
GGTACAGACACTGCGTGGACTACCTTTCGTCAGGCCCCTACCTATTGACCATCCTGGCATGGGTGACCCTACCAGGAACATAGTTCCCGCCAGTTACGCTCTCTAGGTCATAGGAACACGCAAGCCCTTCCACCACGACAAGGTTGTAGTCCAGAGAAGGGAAATTTTATTACATGGAATGAATATTTAATATTTACCAGACGTCAACTATAGTTATGGGACGAGGAAATTTATAGGACGGGGTTAAAGGACGAGGAATTATAATCAGGATTTTATCGCAAATACTATGTATGTGTATGCGGCAATCGGGAGTATTGAAGCGACAACTGACAAATTTGCTTTCAGTTTTTCGTATCTACGACTGCTTGTCATAAATCCACCGGAATATATAGTGTTTGAGGCCTTTCCAAGGTGCTTAATTGAAAAAGGCTAACGGGTTCATAGAAAAAAGACGCATATGCTGTTTACTGATTTGATGAGAGAGAAGAGCTATAAAATGTATTAATCGAAAGAATGTTTGGACCCTTTATTTTGTCCCGAGAGGTCCTCTCTTCTACCTAGCCTCGCAGGTCTCTGTTGCATTCATTGTGTTAACCGAAGCCAAAAGAATCCTTTGGGTATAGAATGCTAGAAAAAAGATTTTCGTCTAACGGTTGCTGAATAATATATGACGATGCGGGAAAGCTCTCGGAAAGAAGTGGGTGTGAGGGATTAGCAAAGTGACACTAGCTTAGGGTACGGAGGCTCATTGGGCGCCGAGTATCTTTAATAAAGAAAATATTGTGAAAATGTAATCAATTGATCGTACCCCAGGAACGATAATTCAATTAAGTTGAGTAAATTATCTCTTTAAAACAATAACCTTGTAATTTTTTAACAATGAATCCTCATTTGTAACTTTTAGTTGAAGTACGTTGGCTATGGTTCATTTTTATTGGGAAACAATGTTATATAATGGTTGGGTGACGCCCTGATCAATGTTGGCCTGAACTTGCCGGTACCAGATAAAAGAAACCCATGAAAATACGTGAGAATTAGATATACAAAATGAACCCTTATGTAAGCATTAATTAAAGGAACAAGGAAAATACGAATTTTTACCAACCAAACTTTTTGTAAAAGTTTGGTTGGCAAAAGTTGCTTCTGATATATTTGTGAAGTGTACGGTCTAAGCGTATTAAATATGAAATAGGGGTGTTAAGTTTATTAACTAGTAAATAATCTAAAAATTATCATTGTACAGACGCATGCGCTGAATCATTTATACGTATTTCATTAATGTATTTTTTGGGTGCATCGTGTTTGTATTCGGCATAAACACTTGGGCAACATTTTTAACAATGCCAAGAATTTCCTGTTTGTTTTCGGTTATTTTACTTATGGTAATCGAGTGATTAAAGAATAAAGAAACTTTAAGCGATTCAAAAACGTAAAATAATTCACACTACCCATTCTTGTATTTTGTATGCTTTTTATTTTTGTATGCTTGTAATTACTTCTCGGTTGTTTAAAAAGGTTAAAAGTAAAATATCTCAACATGTAAGAACAAATATATGCACCAAACCGCCGTATTCCGGAATGGCTACAGCACAGGCAACCTAATATAAGTGTAACAGATCCTTCAGATCCTGCTTGTCACGATGACAGGAAAATAGCTGCGACAAAGGAATGGTTACAGATGTATCGACCATCCGAACGAAATATTCAGCTCGTTGTCTCTCCTCCGTCATCCATAGCCAATTCCGTCGCTCCATCTTCTCGGAACGTGACTTATCACTCCTTCGTATTAGAGCTGCGTGGGTGAGGAGGAAGAAGGGCGTCTGGAGAGGTAGGAAAGAGGATGCGTACGAAGCGCGTTTTATTTTTGCTCGCTGGACTCGCTTTCGTTGTGTGGAATGCACGGTCGCGATGATGTAAGGGACGGAATGGGGCGAGGGGTTGAATATTTTCGCGAAGGGAATAGGTCAGTCCATCTGTAAGGACTAAAACGACATTCGGTATAACGGGTAATGGAATCATAAAACATTGGGAAAACCTGCTTTGAATGTAAATGATTCCTATAATTTAGGAACGCTTCGTTTTTACTCCCCGTTTTCAATACTCAAGGGTAAACAGGACGTGAACGCAGTTCAACTAAAAATACTCGCATTCCCAAGCATGAGGTAATATTCTTCTTAGAAAATCATGCATATAAACTGGGCTACTACGTCAAGCATTCCTCATTGTGCAATGAGGACTTCTTGGAAATTGAGGCAAGAATATAGTCTTCTCTTCTACTTGTTACTGAAATAGATAGAGATCTAATATATTATATGATTATGACTATAGAAATATCAATAACTTAATTAATTAGTTCAACCGACAGGTTCGATTTTGAAATCCTATGAGCTCCGAAATGTTTGTAGGAAAATTAAAATTGTTAAATGATAATTACAGTACTAAAGATCAATATTAAACGTGGTAATAGTTAATATTGTTATAATCACGTTATTTTTGATTATATATTGCATGTCAACTTTGGCTTATGTTAGGTACACGAGTTGTCCCTTTAATGTTTAAACGTTTTTTTGACGAATTTCGGCGTAAATTATTTATTTGTTTTATTCAATATTTTTGTTTCTTTTGGATTTTTGTGGTTGCAAGCAGTCTCAAAATAATCAGCCATTTTACAAATAAATTGATAATAAGCCTAACTGAATTATCATACTGCAAGAAAACATTTTTTACAGTTTTTATGCTAAGGGTAGAAAGGATACCAGAAAGATTTCATTTCATGAAATTGGGGAACGAAGCTCGTCGGAACTCTTTACTAATATCCGCATGCGCTCCTGAATCCTTAATAAGATCTAAAGCGCAGTATTGGTAGAATAAGTCGTTCTATAACTGGTTAATTTGCGAGCCTGACGAGAATTGAATCTATTCGAGTGTAATGCTTCGTTACGTCCAATTAAATGTTCGAAAATTTCTTCGTTCAGTTTCAACGTGTACGTACGTTTTGTTGCGTGTATTATTCTATCACAGAGTTGTAAAGTTATCGCTTTGTCAATGGACTGCATGCTCTGCTTTTGCGGGTATAAATGATGTAATTTCGCCCTTGGACGAATCCCCCATGCTTCTCGAATGTGATCCTTCCCCGTGCTTCAGCCGAAGGAATATGATATCTGGGCGGAATTTTCGGGGAAAAAGAAGTTGGGAGCCAATCTCATTCCAGGAAATGGACTGTACGTGGGAGGGAAAATGGAGGAAATACTGCCAACGCTAATTCTTTCCGGAGGACGCTCTTATTACGCCGCAACTCTTGTATCCTCGATGGTCAGTTACCACCTGTACCGCAATTCCCCTATAATCCGGCACATTTGGGCGCGCCGCTCAGAGCTTTCGGCTGGAGGATGAATCTCCAGCATTATCTACCGATTCATAATCTTGTGAGTTTTTAAAAATATACTGAAACACAACTAAGCGTTTAGTCTAATCACGTCCCGATTAATATGAAAGTGTTATCATTCTTAACATATCGTAGTAATAATTATTATATTATATATGTTAATAATAATATTATTGTTATAGATGGTGTAATAGCCCGGTGGTAACTTAATATTCTACAATTATTTCAATAATTCAATACACAAATGTGTAGAAGAAAATACAATGTCAATTTCAATTAACACAACATTTCTGCCCAGCACAGAATGACCATCATCATGCCACACAACACCAATACAAACATTTTCAGGATAAAAAAATATACATCACTACAAGTACATCTCCCTTCTACAAAAATACGAGTACATACATACATCGCTACACATATGAAAACATTCAAATAGCTTTTGGTAAAGAAATATTTTTGAATTAAAAATAATTTTCATCATATGAAAAATAAAAAATAACCTCTTTTCTCAGGTAACTAGATCCCATTTAATATAAAAAACACTACAAAATACCATTCAAAAACCAAAAAGGGCACAACCAGTTTCGACGCATAAGCGTCATCCTCAAGTCAGGAAAATAATTTTTAATTGTCCTATCGTCATAGAATACCGCAAAGAACTCGTCAATCGGTTGAATTTAATTTTGATTATTTTTGATAAGGAAAGAGGTAATGATAAACTTGCGCTAGGTCACCAGCCGGAAATCTAATAGATAAACGGAAGTCTGTTATGCCCAGAGTCGATCCCGGCTCTTCCATTTCTTTGGCGGGTGCTTTAGCCCATTAAGCTACTTGCAGAACGCCCTCGCAGCCTTCACGCAGCTAGCTAAGTTCTTGGTAATTGCGCAATTGGCTAAATTATCCTCCCGGGAAAGGGAGGATCCTAGAACGGCTCCCGACTTCAAGTCACTACCATTTATCCTTTTAGTCTTACAAAATGTTTCATCGGTAAGCTTATTTAAAAGAAATCCCCAGGATTATTTTATTTTCTGTTTAATAGTGATGCAGATTTGAAAATGCTTGTTTCACTTCTCATTTTCATCGTAATAAAGTACTTACAATTAGTGAATTATATTATTATACATATTTTACTCATCATTTACTACGCCGTGGCGTAGCGGTTAAGCCTCTTGCATGCCGAAAAAGTTATCCCCAGCTTCGGCAGTTCATCTGCTGATGTTTTTTTGGAGATACTACAGAGTGGGCAGAGTTATGAACGACGAGGACCTTAGGAAGACTGGAGTAAGACCATGTCTACTCAGAATGATAAGAAAGAGAAGAAGCATCCTGAATGGATATAACAAGAAGGGTTTTTTAAGATCATATTAGAAGGAGCGATGGAAAGGAAGAACTGGAGAAGCAGGCCTATACTGGACTACAAGGAACAAATGATGAAGGATTTGGACTGTCAATAGTATAAGGAACCAAAGAAACTAGCCCAGGATCGGACAAAATGGATCCCAAAACTGTTGCAAATCAATCATATGATTGTAAATAGAGAAGAAGAGACTACAGATCGTCTCAGCCCAAAAAACTGAGTACTAAATGTTAAACTCTGATTAAAAGTTGGCCGTAGATGTAGTAAAGACAGGGTCTTGATTCAATATCATGCCCAAACCTCCGGAGAGCCATGTGGTTAACGCGTTCGATTTCGGTGGAAGCGGTCCTGAGTTCGTTTCCCGGTGAAGGCCTGTGTGTGAAATAACCTTAGCTGTTGTAGCACTTTAAAGAAATATTACTATTACCGATAAGACGCTCAAGTATCAATAGCCTGAATCTGTAAACTAATGCATTGCAGCCGGGAGACCGTTACAGACGTAAACAGGTTGAAACATTTCGAAGCAAACTTTTCATGAATGAATACAGAAATATTGCTGTCCCAATAGCAAAAACAAAGATTATGGCAACTATGATCGCAAAGAGTTTAAGTAATGTATAAAATATACTTCAAAATATAAGACGTACCATGAATGGGGGACGAAATTCTTTGGAAGTTATCTGCGGGAGAGGGGGTTATTAGCGATAGTAAGACGTATCCATCCGGTAAAGCTTGCTTTAGAAAAAGCTTGGGTGATAGGGTCACGGGGTAGGAAAACTGAATCATAACTTTATATGCCAAATTAATCTTTTTCCGTCATAGACATCTTACGGTAATGCATTTAAGATCGCGAATTTAAGACGCGTCCGATTTTGGAAGATCCAAAAACACAGAAAAGGGGCATGTTAAATTCTAGAATACACATTAGCTCTCTTGACACATTTATCGGGCAAGAAAAAATTTTCCCGGAAACACCCGGAATTTTTGAATAAATTAGCACCGCCGGGATCAAGGATTCCCTAGACGGCGACCCCAGCGGTCAGTCGCGCTGCGTCCCCCGCTCTCCCCACTTGTCAGCTCCGAAAATCGCGTTTGTTGTTCGAACTGCCTCGGGCGCTAAGTTTCGTAATGGAATTATGCTCGCGGCGCCTAAGAGGCGACATAACTCGGCACCTCGGGACATGGTGCCAAGCGGCGGATCCTTTGAGATTGTTTGAAAAATTGTTTCACCGGCAAATAAATAGTCTGTTCGTCGCGCGAAGTGGTTAAGCATCGACCGAATGTTTATCGACAGAGAGAGAAAGGGAACGCTCGCGAGGGACGGAAATACCCTTATTTACTGCAAAAAAAGGGTTCCGACTCGTGTACTCGCCGACGCCCCATTCGAAAAGAACGGCGCCGGCTTTCGTTACTCGCGGTACCGGGGACTCTTAGGGGAGAAGGAGGGATTTAAAATACGTTCGCGAATCATCGGAGTCAACACGCGGAATGGTTTCCGTGTTTTCTTTAGTTTTTTGGTGTTGAATCACTGTAGCCCGTGGTTTTGCGGCGAGATGAATCCATTTGCCCCGCGATGTTTTGTAAGCTGGATTTTGTTGTCGGTCGCAGTGAAATATTATTCACTAAATACGGAGAAGGGAGGAAGAAGGGAAAATTAAGCAGCAGAATCCAGGAGGTGGTTTTGATGCCCTAATTCTGAGCTTTTTCCTCGAAATGTAATCTCATTCGTCTATTTATTTAACGGGAAGGAAATGATGTGTCCGGTTTTCATGGTTTAAATATAATCGCACGCTTACGTATCCCTTTATTATTTGATGACTCGTGCCCCAAAGGAAGGTATGACTGGTTTGTATTAATATTAACTCAAGTACTTGATAACTTGCTTTGTTACCATAGTCAAACACCTTATGTTAGAGATTATGGAAGGATTCAGGACTGTAGTTTATTTTTGGTCGATGAATTTCCTTATTAATTCCTGGAAATTAAAAGATTGTTTTTCGAGAACTTAAATGGTTTCTTCAATAAACACCATATTTTTGACGAAATCAATCGATTGTTAATTAATGTTACTCCGACATCACCCGCGCTATTTCTTCAAAAGTCGTTGCGAACCCCTTTAAGGAAAAGACCACCTTCTAAAAAACTGCGCTTAAGAATATTTAATGGCAAGGTTGAGCATAGCCGTGCTTTTTTAATTGCAAAATTAACTTATATTTATAAACAATATTTTCGCAAAGAACATTGTCTTGAAAATTTAATCATATAAAAACTAAGATAAAGAGATATTTTCAATTTAAATGCCATTTACTCAGATTCCTCTGCAGAATTCGTTCGCTGATAGCATGATGAACAAGTGAATTCTGTATGCTCTCTACGGATCAACCTCTTGCCCTGAGTGAGTGTCTTTGGTGCTGACTCTTTGTCTTGAAACTATATGATCATCTCCCACCTATATTTTTAGCCGGTGGAGAATTATTTTCCTGCAAACCAAGCATTTATTTCAATCCGTTTATTCTAGAGGCAAAAAATTAGCATAACATGAAAGTAATACATACAAAGTTCATACTGAAATACACGAGAAAAACTCACACTTCAAGGAAAATTCTCGGAATTTAAATACATTGCAACACTCAGGGTTGTAATCAATGAAACCGTTTTGATAAATATCATATCCAGGATTACAATTCAAAATTAAGCATGATTTGTATACATAGTAAAATAGTTTAAATTTCCGTTATATCCAAAAGATTTCTGTCATCTTTCCCGGCTTCCTAGAATTACAATAACATTAATAAATTTGGAGAAAGTAGGAAACATTACATCAGTTATATATCACGGAGGTATTGCTTTTGAAATATTTCAAATATGTTAAATAAACGAATTAAAAATAGANGATTTTTAAAATTTTAATTACATTTATTTAATTTTCCTCATTCATGTGCAAACAAAATCAAAATTTTCTATAAGCTGCTTGATTTTACTCTTTCGTCCCTTTTCACTACTTCTTTCATCTTTAAAATAGTTTAAACGCACTTCTCATGTGCCATTTTGTTTAGTAAATTACCACTTAGAATCTTACTTAGAAAACTGATTGCAAAATAAACCCTCAATGTCTTCTTTTCATGAATGGCACCGGATAATTTGACGTTTATGAATTAGTATTTCGGGAGATGTAAATTGCAATCATTGAAAGTGTCTCTGATTGTTCTTAGATTATGTAGCCGATATTACGCGTCCTCGTTATCACATAGACCTTTCGGATACTGCGAGTATGATGAAGGAAATAGATGCTAGAACAAGTTAAGGTGCATGCACCCCTGCCATATGCCGTAAGGCAGCTTGCAAGGCTCATACGTAAATAAAAATACGCTTGCGTTATCAATGATACAGAGACTAATCTTTCGAGCAAGAACTCTGCCGTATCGTAGAAATTTAATAGCTCGCTAGAATCGATTCATAGCAGTGAAGTAAACTGCAATAACTTTTTGCGTTCAATGCTTGCCTTTGCCTTTGCCTATTTTCCTTTCTGTCTGATCGCATGATCTCGACGAATCTTTCTATTTTCACTTCTACATCCCTCCTTGAGCTTTATTCCGTCAGGGTATTTTTTGCACTAATCGAATGTAAGCTTAACTTTAAAACTTTTATAAATAAGGTTACGGGAACTGAGTAATCTCGGAGCCATTTCTCTTTCCTCTCTCTTTTCCCGAGGTCTAAATGTAGGAAGAGCCCGTTTCGTCTCAATTTTCCTCTTTAATGAAATCCCCAAGGTCCCCGCAATTTTTTTCCTTTCACCTTTCCCTCACCTCTTCTTTCTTTCCTCTGTTTCTGCCCTCCTCTTTCATTTCACTTCTCCACTTCCTACTTGGCCCTCGATCCATCCATATCACCCCTGGTTCGGTGTCTCGTAAAAGAATCAAGAAGAATACGATCCCTCTTTTCCCCGTATCACGGATTCGGCCATCGCTCTTTTTTCCAGGAGACGTCTCGCACTTTGACCGAACCGAGAAAGGGCGGCTGGGAAGAGGAAAAATCGGGGTGGCTAGGGAAATGGGGGAAGGGAAAGGTGCATGGGAAATGCGGCCAGCGAAGATAAATAGAGGGGCGACAGGAAGATCGAGTAGAAATCCTTTAATCCCATCAGACGAGCCGGAAAAGAATCGCAAGATCGCGGAGCCCTAAGGATAGTTCATGGGAGTCGCAATGGCCGGAGACGGGTTAAGGTGTGACAGAGCGGCGATGGAATTAAATTCGGGATTAAACGATTAACCCGCGAAGGTTTCTCTTCACGTCGACCGAGGCAGTTTTACATGCGCGATATCGAAAAATGTGTATCTTGGCGGTGGATGTTGGTTTAGTGGGACGCCGCGACTAAGTTCCGCGAAACATGGGGGATTATGAGTGGAGGCGGTTTGATGTATGAAACCTATCGAGGGGAGAGATTTAGGATGTTCATACCTGTGGAGTGGAGCCTTGAAGATCGTTTTATGCCACGGGAGCGGATTCTGGGGAAAAGGTGGTGATTTCTGCTCAGATTGATTTTAAAAAAATCAGTTAAACGTGCATTTAAGTATCCATTAATCATCATGGATTTTTGGTAGTCGGCTCCAAGGTACGTATCGAGCCTACCGCAACCTAAGAAAGCTCTAGCTATGGAAATAATACTGGTTTGAATATTAAAATTGTCCTACAGCAATCTTGATGCCCAGTATTTCATGAGTTATGAATTCGTGCAGTCGCTTTTATTTTTAAGCATTATTCATCTGTGTAAACTTTGAGTTGCATTACATTTGTAGCCGAAGAGTAAATTTCCTCAGCGATGGCAGCATAAGGAGAATAATTTTCATAATAATAATTTAAATTCATAATTTATCAAAATCTTTTATCAACTTATTAAGGCTGGAATTTAATTCCTCTGCGAGGTAAATATAGAATTTAAGTAATACCATGCAAAATCTTAGTTGTACGCGGAGAAACATAAACTTCTGTTTTAGGTTGAGGGTTCACATTTATTTATTCATATCCCATTGCTCCCACAAACATCCATTTACTGGACCGTTACAGTGGTGGGCTTCAAACAATAGCCAAGGACGAACACACATGGCTATTCTCTAAGAGGAAAAATCCGATTAACCGGGATTCGAACCCAGGACCTTGGGATTGGTGCGCTTAAGATTATATTAAGATATTAGTATAAGATTATTTTTAAATTTTCATAATTTTAGTGATAAAATAAATGCAAGTATATTAAAGTTGAGACAATCTTCCGCGTGATATCACGCGTGATCGCCAATGCTAGGCTTCGAATGGGTTAAATTTTATTACATACATACATAAGTGTTCTACCTTTCGGTAGGTCCATGTGCCCTAATATTCCCTATTCATAGCCCTTTCCTTCGCTACCTGGTAACTTACCCCACCCTTTATGTCATCTAACATTTTTT
>KZ308307.1:3027067-3126830 GCA_000376725.2 Ladona fulva
ATAAAGAGATATTTTCAATTTAAATGCCATTTACTCAGATTCCTCTGCAGAATTCGTTCGCTGATAGCATGATGAACAAGTGAATTCTGTATGCTCTCTACGGATCAACCTCTTGCCCTGAGTGAGTGTCTTTGGTGCTGACTCTTTGTCTTGAAACTATATGATCATCTCCCACCTATATTTTTAGCCGGTGGAGAATTATTTTCCTGCAAACCAAGCATTTATTTCAATCCGTTTATTCTAGAGGCAAAAAATTAGCATAACATGAAAGTAATACATACAAAGTTCATACTGAAATACACGAGAAAAACTCACACTTCAAGGAAAATTCTCGGAATTTAAATACATTGCAACACTCAGGGTTGTAATCAATGAAACCGTTTTGATAAATATCATATCCAGGATTACAATTCAAAATTAAGCATGATTTGTATACATAGTAAAATAGTTTAAATTTCCGTTATATCCAAAAGATTTCTGTCATCTTTCCCGGCTTCCTAGAATTACAATAACATTAATAAATTTGGAGAAAGTAGGAAACATTACATCAGTTATATATCACGGAGGTATTGCTTTTGAAATATTTCAAATATGTTAAATAAACGAATTAAAAATAGAAGAGAAAAAATCGAATTACAAAATATCATAATTAATTATAATAAAACAGGAACGTCGAATGTACTAAGCGTCATAAAGGTATACTTTTAACATTTTTACGTACATTTTCGAATAATAAAATAAAAAATAAGAAACAGAAAACTCATGAATTCAATGTTCAATAATTGTCTTGGTCGTCAAAGGGATGTGTTGTTTATTTCCGAAAAATTTACGAATTTTACGTGTATTTTATCAAAGTTCTCGCTATTTCGAATTTATATGAATGATTCACGACTAAAATAAGATTCTATGATTATTTTCCTTTCTTGTGACACTTGTCTCAATTTCGTAGGACGATTGTTTCTAATTTAATTTTGTAAAAGAAACGACCTCTGCAAGTCGTGAAAACGTAATTTACGTACATCTCTTATGGAAACGTATTTTGTGTTCCTGGGTTCGAGCCCGGGCCTTTACAGAGATGAAAATAGTTTTCCTGGGGGTGTCAGCATCGTAGAAACACAATACAGTTTGTTTCAGATCTCTAAGTCAAGCCGTTTCTTAGATACATTGGGGAACGGACAGACAGACAGTTGCTTTATATATATATATACATATGATGGTAAGAAATAAGTTGAGTTATTATGATCTTACGACGGAATTATTTTGTGCTTAGGAGGACCAGATATATACGAAAGCTAATTCCGTTCTTTGGTGGGAAATATCTGAGGAAAAACAAAAAGAAATATGCTGAGGATCCCCCCAGGTGCGTGCTACCGCAGCTTAACTATCAGCGTAAAGTGAGAAATCTTTTCTTTCTATATTGCATTAGAGGTTGGTATATCCATGCTTTCGGGGGAATATTCTGAAGCATCTTGCAAATAGGCTCGAAAGAAGCTTACCGGTAATGTCAAGTAGCTTTAAAAATTCAGCGGTGGTTCCATTAGCTCCAGCTTCATGCATTTCTCGGGACTTTAATTGCGTATCTTACATCGTCCATAGAAGCGAGTGAGGACACTTACGGAACAAAGATGCTGCACTACGTTACCCTAACTTAACGGTGATAAAAATGATAGTTTCTTAAACTTTTCATTTGAACGGTTCCTAAGTGTAATGAATTTATTCCTCTATTAGATTTACCTTCTTTGAATAGCTTAAGTTGTATTATTCTATGTCAAACTCAAATTCTCTCGCGCTCCAATTTTTAATTTCGACTATTATTTTATGGGAATATTTTACAGTTTATCCAGTCCACCAATTACTTATTATGAGTCTTTATACGTTGATTATTCGTAAGAGTTTCTCGTATTTTGAGAAAAAATTTTTACCGCACCCGAATCTCATTCATTAGAAAGACAAAGAGTCGGAAATGAATTACAAATTTTGATCTGAATTTAGAAAATCGTGTCTGAAGTATATTATTAATTCTTTTTTGTAAAGTTTTCCCCTTGCGTGAGTTACAGTACATAATTGGGCCGCAGCTGTGCTTTATGGCTGTTTCGTATTTTTCAACAAACATATTGAGACGTCACTAAAAAAATGCCGAGGCACTTAAGAATTTGCGCAGTATTACCATCCCGTCAGTTTGTTATCCTTGATCCACGAAATCGGTTGATTGCCTTCGGTTTAATGGAAGCATAACGTAATACAAGCTGCTCAAGCGGATCTTCTCTCCCATAGCCCATTTCTAAGATTGCGTTCTTATCTAATGAAGAATACCTATTCTGCTAGTCATTGCTTCGCTGTCTTTCTGTCTCTCCTATGGAAATTACTCTAATTCGAAATAATACGAAGCTGGAACGTTATTTCTTAAAATTAAACTTATGAAATTTTGTAAGAAAACAAGTATTCTCAGATCTGAATATAAAATTTCTCTCTTTATCACTATTAGGTCATGTAATTTAGTTTGTCCAGACCTAGTATTTGGTACATGCCGCCTTTTATCGATTCTTCCAACTCAGATATTTGATGCTCAGATATTTTGTGCTCAGATATTTTGTACTGTTTTTATTTACCGTATTAAGTGATAGTAAAAAAAGAAAACGTTTCTATTTGGTAGGTTAAATTTGCTTCCTTGCATACACTTTCAATGTCTGTCTTTTTAAATTTCGGCAGTATGCACACCCAAATGCGGGCTGTTGGCTTTACTTGTGGTAATCCAGAGGTCCCCTACTCTATGTCTAGGATAGGGGTCCGCAAACGTTTTAGACCATCGGCTTTGTAAAGAATTTCTTGACTTTTCATCGACCTCCTATATTATTTCTATGTAATTACTACAGGAAAAAAAGGATGCTTATATGATCTTAGAAACTTTCCACTCTTAATGTTTGTACTTTTTATATGACATCAATCTCAAATAATCATACCAACCTGGTACTAATTTTAAACTTAACTGGAAGACTAATTATTATAATACTTTTAAAAATAAATATTAACGTTGATAACTTTTCAGGTTGTTCTTAGTCCGAAAAGTAATCGATCCTTAACAATAGCATGTCGACCATTGCGGGTATTTATCGACCACTTCGCAGAACCTTAGTCTTATTCCAGTAGAGAATCTAGAGTAGAACGCTAGATTACCTCAATGAGAGTGAAGTGTGGCATTCATCGTTTGGAATTCTAAATTTATAGTGCGTTCTATAATTAAGAGGAATTCCTATGAAAGCATAAAATAAACTAAGGGCTCAAATTTAATTTTGTTTCGGAAGAAAACGCGGAAGTGCTTTGGAAAGTCTTTCAAGAAACCTTGTTTGTCTTAGCATTCTTTTACATCGTTTAATCTACTGAGCTCAAAAAGAGCTATTAATCTACGTCTCCGAACAATAACTCACAGAAGTCACAAATATCGATTTGCTAATTCTTAGAACAGTTAATTTTAAGAAGAAGGAAATGGCTATTCTTTTCAAGTCAGCTTATTTTGTTGCTAAAGAGTAACCATTAAGATTTGTCGTCGATGATATGAATTATTTGAATTCTAACGAGTTAAACTATGAAGGTAAGGTTATTGGTGAACCGGGAAAACTCTAAAATTAACAATTCGCTTCATTTCCTTCATCTATTTGTACGGTCATGTCCGAAAACTGAATGAATTTCCAATCCCTCCGATATTTATCACGTAAAATAGGAGAGGGAATGAGAACGATGAGGAGTGAGGTAGTTTACATTGCTTTCTTCATTGAGCCAGATTGCAATACTCGGAAAAAGTCCACATATGGGCAGCGCGATACCCTGTTAGTACAACATTTCGTAGCTTTCAGTTGGGATTGATGGTAATGAATTTCATTATTTAGCATATTTTATACCTCAATGGCTATCTTATCCCCAAGGAGAAACGGACATGAAAAAAGTCTGACAGGACCGGCACTCGAATCCGGATCTTCCACTTTCCGGGTGACTGCTCTAGCAAATTGATTTGTGTGGCGGCTTTTATATAATTGAAACCATTAAAACGGTATATCACTGAAACGATGAGCAGAACTGAGAAAGAATAAATGAAAAATACACTTTTCTTTCTTCTTTAAAAGTTAAGAGAAATATATAATTTTTCTCCATTTATGATGGAAGAAGACAATTCTCTCATATTTGTCGCTTACCGAAAGAAAAGAAAGTTGGAACATGGCTGTTAATGAATTAGAGGTTTAAAAACACCCTCTAAACCGTATGTCGGCAGGCGGAACTCGCGTTTAAAGACAAATGGGAAGCTCCGGAAATGACAATGATTTTTCCTAACTAGGAGCCCTTGATAATGGAGGCATTGTCTCTGAAATTGGGACACATTGGGACTTCCCAGAAACCGGTAATCCGGAGCTTCCCGTTTGTCTTTAAACGCGAGTTCCGCCTGCCGACATACGGCTTACGGAGTGTTTAAAGCCTCGTCGTTTATTGTTAAATTGAGACATTCGAAAAGAACAACCTTGATTTTAGAGCAGCATACATTTTCGAATTAATTGCGACGGCAACATTGTTTGAAGATTCCTAGGTTTCGAGACCTCTTTCCAGATATGAACGGCGACGTTGCACTAACCTGATCCGAGGCCGACGGTGATGGACAGAGGGCTATCGTGTCGACGACGTACGTGGGCTTGGGATTATTCGCGAGCGAGGATTCACGTCGGACAAAGCGACAATGGAAGGCATATTTCACTCTGTCAATCCATTTGTGCTGACACTCCGTCGGTGATCCGGATCGTTCAAGTTAAGGGAATTTACCTTGGCTTCGGTTGTCGGGATGCTCTGCCAAAAGAAACGGGCTGACCAAGAAACATCTCGGAGTCGGGCGAGAAGGCTGGATATCGAAAATATTCCCGTCTCACACGATGGGTATGCTTTCCGGTCCACATTGGCGTTTGCAGGATTTAGGTCAATGTCGGTAAGAGTGAAAGATTCATGTAACGCTTGCTCATACATTCTTGCTCTTCTCTCATCGTCCGCGAGCTGGCCATCCTCTGTCTTATTTCAATAAGGAAAGACGCTTCTCGGAATAATTCGATTCCCTTATCAATGTAGCCTTCCGTCAGTCGCGCCGTTGTATTCTGTACAACATGGATGGTTTTTTGGGGCCCTGCAACTTCCTGGGCGGTCGCATTATCCTTGGGCCCGTGTCTGTTCCTTCACTGCACTCTTCTCAAAGGCTTCAACTGCTTCTTTTTACTCTTTCTCCTCCTCCGAAAGCGATTAAACGAATGAAGTGACGATTGCTGTATCGCATACGACGCGCGGATTATTTCTAATATTGATTTGCTATTCGGCATAATTTGAAAAGATTATTTCTTAGAAGTAATAGAAATATGCTTCAGATTTCTAAGCTCTCTCTACGTGTATATACACATATCAAAATAAATAATAAATATTTAGAAGAGAAAGTTGATACATTTATTACGATAACTCATTACGCCTATCATAAACTGCACTTTAGTCTTCATAAATTACAATTATATCAATTTATTTTAGACATTGTCCGAAAAAGACCTGTTGTATGGAATACAACGCACGAGTGTTCGTGTGAATATTTTGCCTCCAGACTTAGTTAATCATTTAAAAGCATTAACGATGCTCCAATTATTCGATGTAATTGTTCTTCTTATATCAGAAAATGTGATGTTGTAAATTCCTCCTCAGCTTTTTTAACACTTAAAAAGTTGCTGAAAACACAAGCAAGTATTTGAATGCAAAAATAAAGCGAAAATTCGGCATTGATTGGGAAGAATGAGAAATGCTTATGCCACTGGAGAGCTATTATTGCTATTCATGAATTTCATTGCTTTTGTTTTATTGAATTAAGTCTTGCTAGATCCATCGCGCATTATTATTATACACACATCTACATTAGATCCGTACGCATTATTACGGATGAAATAAGATGTGCAAAAACAGGGAAATAGATGCTAGAACGAATCGATTCAAAAACTCATTTTTTCCGCGAAAGATACGCGAAAGTAATCGATTAGGGAAATAGAGTCATGTTGCATGCATGCATGCACGGTGCCGCCCCTGCCACACGCCGAAAGGCGGCTTGCAGAGTACTTACATAGAACATCTTTGTGCGAATGAAATATACATGGAGACTGGTATAATTTCTTCACAATTTCACGGTCAAATACCTTGGTGTAAACATTGAAGTGAAATAATCGGAATTAATCTCCTTTGTATAAGTGCCCTTTTTTACAACGCACTTAAGGAGAAATACTTATGAAATACTGATGTGGAAACTTCACATGAACTTGCTCGATACTCCGATATGAGGAGGATTTATGACGCTACTCTTATGTTTGGTTAATTAGTCTTCAATTTCCTTAAGAACCACTTTTCCTGATGCTATTTTTTGTGCGAATTCGACGTTTATTTAAGGATTGAAGTACTAAAAAGTAAACAGTTTATGTATTTGTATTGATACGAGGAAGATATCAAACACTGAAACGCGGGATGCCAAATATCTCCAGCAGGTGAACAAAATAGAAAGCACGATTGTGAGTGAAAGTGAGATTGTTGTTAATGTGGTATCAGTGAAAATCAACAAACTTGTTTGATGTTTTCATCTTTATCGAAGAGCACGACCGAGTTAAGATCTATTCCGTCGAATATTTTCCTCCGTTTATGTCAACATTTATGATATAAGCCTTGTTATGACTCCTATGGTTTCATACTTCTGTCTGTTGGGTCTTCAGTCCGAAGGCTGCTTTGAACCTCATCCCTCCACCATAAGCAACGAAAAGCGTCGGAGAGAGGTTGAGGCGACTAGGCAAAATGAGGATTGAGGTATTTTGCAATTGCTTTCCTCGTTGAGACAGAATGCTGTAAGTGGAACAAGTCCACGTAAGTGAAGCACAATGACGACAAATGACACTTTTGGTAGAATTCGAAATGGAGAGATCTTAATCAATGTCATTATTCAGCATTACTCATACCTCATTAGCTTTTTTATTATCACAGCCATGAATAAAACTGATAAAAAAGTGTAAGATACATTTTTCTGTATCCTGTACCAAAAGACAAATGAAAATGTTTCATTCATCAGGACTTAGTAGCAGGACCTTCATACTTCTAAGGAAGTGCAATAAATCATTTTAAAATTCCCCTCTCTAAGCATTGTGTATGGTGGTCATGGACATCGGACAAACAAATATATACTCGACGGTAATTACTATGTTATGCTAGCATTGCGTACCGTTTTATTCTATTGTTCTTTATGTATAATTTAGGTAACTGTCTAAAGATTTACTATTGTCTATTAGAACGGAACTAAAATATATCGTCGCTGTTAGGAGACAAAATCATTTCTTAGAAGTTTATAAAAAGGAGAATATGCTCCTTTAGTCGGCCCTGAATTTGCCAAGGTCTCAGATGAAACCTGTATCTGGAAAATTTAACGTTTCACTTAATCCTCTGAGACTTTCGCTGTACTTAACGTAAGTTTCATCGCTCGTCATTCGCGTACTCAACAAATACGACTCAAATTTTCTTCATACGGATTCCTTCAAGACATCATAACGCGTTAACAGCTGCTGAACATGTATCTCAATTGAACCGGAAGCCTTTCTGGGCGGAAACCAAGGAAAACATGCACTCTCTGTTTCGAACGAAAGATACCCGTGGAATCCCAGAAATAACTCGTCGAATCCGACGTGGAATACGATACAATTCGGCCTCCATTCAAAATATACCTCCTCTGATCTCTACCACGTCGCCTGCATTCGGAGAGGAAGTTAGCAAATCTCCGAAGCCAAATATTTCGCATATTCCTCTTTTAACTCGTGCCCATCATCGCCGGCAGATTGAATCCATATGAAAGATACGTGTTAGAGGAAAGAAGGCGGAAGAATGTGCGGGGAGAGGTCGAACATTTTCAATACTTTTCGGGCTTCGTGTGGGCGACGACAGTTTTGAAAATTTATTTCCCTAAGAGCGGGCTAGGAGAAAGTGAATCGATCTATTTTTTAGGGAATAATTTTTCCGACTTTCAATGTGGCGGCTATAAAATTGTCTAAAATGCTTGGATAACGATTTTCATGGGAACATTGTCGGTAATGCTGGCTGAAAAAGTGTATCTAGGTTGAGCATAAATTTGTACCTCAAAATCCGTCGATAATCAAAATAGGCATCTCAGTGTTTTACTCTGCAGTAACGAATATGCGTTATCTTCCGCGTATGAAAACAGCGGGCGCAATGGATTATTCAAGCAAAGTTCACATTAGAATTGTGAACATTATGGATGCATGTTTTAACTTTAATTTAAGGGTTCTACTTATCTCAGCAGAATCGCTGCCTCCATGCCAAAATCCATGTTTTAACTTTAATTTAAGGGTTCTACTTATCTCAGCAGAATCGCTGCCTCCTTCGGACCATGGTTTCGAAAACATCGTAATAAAAGATAAAGTATCACCAAAATTAATCTAAAATTACACATGCAATGTATACCTATTGATATTACAAGAAGCTTAATTGAACCTATTTCCTCAAACATTTTGGATGTAAATTTTTAGGGAATTGTTTCTCTTTCGCCACTTAATCCTCTCACAACCTATTAAGAGAATATTTCAATAGTACTGTATTAAATTTACTCGAATTTCTTCGTCATTACATGCTACAAATAAAGTTGTTCTTCCTTATGACGCCACAGCAACTAAAGGGTTGACCACCCCCTTGAGGTTTTCTATTATCTTCACGGTATTACATCCTATTACTCGTTTTAACGGTAATGGTAACAAGTTTTACTGCTCTCGTTACTTCTTGAGTCCAAAACTTTTCTTCTTAACAGTGCTCTTCCATCTCTGCAGAATTACTCATCCATAAAATAAAGCAAGCATAGGTAGTTGCGCTATCGGTAAAATTAAGTAAACCTCCGTACGTTGGTATCTCCATCCTGAACGTCTGCCTTCAAATAATTCTTTTCGCAATATGCCGCAAACTCGCAAACGCAAAAAAATCGTACTCGGACGGATTTTCGCGAGAATCCGCGGGATCGGGTCCGCGAAACTTTCACCTCCCAAAAATCCTCCCCATCGTTCCATGCGCGGAATTTCCGAAAATTGGCAATAATCGATTTCCGAAAGACGTCCGCCGCAGAATCTTCCGCTCGCATCTGCCGAAATTCAAGTAGGGACACCTTGGTCTTCGGCACACGGCCCCTCCCCTCCTTTCATCACCCACTCCGCCAAGTGATGGGAGGGGAGAGATTCCCCTCTCTCGAGCGAAGGCGCACACAAGCATAGTGCCTGAGTTCGCGGTCGGCTCTCAGTGCGGGAGGAGCAGTCGGCCGGGAGAGTTTTACGGCGAGAAAAAAAACGGTATACAGAGAGGCGAGAGAATAACGCGTACTCAAGTGTTCACGAGTGAAATTTTCCTGAGAAAGGAGAGGTAGAGATACCCATTCCGGTCCGTGAGAGAGGTGAGGGTGGGCGGAAGAAGAATTAGGGTCCGTGCCGAGCGATCCTAAGTCATGGAGAGGGCGATGGGGAGGAGGATCGCGGCTCTCTGCCTCATCTGGATTCTCGTAAGTAGATTTGATCACTATCGAGATCGACGCCAATAATTTTCTCTTGCGCTTTCGGGTTATTAAATCCTGGTGGGAATCTACGGAAGGCCTGGAAAAAATGCTCGAATCGCGAATTTTTGCTGGTTTCGCAACCGTACATTTATACGCGCGTTGATTCTTGTTTACGCGTCTTTTGGTACAAATTCTCCGTTGAATCACTCATCCGTCAAGAGGAGTAAGTCCTCAATTCGTCCCGACAAATATCCGAAGCCCGCTGGGTATTTAATAGACCTGCGAGGGAATTCTCGGAAGGACGGGGATAATCTCAGTGTCACGCATTATCCGCGCACTTATTTCGCAATTGTGTATTTAAGCGGGTTTATTTCTATTTTTGCGTCTTTTAGAATGAAACCCATGGTGGACTACGCAAGTGTAAAGAGGAGTAAGTCATCGTTGAATTCCGAATCGAATTCTTCGGTTGTAAAGGCAATAAAGGCTTTTATCGAGCTGATTGTCGCTTCGGAATTCCGTCTCCAAACAGACGAATTTGCGAAAGATTCGACCGGATCCGAAGGTGTTTTCTCGCCATCAGTTGTCGCGGAAGAGACGTGGGACAAGCAGTGCCGAATATCGTTGGCAAGTGTGTCGGTGGACATAGCTGCTTGCCAAACGGGATTTTTATGATCAAAACAAGCACTTGACAGTGGCGCACGTCGTGTGAATTTACAGATTGATGGTATCTACCTTTAAAAGATGGGCTTTTTCGACGCTTTCGAAGGCTGGGCTTTATTTTTTGCGGTGTTTGACGTATTGTTATTGAGGGTTGGGTCCCCATATCAAGCCAATCTCCGTTATATTTCTCTAAAAGTTTATCTATTAGAAAAAACGTGCGTTATGTATTCTCTTTTGTAACCCTCGTGAATGAGGAATGAATTTATCATGGGTTCGATTCATTTTAAACCTTATATACGAATAGCGTGATAAAACTCAAGAACATTTTAAATGTGTTAATATTGATGGTCTTAGCTGGCATGAAAAAGTTTACGAATAAGCTCGTAATAAGGTTCGCCTGTAAGACAATCTTAAGGAGTAATTTATAGTAACATATGCGTTAAATTATCGGGACCTACAGATTTCTTTCTGCGCGATTCGTGAAATAAATTGAGCATTTACTCTTCTGTGGAAGATTGTTTATCTGGGGAGTCATGAAAAGATCCCTTTGATGAATGGATGAGAAAATCCATCCAGTGGTGAAGGTATGGATCAATTCGAACGAATTAACGAGCTTTTCTTTGGGAGTTGCAAATTTTCGCGCACTTACGCGGAAATATTTGGAGTATGGGTGTAATTGAGACGTGGGAATCTTATCGGCGAATTTGAAATCTTGCGTCTTCCCGTGCGTAAGGAGGTGACATTCGCGTAGTTTTTGCGCGCTAATAGGAATGCCGTCGGTCGTCGTCTCTAACTGCGGAAGTGCTCTCCAAATGTTATCCTCACCAGAGATTCGTCCTTGGGTTTCCGAAAGAATCACGTTCGATACCGTCTAAGTGGATGGGTTCTATTTTATTTATCTCCTCACCATTCCCTTCGTTATCTCAGTGATAGATGTTTCTTGTCTTTCATTACTTTCTCCCCGCCCATAAAGACGCTGCCGTAAATCCTGGGTTTCGTAAACATTTTTCTAGCGTTCCTTCGACTTCGAAAGGGCTTTTCCTATTCTGAAGGAGGTTTCCATATGCTAAAATAAGAAGGTTTTTCAGAATATATGTGTATTAAAACTTCCGTGTGAATAGTCACCTAGTTGTATTTGATGCGCAATCGACTTTTGGAGACCAGGTTGCGTGTCGCTTCATTAAGGAGAGAGTAGTAGGAGGTTAATAACGGACGCAGCTCAGGAGTCGGTGATCAGGAGAACGAAACCGAGCTTAATTAGCGGTCGCCTGTTTTGAAATGGATTAAGAAAGTAAACTTTCGTCGGGACGTAATTTTAAATTCTTGACTGTCGGCACCAAATTCGGAAAATGACTCGTTTTGTCTGTTTCGCAAAGGATGTCGGCCAAAGTGCGGTGATCTCGACGGTGGACGTATTCGTAAGGACTGATTCTACTAATCTCATGTTGCAATGCATTGTGAAGATTATGCAAATGTTTTACCAACACCTTGTTCCTATCTGATCGAAGAATTTTAATTCCTCGAAATCCTCGGGACGAGACGTTCCGTCGGCGTTAATCCCTCCAAGGGAACTGAATTTATCGAATGGTTTTTGCCGCTACCGTCTTGAAGCACAAGATGATCTCCGATGCGGAATCGGGTTATTCCGCAAGCGTGCATATTGTCTCAGTGGCTATCCATTCACGGACGTTAATCAAACGCAAGATCCTATTGTTAGTCGACAATTCATCATCAGGGCTTGCAATTCACATGGAAAAGGAGGTTGGCAGTACATGAATTGGTAATTGGTAGGCAGTAGGACGGATTACGCTCTGCGATAGATGGGCATGGAATCCTCGCGTCTGAAAGGAATGAAGCGGAAAGATTTTGAAAGGAAAAGAAAAAAATCCTGTGTGCAATTCCATCCATTCATTTATAAAAAGTAGGAATTTATATTTACGGCCGATAAATCCAATTCACTCATGTAACGCTCGCCATCAATGTGTCTGCAAACTTCATGCACTTGTGAGTAACGTTCAGAAAGAGGATTTCTGAAAATTGCTATTTACGCGAGGACACATAATGACCGAACCAATGGTCTCTTTGAAATAAGGAATGGCGGAAAACTTACGCGAATAGCTCTTGCACGAATCGGCAAAAAGCCGATTGGACCGTGCACGAAAGGCTGGACTCCGTTTCGTGCCGCGAAAATTTTCTTTTCCGTCACGTGAGAAAAAAGGGATTGTGTTTTGTCACGGTAGGGTTCACAGCATGGCTCGTCCAATCGAAGCCGCAATGTTTAAAAAAATGCGAACACATCTTCCGGCGTATTTATTTAACGGTCTGATAATGCAGAAGAAAATGTTCCCTCCAGCTATCAGCCGGTTTTATTGCTCGGTCGCTACCGTATCGGTGAACTTTGTTACTTATTTACGTGCGTATCTGCATCTATGGCGCGGTATTTTGCGTTATATGTATTTATATGTTATTATGTTATCTATTTATGTAGTCAATAGATGCGCGATTGTTTACGCTGTCAAACAGGTAAATGTATAAGAACGTATTTCAGAATGAAGACCCTGTTTTTCCAAAAGAAAAACTGTGATAACTGCGCAGATATTGGAAGGATTTATTAATGTTAGATGAACGTCGACCTCAATTAAGGATTATGTAATAAGTAATGATAATAATAATTATTTACTTGCATATATTAACGTACAGAAAAAAACATTACTTTTAAAAGAATATAGGTACCCCATTAGTGAAAAATCACCAGCTTCGGGGTTACCGACTTTTCAGGAAAGTTATATAAATACAATAGAAAAATAATTAAGTGACTACGAAGTCTCAATCTTGCCCTTCCATAAAGACGGTTTACTATTATTATTAATTCTGGAATACTTAGCGTGTTTGTTTACCAACTCCACAGTACCGAATTTGAGGGAATCGTGTTTATTTAATTGTTTGGTCTTCCGCTGTAACTGTCCTACGAATGCATTTCTGAGGGGTTCCCGGATAGCCAAGTGGGCTACGCGTTCGAATTCGGTGAAGGCGGTCCCGGGTTTGATTCCAGGTGGGAATCCACGTAGGGAGAGCCTACGTGCGAAATGACCTCAGCTGTCGAAGCACTTTTAACAATACTAGTACTACTACTGCATCTCTGAGAAGGCGAAAGTAAATAAATATATTAGAAATTATCGAAACGATTCTTGACATTACGCGCTATTTTATAAATTTTCCGTATGTAGAGCAAGTTCGCACTCATTGATCTATCCATGTGATTTCTGTCAAAGGAAAGTTCGATTGGTTTCTTTTCAATCTCGATCCAATCATTCGAAATAAATCCCGGCTCGCCAGCCACCGCAGTATTTTCGCGTCCTTCTCTAATTAGATCTTTCACATTCATTACTTCGCTAATTAATGGAGGCCGAAATGAGGCATGCCTCTACGATCGATTTTTTCTCTCAAATCCGCCGGATTTTAAAATGGAGGAAATTTCCTCTCCCCATGTCTTAGTGACCCTACAACTCTTCCGTTCCCATTCAGCACGATCAGCACCCGGCGGAAAGTGCATCGTTAAGTAATTTCCCGCATCAACTTCGCTTTTGTAGCCAAAGTCGCAGTTTAAGTGGTTGGAAGTAAAAGAAGAGGGACGTCATTCTCTCCTGGAAATATTTCATCCTGTGCACTTTGAATCCATGCGTAATAAGGTCAGCACGACCAATTTGTTTCATTTTTTCGTCAAGCTCGGTGTTTCCAGTACGTGGGCAAATGTTTTCCTTCGAGAGTCGCTCTTCGGTCGGAGTTTTAAAAATCTGTTTATTGACAACTACAAGTCTTCCGAGCGTATAAATCCTTCGGCCTGTCTGTTTATACACCTCTCGCCCACGGAACGCTCTTCCCTTTTTATCTCTTATGCCTGAGCCTTAGAAAAAACGTGTCTCGTGTCGGAGTATCGTGAACGCCTGTGTTTATAAACCCTTTAACAATTGCGGGTCACTCAGATCGACTCAGGTGGATGGCATTTACCGCCTTAGCTATATATTTACGGTCATTCCTTCGCAATATTCTGGAAGAGGGTAATTACACTTAACGTACCTCTTTCTTTAAGGATGGACATCTGTTAGGACGTTCTTGTCTGGTGTAAAAATAGAATTCCTCTAAGTATTTGTAAATAACTATAAATTTCTTACCCGTGCTCTCCTTCCTGTAAAGTGTTCCATGAATTTACGCAGGTTTATTCGATTTAATTCCATTTTGATGGATATTTATAATATTCCTGACTTGATCTTGAGCTTATAGTTCTATACTTAAAAATAGTATTAATCGGAGAATTGCTACATTCTATGTTATTTGAAATGCTTTTTGTATTCACAATCTTTTCCTACGATTACTTTTTGATAACCACCGTAATAGTTTTATTCTTCGTAATACCCATCAGCAGCAACGTTTTACAGTTACCTATGGAATCACTTGAGAATGATACGAAAGAGAGTTTTACGTAGCCGGGACTTGAAGCCGGATCTCTTACTTGCCTGGCTTAAGTTTTCTCAAAGGCTCTTAATACTTACTAGCATTAACATCATCATAAAAAAATACTGATTAGCGGAATTCGTTATCTTAGTTTATGTTTGCATCTCTGGAAGTTGGTAAGATCCTCAGAAGAAGCCGATATATTAATTAACAGTAGTAATTTTAAAAGGTGCTTCGACAGCCAACGTAATTTATTTATTTAAGAATTACCCGTCGCGATTAGTTCGTGGGACCCGGTGGCAACGGTTGGGACCCGGTGTCAACGGTTCGAGTGTGAATCACAAAGAACAATTTCGAGTGTGAATCACAAAGAACAATTTCGAGTGTGAATCACAAAGAACAATTTCGAGTGTGAATCACAAAGAATCGAATACGGTCAAACGCGTTACTCACATGACTATCCGTAGGCGTCAGAGGACGATATATTAATAATGAAAAAAGATAATTATGGAAAGAATATATGTTAATAACCTTTGCAGTTATAATTCAGAGCTGCCAGTTTAAGAGATAAATTTCCAGTATCAATTCTGCAGTTTCTTAGTTTCCTCTTTTCTTCGTTATGATCTTCAGATTTCATGAATTTCTATAAAAAAAAAATTCCTTTATTTCGGCGGTCGATCAATTAACCGGACCTCCGGTACTATGGATACATTTTGGAACATTCTATCTGGCCGACTCTAGCAGCGTCCGGTATTGTTCGGATTTAAAAACCAAATATAATAGTCAGGTGACGATATGCAAGAGGCTGGAATAACACGCCACTGCGTCCATCTGGTTGGAAGCTTTTCGTTCCGGCGCGAGATCCAATGGAGGGAGATGAGACAAGAGAGAGGAAAAGAAAAGAATAAAAGGTTGGATTATCTCCACGCGCTTTCAAATACGCTACCAGCGCCTCTCCCTTTTATTCCAAATGGATTACATTGTGTCCAAGGTACTTTCCTCTTCATCCGAAACGAAAGGGAACTTCCCCCAGGGAATGTATTCGCTCACATCCTCCTCCGCACTCGTGAGCACCCTGGAGATATCCATCCCGGCGCTGCCAACTTCGAATCTACTGCATCCACTCCGTAAGCACAGTTAAAACGGCTGAGTAGCCACAACTACCTAATTTTCCCGCTCATTATACAAACTTCGAGCTTTTTAGAGGCTTTCGACAAGGCGTGGGTGAAATTCAGCGGATGTAATGCAAAAGGGAATCCCAGTTGTGGTGTACTTGGAGTCGTGCTGGGAGGCTCAAGAGGATTAACGTCGCAGTACCTTTGAACCTCTATTTTAGCTAACGAACCGCGGTTGCGTATTCTCTTTCCTCTGCGGTCCAAAACCTATCCGTCCGAACGGAGTATAGCCGAAGGATGTTTTAGGCTCAATGGAGAAATTAGTCGTGTCTTAACCTTTACCAAGCTGTACTACTCGTGACACGGGATACTAATCAACTAACCGATGAGATCCCTTCGGGGCGACCTTTTAGTAGATCATCCACACTCAAAATTTCTTGCCCGGAGGTTGATTTCTTTTGGAAAACTTTTGATTAACTGAAATTCACCGGCAGCGTTGGTGGATTAGCGTGGTTAAATTGGTTAGCGCGCTAGCGCTCCAACATGGAGGTCCCGAGTACTATTCCCGGCTAATAGGATTTTTTTGAGGTCAGGGAATGGTTGTGTGTGATCCTCTGCTATTATTTACGCCCACCACTGCAATTGCCCAGAAATTGGATTTTTGTGGGGGCATTGGGAAATAATTAACAATAAATAAAAAATATTCAGGAATTATGACCTCTTCAGAAGCGAAAACTTAGAACTTGTTTGGCACTCATCAGTTTCTCCAGTAATCGAACCTGGCACCATGCATGCAGTCATAAGAAACTTCTTTCACTCAGGTCTCCTTCACCGCTTTGAAATTCAAATTTAAAGTAAACTGCGATACTATTCAAGGAGAGAATCAGCTCTTTCCGCGGGTGAACAATGATGAGAATTATCTTGGCTCTAATGAAGTTCAAATAAACCCGCACGCTGAATTTCCTCTAAGCCTCCGGGGCTTTAGGTTGGGCACCGCTGACCTAGATGATCGTCTAGCTCCTTTTCAGGAAGTAGGAAACTAGTTTTATTAGAAATTAGCAGCTAGAAAAAGATAAACAGAAGCCTTTCTTTCTCGAAAATTTGAGATGTTCTCGCGGAGAGAGCTGTTACTTAATTTTTAAACTGCTCAAGAAGCAGTTGGAGTTTGGAGTTGGTATCTTGTGTTTGAAGTACTGAGGTTGGGTTTAAGACCTTTAGGAACTTATCTTGGCCCCAATTTTTATTTTTCTTTCTTACTTTTTTGTATTAAATTTTTAACGATATAGATCCTAAATTTGTAAAATTCCATTGGCTCATCTAATGTGTCCGTCCAATAGTAGCAGCTAATGTTGCCTGCCTCGACACATACTTCTGTTAAGCACTGTCCCGCAGATCTTTTATTACAACAATTCAAGAGAAAAATGCAACGATCGTTCGCAGAAATTGAAATTTCAACTCTTAGAAACACCTAAGGAAAAATAATTATGGCAGTAGTAGCATTTTAAAGAGTGGTTCGACAGCTGAGGTCGTTTCGCACCCCCTACGGGAAATCGAACCCGGGACCGCTCTCACCGAGGTCGAACGCGTTGCCTACTTGACTATCTGGGAGCCCCGTGACTATAGTAATGAGTTAATCCATCCGAAGGTAAGACCATAGGACATGTGGGAAATTGTACACAAAAGTACTCAGTGTAATTTTTTAGGACTCTTAAAAGTAGAGGTTTGTACTTACAATCCTTCCTAAGCAAGATTGTACTTGTTATCGTACTTGCAGCCCTTGGGTGCGGTCCGTAAGGATAGGGTGCATTGAAAAGCAAAAAGGAGTCTTCACCTTATTGCACTTTCTTTGACAACATTTCGCTATACTTAAAGTTTTCAAACAGGATCGCTTACTGTGTGCGGATAGTGAAGAGCTCTTGGATCTTATCATAATCTAGGAGATTATTTCCGAAGAAGATTCATTTTTTGTCGATGGCAGCTCCGATCTACTTTAGACCCCTTCCCTCACGACCCATCCCCCGGAAAATATTCTTCCCGCCTCAAAAGATTGTACAGTTGGGCCGCAGGCGATGGAGTTAGCATGGGAGTTGGGGGAGAGTGCGGAACTTGTAGGCGCGTGTCGGCAGCCCTGGAGGCACTCGCCGGAACCTGGCGCCCGGCGCTATTTTGCCATTACCACTCCCAGAGATTGTCTTTTTTCTTCTCAAACGTTCGGCGGGTTGAGGGTGGCGAGAAGGGCAAATATTGAGGAGGGTTTTCTTTTTGGAGTGTGGAAGGCGGAGGCAGCCTGATTTACCGGTTTGGCTTGCGGAGTGGTCAGCTCCCAGCGGTCCCACCTCTATTCCCCATCCTTATCCACTATCTTCCCCACACCGCTGAGGAATATTTCGCTTCCTGCCCCTCATTACCCAACCCGCCGCCCTCACCCTCTCAAGTCTCCTCCCCGTTGTAATGATAGTCCATTGGGAGGCGGACGGAGAGAAGGGAAAGGGTGGGGTAGGAGACTTGCAAATTGTTACTGGAGGTTAGATGTATAAATAAATACATATGGTCGCAAGCAAACGTCAGTTCGGAGTTTTTTCTCGGAGAAAGAAGAGGTTTGTACTTACAATCCTTCCTAAGCAAGATTGTACTTGTTATCGTACTTGCAGCCCTTGGGTGCGGTACGATAATGATTATTCTGATAATTCGCGCTAAGGAACGGGGGAGAGCGGCGTCGAGGAAGAGTTTGAGGAGTTCTTCTCTTTATTGGCAACTTAGTGTTCTTTTTGCGTTTCGAGTGCTTTAAGCATTTAGAATTTTTTTGCTTCTATCTCCGTGCGGTTCTTTAACTCCGAGAGCTCTCTCTCCTCCGCCATCAGTTTCTGTCAAGACGGACTCGCTTCATATCAACACTGGTAGGATCGAGAATATTACGGTAGAGGAAGCTTTTTCGTGAACTATGTGACGAAAGCTTCATCAAGTGTAGTTTTAACATTAGTTTATTAGGATAGCATAGCTTGATTTTTTGTAGCTCAGCGTTAGAATGGCTCAATACGTATCGTAGTGTTAAAAAACCTCGATTCACATTTACTCTTAATGAGGGCATTTTTTTTCTCCGGGCTAGGATTGCGCTGCTATATCGAAGAGTTTTAATTTCTCGGTGAGTATTTTTAAGTTTAAAATTTTTACTTTTGGAGTTACATTTTTTCGGTAGACATAAAAATAAACGTTGTTACAGGAAAATCCTACTAGTCCCAATTCGTGCAAAACGGCGAATAAAAAGTAGTAAAACTGTTTATTGTCGATGAATGCTAAATTTCTCTTTTTTACAACAGATTGTACAGAACGACATAAGTGAATATTAATTTGAAATAATTTTATTAATGAAAACAAAATATTTTTGTAGTATTTTCGCTACTGAAAACGATGGAGTAAGTTTGAAAATTTCATTGATTGGACTATCTACTTACAGTTTTTAGAATATTGACCCTAAAATGTATTTTGGAGTAAACTTTTATGAGGAATGTTTTTTTTCCCCAAAATTGGTCTTGCCGCAAGATATGCGGTAAGTAAATTTCCATTTGCGTGGTTAGTGATAAAACTAATAAGTAAATCGCTTTCTGTCATTATCGTTATTCATCAATCCCAAACTAGAAACTCGATGGAATATAATTTAGATATCTACCAATCTCTTTGAAACCACTCTCGCTGAAATCGTCATCTCTAGAAACGTAAGTGTCAGCCTCTCGAATAAAATGAGTCTCAAAACATGAGCTCCTTAATTTTCGGCGTATCCTTTGTAAACAATGGCAGATGTCTCAAGCAGACTGAGAGAATAATCAACCAAAGGGTTTCGTCTTTACGATGTTTTGCGGCTGTGCCATCAAACGCAAAGTGATACGCACTCTCTCTCGCGAGAGAAAGTAAATGGGAGTTTATTTACTCAGACCCTCTTGAGAGAGATTACAGCGAGACAAACTTTACGATTACGTACCTAGGATGATTGAGTAGCTAAACATCTCATAGTTTTAGAGCTGGGATGACGAGCCAATAGAATGTATACTGTTTCAATGTAGCACCCAGTGATGAAATAGGTACGACTGAGGAGGTTTTCAAATGGCCTAATTGAAAAAAAGTACTTATACTAGCTTTCATCGAAAAGTTGGCTAGTTATGTGCTTATCTTTCAAATGCAGATTGCGTTGTCGAGATAATAGTTGCTCTAGGTGAGAAATGTTATGTTTCGTCAGAAGGATCAAAGATATACTCCCTATCTTTCGCAGAAAGGCTGCATCAGCAGATGAAAATACGAAATTTAGGTTTAGTACGAAACCTATAGTAGGATATACATTCCCTGTTACTCCGACCAATATCTTTGTTACTATGGATTATAGGATAAAATATGTGGCGGAAGTAAAATCTGCATCTGCATCTGTTTGTTTTATTTTTAGTTTACAAAGAGTGGAAGAGCATAAAAATGTACCTATATGTCTATGTATGTATTTGCTTTTATAAGTATTAAGTAACATGATTAGGGTCGCTCTTAATTATTACGGTTAACCGTAAGAGTGATATATCCTGATATTAGTTATTTAGAGCACAATTCTCGTTGCTTTGATCGCTAGCAATTTGTAGTGTAGGAAAACTTTAACACCACCCACAACACAACTGAACACAAAATAGGGGAATTGAACACCTTAGATATACCATAGAGCTTGCTTTCATAAGCAAAAACTGAGCGAGTTTTATGTACTTGAATTCAATGATTTTTGATTGATGCGTGCGTGGTATTTGATTTTCTAAGCATTGCTCGAAATAGAAACGGAACTTTGACTAGATTAATGAATTCTTGAACTCTTAATAAAAGAGGCTTGGTCAGATTTGCCGAGCATAAAAATATAAAGCAAAGATTTTAGCGCTCTATAAATCAAGTCTTTCTTCCATGGTAAGGACTTTTAATCCCGTGGAAGCGCGTGGGATGATTCAGGACGATTAATCTAACCTGGCTTCCTAATTTTCGCACATCTGTCTGGGCGTGTCTTGCTACCATTAGCAGTAGAAGGGGGTTGTCTCCAGCGAAAGGGCCCCAGCTGTTGATTTTACGAGCGAAAAGGAATGGTACAGCGCTAGACATTTTTTTGCGTTGGAAGAAGCGTCGGCCGAAGATAGATATGCGTTCAGAAAGGGCGATTCACAAATTTTAAGGGGTCTTTGGATCGCTTTTATTGGGTAAGATTACTGCTACGGGGTGAGGGGCCTCCCGAAAACACGGTACGTCAATTAGTCGATCAAAATCGCGCCTTTCCTGGTTATTTTGGTTCTAAGGTGTTTTATAAATCATCGCGTATTGCTGAAGATAAGCCTTATTACAGCCCGATGACTGTTTTTTTTATTTTCTCACCTTTTCCTCTGAAAGATGTATGGTGGATAAGTTAGGTGGATCTTCGTTCGCAGAGTATACTCGAACACAACTTGTACTTAAGTGCAATCAATACCCCCTCTCTGTTTTCTGTCTGACAATTTTATGTCTGTATGAAAATATGAAGTTGTAAGAGTAGAAAGGCACGTTGATGTTTCTGTTTACGAACATAACTTGGCAGTTTTGTGGGAAAGCTCAAGATAATTTAATAATTTGGAAATTTTGAAACCGTAATGTTTAGATAAAATTAAAACCAAAGAAATATCCATACAAAATTTGTAGTAACCATAAATTACCTGTGTACAATAATTTGGATTAAGGTCAACTGTCTTCGTTTTAACATTTTGCATGAAAAATGCTCGAAATCTTCTATCTTATGCATATTGAACATGCTTTTAAATAACGACGAATTTCACTGCAATTTTTATTGGATTTATTGAAAAGAATAATACCAAAAATAAATAAACAAAAATACACAAAATTGCATAATTCGTCGATGAAGTGGCTTTCAGAGAAAAATAGTTTTAACTTGAACTCTGCATTATTGTTGAAATTGATAAATTTCAATTTCAAAATCTCCATCAAATATGTTTACAGTTGATCTGAAAGTGTTTCTTTGTAAACCATGTACTATTTGAAACCGTTCGGCTCTAACTGAGAAGGAAGACGGTATATTAAATTCAGCAATTATATTTAATACACTAATTACTTCGCAACTCTTGGGGTCACGTTATTCCGTAACAACTTGTGCTGTTCCAGGAAAATATGATTGAAAGTTGCAGCGATGCGGTAATAAATACAGCTCGCGAGCAGCTGCATATTGGAGATGGAAATTAGTCGGAGCATAAAATTTGAAAACAAAAGAAGAATGATGAGAACACAAAGAATCTTAATGGAGCGATATATTTCCATCGTCACGGATACATCGAGATTTTATAAAACAATTCACACTTGCCATCACTCGCGCAAACGAAAGAAACAAGGTCACCGATTAAATGTAAACATTCATAAAATATAACAGACAATTATTCATCGCAAGAAACTTGATGGATACAGTATCTGTGTGACAAAGTGGATGTCAGTAATGAATAACGGATGGTACTCGCATGGATTCACGAGATTCCATTGATCGCATGAGGAAGGAGGGAAATTTTCATCGGTCATTTTCACTCCTTTTTTGTTTCACTGTTTTACGCTGTAGATTTCCCTAAAAATAAGGGACTTAGCTATGCTTCTTCAATGTTTTCAATCTTTTTATTCATGGGGAAAGAGAGATACACGAATTTTCATCGTTCATTTTCGGGTCTTCTTTGTTTCATTGCTTTACGCTCTAGAATTTCCCAAAATTCAGGGAGTTAGGTACGCTTCTTCAATGTTTTTAATCTTCTTATTCATTTTGCATAAATTCTGTTCTAATTTCTCCTTCACGCAATTAGTGGATCACCCTAATTTTACCGTAATAAATCGAGATTGATCCTAAAATGCAAATGAGTCTCGATTTGAGCAGCACAATAGGCAAAGAAAGAAGTCCACGGAAGATTTATGTCAGAGATGCGATCGTAATAAGGTGGATAATCCTTGCGACTGGATAAGAGAGGAACTGTGCCTGTTTGAGAGAGGAGGGAGCCGGGGGTAGGCGGCGAGAATTTTCTGAAACAATGCGGGAACGGAATTTCAGATAGGAGGGAGAATCGTTTTATCGATCAATGGTTTCTCAGGTCATCGAACAGGTCACCATGACTGACTGCTTGCCATCCACGCCGTAACTCTATCGGAACAGGTGAAATTCTCCTCGCAAGTTAATATTTCACCTTTAGCAAACTCTTCGGTTATATGAATATCTGGCGTATTTTATGCCTAATCGAAGACTTTCTAAGCTTCTGGGAATCTTACCCTGGCTACGTTTATTCCACCTCCAACAGACCAACGGAAAAAGTACATTTTTAAAAAAGAAATCAAAGAAAGGCTATACTATCCAAACTTAATTTTTACCCGGAGTTTCAATTGTATTTTATTGCTTTCGAGAGGCTAATATTTTTAATTGTATTGAAGATATGGTAGTCAGAGTTAGTTTATGGTTTATCAAATCCAATTATTTTGGTTGGTCTCTATCGGGAGGTTATACTCCTTTGTATCATCCAACATTTTGGTTCTCATGGGATAATTAGAAACTCTTAAATCACACTGTCTAGGACATCCCCTGATTAGCAGGCTTGCAAGAACGTAAAATGAAAAAGCGATACTTTACCACTGATATACCTTTGAGTTAAAATATTCTTCATTATGACACATTCCTGAAAATTTATTTCCCGAATACAGATCTATTTTCAGTGAATTTGATTGGAAGGATTTTACAGGAAGGAGATGAGACCTGTCTATGAAATTAATCGCTCTTTCCTCAGTAGAAGCAGCTGATGAATCGCAGTTTCCACTTCGTAGATCTAGCAGTTGATCTGTTAAATTTCTCTCCATTCAAATGCATCCTCGTCTTTCTCCCCGAATTAATCCGACAGCGCCTCCCTTCGAATCTAACACACTTTCCGCTCCACGAGTCGATTCCCTCCTTTTTTCTCGATCTGTTCTCAGCACTTCACACAGACAGAAACTGCCTGGAAACCCCGTGCGCTCGGCAGGTGTATTTTTTCAGCATTTCTAACACAATAGTTCTAGAATTCAAGCTCCCCCTTCTTTCGCCCATCCTCCATCTACTCCAAACTCCAGCGCTAGCCACGTTTACAGAGATAAATACAAGTCGGAATCTATATATTTTTAACAGGGAGGATGTTTTTAAAGGGAGGATGAGAAGTATTACCTCGTATCCGCAATGGGCACGTTCTTGAATTTACGTGCACAATGCTATTTTTGTGCATTTCTCTCCTTCCTCATCCTTAATCTCTTCTACGTGAATTTTTATAGGGTGTGGTCAACTATCCCTTAGTTAGAGGGAGGGAACCTGCGGCTTTTGGAGTAAAAGCGCCCTTTTCCTGTGTCAGTGCAGCATTTTCGTTAATTAATGGAGCATACGTAGGCTGTTAAATAATTTCGCTCCCCAATATCGTTTACCACGCCAAGTGGACGTGAAATGGAAATTCATTTATTTAGAATAATTTTGCGATCAAAATATTTTGCTCATTCAATGTTAAACTATTTGAATAACGCTATTGTAGCCAACTGATAATTAACTATGTAACTATTTGAATAACGCTATTAACTATTTGAATAAGGCTTGTACATGCACCATCGGTCCGCTTGAGAAACTGTCAGGCCTAACTTTATAGACATTTAATATATTCAAATACTTTAGCTTCGAAATTGCGCGAGTGAAAACATATTAATTGAAGAAAAATAGAAATAATACTTCTATGGGTCGGAAACCCTGGTTGTTCAATAAAAGTATTTTGTGGTAAAGGTAGAAGTATTATTTCTATTTGTCTTCAAGATGGAAAGCTACCACTAAGTTTAGGCTAAGCTATTGGATTCTAACATTTCAATTGCTAAATTAATAACTAAGAAGGATGCTTTCCATTTTATTTTCAAAATACGTCATAAACGAGACGAGGGAAACAGAGTTATTGAAATACGTGGATTTATTTCAGAGAACGACGAAATAGCTGCAGTTTCCCAACCTCTGGCTCACGAGGAATGATTGTATGATTTGGGGCAAAGGGAACGGGGAAGAAGCAAAGACATCGTGGTAGTTGGGGCATATCCAGAACGCAGTGCACGAAGGGTTTGATAGGTTAAGGTGGACTATGGAATACAGAAAGGATTGGAGGGCTGAAAAATCCGTGGAGGGAGAGTGGGTGGGTAGGAATGTGGTGGGGGAGTCGTTTCGGGAATTCCTCGAATTTCTCTCTCTGCGGCCTTGCGGAGGCTGTGCTATCTGTCGGAGTATGTAGAAAGGAACGGTTGCGCAACTGGGTTGTGCTCGCAACGAGTCGAAAGATATCTGCCATCTCTGTATCAAAAAGAAGATTTTTATTCTCGTCTCTCAAAAGTGAGATCTTCCTTTTTCACTAAGGATGGATATCGACGATTCAATCTCTCGGATGAATCTATTTGATCGGTTCTATACCGAGATCCATTTGCTAATGAGTATCCAAATGAAAGAAATGTTACTCTAATTTTTACCCGAAGTAATCGGAACAGTAAGAAATTGCCAATGAGAAACTTTGACGTCAAGAAGCTTGGAGAAACGACGTGGGTATTAAGACAGCCTTTTCTAAATCTCGAATGACCTTAATTTGAATATGATGTTGATCCCTCGCGTATCGATTGCTCGAAATGTAACTGAACGTCGGTCATTAAATTCCTATTAATCTTTACCAGAAGAGTTGTACGTGTGCTAACGAAGGATATTTGTTCCTGAATTTTCTTTGTGACTTTCATTCGGCCTCTAATCCTAAAATGAATCCTTAATGCTGATAGAAAACCGCCAAATTGAATGGCTTTTTGGAATGGGCAGTATCTGCTATGCTGTGATCACCTGATTTTTACACGTATACTCAAACTCCTATCCATCAAAATCTTCGGTAGATGTATTAACCTTAAAAGAGGGTAAAAAGTGATAATTTATTTTTGTGAGCCAAATTATTACTGTTCTGGTAGTGATAATGGAAATCGGTCTAAAATATCTCTTTATTTGCCAATATTGATTGTCAAGTATTTTTTATTGTAGGGAATAACAGGTGTGAAAAACAGTGACATGACTGAGACTTGTACATAACTTACCAACCAAGTTACCAAGAACCAAGGTTATATTACCTGCCCGAGAAGTGGGAGACCTGGGTTCGAGTACCTTTCATGTCGCTATTTTTCACACCAGTTATTCCTTGGGTTTAAGCAGCCCGGCTCATCCATGCTAAGTTATTCACCTTTCCCTAATCCTTTTTACTAGAATTTTTCTCAACTTATCGGCTGGAAAAAATGCCTCTACTTTTCATCTTCGTATATGATACCAAGTATACTGAAGGGCAAAATGAATAAGATTAATCAAGAGAAGATTTTAATATCGACGCACAGATTCCGAGCTGAGATATTTTGTATTGGATTTCAGAAATCCTCAAGAGGTGAACCTTTCATCTAGTTCCTACTTGGTTCTATTAAAGAGTCTACAAAGTAAGAATGAAAGGTTATAATAAAAAAGACGTCTCACGTTCATACAGATGGTCATCGTGGGATTTGGCGCCCATGTATTTTTAGCATCGGAGATGAATGCTTCTGCTCCATTGTTTTTGGTTTTCTGTTTTGACACTTCTTTCATGTTTTAACGAAGTTACTGTGCCAAAAATTTCTAGCACTAATAAAAAGTAAATACCCTATTATGAGGTGCGTTTAGGAGCTTGGTAACCCAAAGTTAAACATACAACTCGTAAAGCGTTCCTTCATAGCTCGCATTCACACTTAGAACGTGTAAATGAGTGCCGTTATGTTAATTTGCCTCCTTTCGGTTTAGTGATCTATTTTGAGTTATTTATGCGTGCTTCTTTTTGTTCTGGCATCTTCTGCGCTAATACACAGGTTAGTACTTAATTACATGGATTAAGCACTATTCTGTGATACAGGTCTGGAGAATTACTTTTCAAAGGACGCGCAAAGAGGAAAGAAATCGAAATTTTAGCAAGCGTGGATGGATCGTAAACAGAAATAGGGTCTCTCGTAGTCACGCTCTAACGCTAATTGAAAGAAATGACACTTTTTCTTTCTGACCTCCAGCATTCGTCTTAAAGGAAAGATATAATCAATTATAGTTGCGTTCATTAACGCTAAAAGGCATAGCCAGATGCGTCATTCTAAACCCATGAATTTCGTCTTTTAGGTATTTGTCGTTAAGGAAACCACATTTCCTAGTTTAAATAAGGTAAATCAAAAGAGGATGCTGAATACTCGGACTAAATTGTTCAACAGAAAAGGTTGATTCGCATTTCATTTACCGAGTTGTTGCATGCATTAATTTTTCACTATTTTAACATTATAATCCATACATCTTTATTTTGCTATGTTTAGATATGCAAATTGATACTCCTAAGTCTACATAAGCTGAGGTCTTTATGCTTATTATTTCCCTTCCTTCGTTGTCGTACTTGTGATTCTGTCTTTGTCATTCCCAAGCCTTCCTTGCTCCAATCAGCTTTCTCCATTGGCTTCCTTCTACAGCTTCAGAAGATTACATTTTTTGCCGTGAGGCGTCGTTAACGTCATCTTATCAGTTAGCGAGTCGGCTCCAAGAAAATACATTTTAGATACCCATCTATTCAAGGAAGTGTCTTTCAATGTTTAATTTCACCTTTTATCCCTATCTGAGGGCGGTTATTTTCCTCGAAGCTTTAAATCCATTGTTAGGAGCGATACCCCGTTGTAAAGGTCAAGGGAACGATCGATGTTCTCGGGTTGCTGGATTCTAATTATTAAAAAAATACAGCCTCCAATTGGCTGATGCCTATCGAGTTGTTGCATGTGTAGGGATGTAAATATTGCGGTTCTCGCTCCCGCTGAATGTGAGAAGGCATTGGATGGTTTTCTTTTTGGAAGAGGTGGGTTATAGTAAAGATATAAGCTACGAGTTTGAATTATTGACTCGGGAATTTTAGCGGTTGTTACTTAATTCAAATGGAGTTCCTTCATTCTAACGCAGAAAACGTAAAAAAATATATGTTTGTATCTTTATGAGCGATCTGATGATAATAATGCTACTTTATTCGGGTAAGATAGACACTATCAAGTCTTTCCCTACAACGACCCTTTATTGTATGACATTTAGAAGAGACAGCTTGAAAAAAGTACATTGAAAAAACTGCTTTGTTGGTTTAAAAACCTAAGTTTACACTTAGGAAAATACTCCACAGCAGGAAAACCTTTCAAAAAGAGGAGTGTGAAAAACCTGCGAAACCTACTGAAAGTTACCTACGTTTTAAGGAGAAGGCAAGTTTAATCACATCTGAAAATAAAAAATGTACACGTACATCATTTCATGGGCATAACAACTAGGAAAAAATATTCATTAAAATACCAGAAAAAGAACATCGTGGAATACGTGTATTACGGTTCAAAAACTGGACAGCATCAAGGTAGCAATAAAAGTGCTAAGTATGGGGATGAAAATGCGTAGGGCCAATGAAATAATATCAGAGTACTTACGCAAATGAAGTCTTAGTATCGGTAATAAGGGTTAAATAGGCTTACTTGTATCTGAAATTAACGACTGGAAGCAAGGAAACAAAGCGGAGAGGCGGCCTCGAATATTCCTTTGAAGGAGGGAAAACGGAACTGAGACTTTTGTGGGAACAATGAAGGTAACACCCGAAGCTTTACAAATTCTATTTCAGAGACTAAAAATCTCTTTAGCTATGTTTGTAAACTGCAACCTGTAACTTACTTTATAACTGTAATTTATATTTGCTTGTTTTTAAGTAAAGACTAATCCGTGCATATTGATGTAATGTTTGCCATGAGGACGATAAGTAACGAAAGCCTTCAAGTTGAATGCTGATAATCAATATTGAATATCGGCTACAACAGCTCAACGTAGAGTATGAGTTCTCGTAAAAAGCCAGAGATCGCTTTTAAAGAGTACAGACTTAAAGTGAAAGGACTATATGATGATCAGTATCAGTCGGAATTGCCCGCAAATAACTCTCCTAATCCATCAGATAGCGACCAAGAAATTAATTTGAAAGCTTTTATTCAAAGTTTGAGTTCACCTCAGAGTGCGAAATAAGAAAAAATATAAAGGTCTTGGTGAAATATATCAAATTTAAGTTGGGATCCTGTGTTGGATGTGAGTGGGTTTTGGGTTTTATTTAGCAGAGAGCTGAATGATTTATAAGGAATAGAAAAAATTAATTTTTTGATATAGGGAAAGAGAAAAAATAGATGTGAAATATGAAGGGAGGAGAATGTGGGGATGCAGGAATGATAGGAGGTCGGCGAGAGGGAATATATTCGTCAGAAAAGGATCTGTCCGAGATATGAAAGTACGATGGGCAAAATGAGAAAGCAGCCTGGATGTGGGGAAGGTGAGCTAAAGGAAAAGGTGAACTGGCTGAATATGAAGCGGAAGCCGCCGACTTCTTCGTGAAGAAAGAGTACTAAATTAGTGTTATTTTGTGCATCCGCTCGTGACCTTTAATGTACTTTTCGGTAGTTTTAATCATTTCTTGCTCTTGTTATATCTGTTCACAATCCTAGACTGCTATGGTCTCCAGAAACTCATATCGCCTTCAAGGGGATACGTTCATACAATTCCCTTCGAGTATGAAAACACTGCGGAACTATTTTTGTATTATTGAGAAATTTCAGAGAATGCTGCACCTGCATTCTTGAGTGACTTATGGTGGAATTATACGTTCAAATAGTATTCGATTAGGCGAGATTTTGTCTCATCATCCGTATGACATATTGTCAGTAGCCTGACATTCTAACACGTGTGTAAATAAGATAAAGTAAGAAGAATTGAGAAGTTATGAGCCTTAAAATCCTAAGGTCTTTTTTATTTAAATTCTTTATTAAGGCGAGATTGAATAAGTCTCCCTGTCGTCGTTGATATTAAAAATAATAAATTTTAAGGGTGTACCAAAGAGAAAAACGGTAGAAAAACCCCCATAGGACGGGGTGAAAACTTACGTTAATATACATAGAGTATATGGAGGAAAATTGTTTATAACAGTAGGACATTACCAGAAGATTAGTCATATCATTTCAAAAGATGGATCGTACTAAATTTTAAGTCGCAATATGTTTATCTTGCGTTTATGATGTAACGCAAGGTTTCTTAAAAAGTTGCCGAAATATTTCCAATTCATGTTTTAAGTGAAAAAGATAACATTCAATTCTAATAATTTTCTAACTTTTGCGCAGGTGCTATTCTAAGTTTTGCTAAAACAAAAAGCATCTCTTGCTGAAAATTTTAAAAATTCAAACTGTTTTCAGCAAACGATTTCCATGAGCGTTGCTTTTGATATATCAGGAGGTTTAATTCGTATTATGAGAATATGCATCAGCAAGGAAATTGGGAAAAACCACTCCTCCATTTGAAAATCTTTGCTTTGAACTTATTTGTTTTGTTTACGATGTGACATGTTTGCGTTAGATGACTTTAATTTTCATGCTCCGAAAATTCTTTCAGTAATCAGCGTGAGGTCGACGATGAAAAGCATATTAGTTAAGGGAGACTTAAAGAAGCCGTTTCATCAGTTTTAGATATCATAAATTAGTTTGTCAAACGATATATTAAATTTCAGCGAAAAATGGGTAAAGTTCAAGTCAAGTTCAATTCAAGTCAATCCCTCCTTAAAGATATATTTTGCACATGATGATTCCGCCACGGCAAATTTACTCGTCAAATAGTTCGGTATCTCTGTGCGATGGAGTTAAGTCATCCTTAGTAATATTCAACTAATCCCATAAATGTATTTACATAAACAGGAATTCCCATCAAAATCGTCCACGTGCAGAACGAGATCAAGAGGCTTGGAAAGTTCGAATTCAACTCATCCAAGACCCACTTTACGCGCAAAAGTCGAAATTACGATCTATTCCTCGCCGCGCAACTCATTCGCGTGAGGAGGTTTTCATTAAAACCCGTTTAGTGACAAGAATGTCAGTACGTTTTGAGATATAACGTTCACCGTTTGGGATGCAGAGATTGTACTCATGGAGAATATGAAAACGGATCACCCACCAAGGAAATCAGCCAAAGAGTCGGAAATGGTTACAGGAGGAAAGGGAATGACGGTAGGAGACGAAAATGAAAGAAAGAGGGAATGAGCATGAAAACAGAACACAAAAGATATGTGGAGAAGGGAACCGCGCCGGAGGAATAATTGATTTGTGAGAGAAAGGGGTTACAGTTTTTGCGAGATATGGAAGATGAAAGAAAGTTTGTGGGGAAAAGGAGCGTGGATAATGGAGAGTAGGGTAAGAGGGATATTAATAATCAGTGGAAAATTCGAGAGGAGGTTATTCGGAATTGAATATGGACCTCACAAAAGCGATTCTGAGAAGCAAACTAATGCCGCCGAATCTCCAGAGATTTTAATCGTAAGAGTTCTCTCCAAATAAATATCTTTCCTCTTGAATATGGTATAAATCTTCATTAGATTTCTCGATAATATTTCTGGGTTGTTTATATAAACCTGCATGCTGCTTTCACGGAAAACTGTTTTCAGAAAATTTTTTTCAGTGGATATTTTTGAAATCAAAAGAGGATTTTTATTATTAATTAATCGCAAAGGAGGATTTTTATTATTAATTAAAATCGCCAAGCCAAAGCATAGATTATAATTTCAAAATTAATACATTTAACTGTGAAAATAGATTGCATGCATCAACCTCTTTAATCATGAAGTCTGAAAATAATCCCGAGAAAAAATAAGGCAGACAGATGTACACTTTTCCACACAAGTTTATTTAAAAAGTACTACCGGTTTCGGAGGAACTCCACCATTATCAGGTCACACAGAAAACACGATAGATTTCCACAACATCACGACCGCCTCCGTCGATTTTAACAACGGTTTTTTATATTTCTAACGAAATAACCATCGAGCTCCTTACGATTTCAAATTTAATGCTTAACGAGGACTTAAACCGTGGTGTATTTTTGTTCTCGCGGTAGATTCTTGGTTATATAATTTATTTCGATGTAATTTTCTTATAATTTTATGTTAACTTCATCCGTAAATCAAAGAATCTTTTAAATCATCAAAGAATATAGTATCATCCTTTTTCTAACCTTTATAAAATGGTACATTAGCATCGCATATTGATTTGCTTCACAGATCACCACGTCTAATTCTCAAAGGGTATGAAGAGCAAGATCCATAATTTTAGGTATAAATCATGGCAAGAGTTTCTAGTTTCAATAACCCAAAGTTGATGAATGGAGTATATTCATTCATTCCCCCTTCTTTAGTCGTGTACATTAACTTTAGAATAACTTTCTCGCGTAAAATGAAGCTATCGATCATGCCGTTTTATTTTTTATTATTCTACTACCGGAATTACCCGTTGATTCTCAACGGGGAAATGCTTTATATGTGTAAGTAGGTGGCAGTAATTCTACTTTCCAAACCGCAAAACCAAACAAATAATTATATAATAAAGTAACTAACACCACTTCAACTCAATATTCAATCTTTTATATGATCTACTTCTACAATTAATACAGCATTCGTTTAAAATATTAAAAATTGTATTAGTAGATCACATCCAGCTCAGGATGACCAAGACCAATGTTATATTCTAATCAATACTCGTAATCGATTGTTTTAATTCTAGATAGAAGATAGATAGCAACATTCCAGTCGATAAAAGAAACATGTTCCGGGACTTAGTTTTCGTACCCCTCTTTCCCATTCTCTTGTACTGGTCGAATTCGATATCCTTTACAAAACAGCACCTCTTTTCCTCTTACCGCTCCGCAAAACATCTGAAAGATTTCAAAAGCTAACCGAAACGCCTCTGATACGGGATTTGTTTCTCTTCAGGCCAACGCTTCCTTTAAGTTCGCCTTCCCATCTCTTGTGTCTCCCGATTGTAAAAATAATGCCACCTCTCCGTTTCGAAGCCACATTTTTATTCCCCTGCTTTGAAGATTTCTATCGGAGAATCCGATGTCTTTTCTGGTTAGAAATTCCTTTATTCGCGAATCGCGATAGATATAATTAATATAGATAATTCATATTATGAAATTTCTTATTCCGTAGATATTCTTAGGCCTTGGCGGTTGTTCACGCTACACTTGTTTTTCCTGGAATTTTTTTCCGATTATTTGTGGTCGTTGCGATCGTTTTGTTGCGTTTCTTAAAGTACTCTTGGCTATTTTCTCCTTCTCTCCTGCATAGTAAATATTTATAGGTTTTTATTTTCTAGAAGAAAAAGAAAATTCAAGGCTCGTTTAAACTCCGTTTCTCATAATATTTGACGATTCGACAGAGGTATCGGAGTGCATTCCGTATCCATTCGAGAATTAGATCTTAAATTCCATCTTTTATTTGCGCTTCTAGCTTATTTTCTTTCTATTGTTCCAGAAACCTATTTTGCGACGTAGAAAAAGGATTTTATTCAAAATTATGAGTATTTTCCCTCTTTCGTAGAAAAATGGAGAAGTTAATAATATATACACTAATCTTCTCTTTTGAAGGTTAAAACGTTGAAAACATTTCCTCCTGTGAGTGATCAATTTTTAAAATGAATGGAGAATTCAAAGTAATGAATGTTATTTTATATTATCCACTGACTACTTCCTCTAAATGTTCTTCAGACAACGGAGTGATGTCACCCGAATGAATATCGTTGTTTATGGTATATTAAGTAAAGTCATAATAACAAATTTGATTAAACCCACCAAGAGCTGCCAGTAAAGGGGCTTAATAACTCCATTACATTTTCGTATTTTCTCTGGATAAAGACTTCATATTTCCTGATTATATCCTCCCAATTCGAAACTTAAGTGGCTATTCAGCAATGGCTTTTATTTTCCTTTTCTCCCCGCGAATTCTCCGTCCTCCACTAATGGAAATTCTATGTACAGCTCTTCCCAGGACCTGCTTGAGTATCACTACTTTTCCTTTTTCCGACTTCGCGCAAATGCGAACCCAGCTTTGTTTTCGCATTCTTCTCGACTGGGTGATGTCCGAAATTCGGCTTCCATTGTCTTTATCCGCCGCTATTGTTGCCAATCGCTTTCGGAAAGTGTGCGTCTCGATATCTAGTTCGCATATCGGACGTAAGAAGAATTGAGATTCCTACATGACTTTCTAGATATCGTTGTACTCTGGAACAGGAGTAAGAATGTTAAGATCCTTCGCTGATGCAAATTTAAGATATTTTCTCCGACAGCAGCTGTTTCTTCCATCGGTACTTCCAGTATTGGAAGCGAAACCTGCGGGAAAACGATAGATGTATTTTTTCCCTTTCTCAAAAACAAACGGAAAGTAAGCGTATCGGAAAATTATGTTGGGAATCGGTGCGGATTCCTCCGTTCGGCATTGCCTCCGTTCAGTTCGTTATTTCTCCTACGAGGGCGTATCCATAATAGAGGAACGCTTTCCGGCCAACCTTCGACCTTCATGCGGAGTTCTTTTTTTTCGCGAACGCAAAGTCCGCGGTGTGTGAGAAGTAATTTTGAAGCGGAACTTTCGTGAAAACTATTTTCCGCTATTCTAGGAAATACCCTTTTCGAACTCATATTCAAAAGCATCTCGTAAATAAGCAGGGAAGAAAGAATATCGAGTGTAGTTAGAGGAACTTTTTTGGGCCTGAGAGGGACGAGAAATTGGATTTCCATTAAAAGGAGAACTGTCCGTATGAAAGCGATTTAGACATCAGACGAGGAGGAGGAAGTTTGGATGAAGGTTACAAAAAGCCGGAATATCCAATCCCTAGCCTTCGGGGAAAGACGCTCAAACTTGGGATGCATATAATTCGGAGAGGCTGAGGATCATGCGCTGGTGATTTTTCCTACCCCACGCCATTTGACATCTTTTCTCATTAAAAATTTTTCTCAAGAAGCGTGAGATATTGTACAACGGAATCTTGAGTCTGAGTAAAGTACAAAATTCCTTTTCCCAGTTTTAATTTAAAATTTTATTATTATATGACTTCCTCTAAGGAAACGTGGTTCTAAGGAGTGCTGTGTATATTTCCGTATACTGTTACTTACTCTGATAGTCTCTTTTATTACTGTTTTTACTTATTCACTTTTTTACTGTCTTTTCCTTTTACAACTCTGATAGCCTCCATTTGTGTGTGTGGGAGGTCTAATTCTTTTGGCAATATATGATTTCTCTGTTTATTCTTAGTATACGAGGAAAAAAACTCCTAGAAATGCTGCCAGGTAGACTTTAAAATTATTACATATTTTTCAAAGGCCGATTATGTTCGAGTAGTAGTAGTATTGTTAAAAGTGCTTCTACAACTGAGTTCATTCGGCACATATGGGCCCCAACTGGAAATCGAACCCCGGACATCTTCCATCTAAGGCGAACGCACTGCCCACTTGGCGATCCGGGAGCCTCGTTTACGTTCGAATGTACAAATTCCTTCCGTAACGGATACCCTACCATTAATTTTGTTGTAACGTCAAAGAAACTGAACATTTTTATGTAATGGCTGTAGCTTCCAACTTGTATGGGACCTAATTTATCAAGCATTTTCAATCAGGTTGTATAGCGGTGGAAAAGTAATGGAAGAACTAAAGGTTGAATTATTTACTGTCGGTATGAGTGGGTAGCTTGCTCCCCATTGTAAAACCCTGTGTCCAAACATCAAAGAAAAGCAAATAAATGCATTGTTATAGAATTCAAACACTAAGCTCAAATAACTGAACATCGGATACAGTGATCTCTTGGAAATGTATTGTTAAGTTCATATGGTAGTTAATATTATTTAAAAACACTGCAGATGTTTGCGAGACCTGGCGAAATTGGATGCAATAACACAATGAACATATAATGACACTGTGAAGTACAATTAAAATAGAACAGGAATTATTAACCGTACAGGACATACAAAGTATTTACATAAATAACACACCTTGAAAATTTATCTAAAAGAAGAGAATGAACGATAAAGAAGACTAAAAATATGCTTAAGTCTCTACTTCATATCCCTGCAAGTTTTAGGAAAGGGCTAAAATGATTCTCCCCAAAAGACTATCTCAGACTCTTCCCGTTCACCTTTGTTGGGATGGTCATTTAAATAAGCAATCACTCAGGTAATAATAAACAAGCAATCGAGTAGCGAATAGAAGCAGCGTATTGCAGGAAGTAAAATTGGAAATTGGAAATCCAAATTATTTTACTTCCCCTTTTTGTAATTGTCTCTGTTGTTCAAATACGCATTTGAATGGAATTATTACCATTACTTGCAATCTATAAGAGTCAAATAAGAAAAGGGAGATTGTTCTAAAAAATATATGGATGTAAACGGCGGGTTAATATCTGTCTTCACTTTTCCCCATCATAAGGGAGAAATTAAAAAACTGGCTCGCTTAAAAATGTTGCGCCTTGTAACTCCGGACGTCCTTTTGATTACGGAACTGCTCTCAAGGCCCCGCTGACGGAGTCTTTAAAGGTACACGCGCTTTTCTGCGACTTAAATATCCAATCATCATTACTCTTATCTGCATTCTGCTAGGATTACAGCGGAATAAAAGCAGCGAAGCGAAATCCTTTTATGGTAGGCACAGGAGGGAGTGGCTTAAATTCCCAGGTCTCACTACCCCTCCTCTACTCTCATTTCCTCCCACTCCCACGCTCTTTTCATTCGAGAAGAAACGTAGCGGATCGAATTCCTCCTATCTCAGCATCCTTACTTCTCGCGGACGTTTCCGTCTCGCGAGATGCAGGATTTCGCGTCTTATATGTCGCTCTCTTTACTAACCTAGCCGATGGTGAAAATCAGAGTAAGGGAGAGGAAAAAAATCAGAGGTTGCATCTTCATCTACACATGTACCTTTGGAGTCGTCTTTTGGCAGAGGATGCAAGAGCCATAAGTCCATTTTCCTAGACGGTACTGCCGCGTATCTTGCAAGAATAGAATAGAAAGGCCGAGGGCGAGATTGGGACTATACAGTCCGTTCTTACGTCTAACCCATTTAGTTTTAGTATAAATAAAAAAATAATAATAAAAAAGAGAGGGGAAAGAATGCATATAGCGGCGTGAAAAAGTTTCCTCTCCAGATGATATTGAACATTGAAAGTAAAAAATAGAAATGGAAGTTAAGAGGACACAAAAAAATTATCTATCTAAAGCTACTAAAAAATTATAATCGACAAAATGGTTCGTTAATTGTATTGAGGAGAATACACGGAGAAGGAATGCAAGGAGAAAAATAATCTTCGGAGCGGCCAGCGCTAGTTTCTATTTCCGTAATAATTCTCGCAATGCTTTTTCGTCTAATGTAACTGGACAACAGGTCACATAAGATCGTGTATTCTCAAATCTAATTGTAAGACGCACCCGCGTTTGGAAGTCATAGCTGGGGAAAATAATATAATGTTATTGTAATACTCGAGCTATGCTATTGGTAAAATAGGTGGCTGAGGGTTGTACTTACTCATTGTCAGTATCATGAAAGTGTATCGATAATGTGTACTTTAATAGAGCAAGGTGCCTTTATCAATTGTAGCCTGAGTTATAGTTAAAGTGAATTTTCTCCACCATACCTGATTTACGATAATATATTCTTATCGTGAATCAAAGACGCACTCGAATCAAATACGCATCCGAGTTTTGGAATCTAAAAAGAAAGGTTTCTCGTACTTTCGTAAATATACGGCATATACATACAAACGTTTTGACAGGGCGAAATGAAGACTTGGAAGTCTCATCTACCGTTTGATCAACTGGCAAAAATTCAACCTGTTGATATAAGATTGACAAATTATATAATTGGTACATTGAAAACTGGGCAGTTACGTAAAACCAGAAAAAAAATATAGAAGAAAGAATTGTTTCTATGGATTAGAATTACTGAAATACTGTGTGATTACAGGAAAATATTTCGACTGCTGAAGATCACGAATGAAGAGGAAGGGGGTACGTAAAGTATAGGGATGAAATAGGATAAAGAGATCATCAGTGACATAGAGAATAATAAAATTGCAAAATATTTCGACATAAATTTACATATTCGAAAAAGTATTGATTTCGTGTAGTATGATAAATATTTCGTTCATCAAGATATGGTAGCAGGATCCAAGAGCACAAAATCAGGGTACCACTTTGCTCTCGATTAGCGGTTCCAAATTATGTAAAGAGAAAAATTAATGAAATTGAAAATTTTAAAATTGCAAAATATTTCGACATAAATTTACATATTCGAAAAAGTATTGATTTCGTGTGGTATGATAAATATTTCGTTCGTCAAGATATGGTAGCAGGATCCAAGAGCACAAAATCAGGGTACCACTTTGCTCTCGATCAGCGGTTCCAAATTATGTAAAGAGAAAAATTAATGAAATTGAAAATTTTATTTCATATGATTTTCAAAGCTGGATGAAGTTGAACCATTTTGGAAGTCAAGGACTCCTTAATTTTCAAATAAATACGAGTAGTGCTTACTCTGAACTCTTGAATTTTAGTACACCAGTTATTTATTCCTAATGTTTACCGACTCTAAATAAAATGACAGTTTTGGTGAAGTTTTCCGTCTGTAGAGAAGCTTTGGAAACGCTGCTCTAGATGGTTTTAACTAGCGCGAAGTAACACAAGTCTCACCGCCTATTCTCTTTCTCCGAGTTTGCGTACTCTACCTTATCGGGAGATTTTTGCGCGTCGCTCGGGTATTGAAGGACTTTCTTTCCTCCCGAATTTTATGGCCAAGTCCCCTCATTCATCGCCCTTATCTTCTTTATCGCGTAACTTTTCCTTCGCTCCGCGACTTGTATCTCCGCTTATTTTTCCGCCAATCCCAACGGATCTCTTTATAATGCAACCGACTTCGGTCTCCCGCGCTTTTCAGAGTTTGTCCCTTATCTCGTCCCTCGCCTCGGGGCTATTCCGAAAGTGTAAATATCTTTAGAGACGCACTCTGGGAGCTTTTCTTCCGATACGTGTATCTCTCCAAGAAGTTCGCACTTTTTCTCCGCGGCTCGAGTTTCGCACGGAATGGGAGCAAAATAGATTCGCGCGACCTTGGCCCCGCAGCTTTTTTCGATAGTTTTATAACTCTGTCGGGAAGAGGATGATTTAGTGTGCCCAACTTTTATTACCAGTTCGGATTTTTCCGCGTAGCAAGTCTATCATTTATTTGAAGGAAAGACTTGCTGTTACCTGTTTGGAGTTGATTAATTGCTTAGGGAGATCCGGGGATAGGTTCTCGAAAGACGGTTTTTAAGTTCGAACTTTCGTTCCTTAAGAGTCAGTACTTTAATATTTGGCCAAGTGACATGGGGTTCCGAAGTTGCTGTTCTCGTAGCTTCCTGGATAGCCTAGTGGGCAGCGCGTTCTTTTTCAGCGAAAGCGGTCCCGGGTTCGATTCCGTCGGGGGCCAACATTAATTGACGCGAGGATGTATGACTGTTCCAAAAGTGGAAAGGATGGGTGTTCAGGGTACCCTTGAGGGAGAAACTGGGATTGGAGAGACCGACCGGTTAGAGTGCAATACATTCTTCTGTTCTCGTCCTTACATTATTTCGTTGTTCTGCACCACTTTCGTATGTTTTCCAGGGAAGAGGAGAATATTTGTAGGTAATAGTTAGAAGTTATTTCTTACGCGATATTTTTTCGCCGTGTTTTTCCATGTTTCGTCTGTGAATTGGAGAGGGACATTTAAATATAAACACTGGAAATACTTATTATATTTATTTCGTTAACATAGTACTTGGATTTGCATACTTTATTGGCGTAGGAATCGGAAGCAAGTTGAAAAACCTCTTGAAAAGTAGGCGATTAAAAACTAAAAACGGCTGAGAGCGTTCTTTAGTTCGGTAGCGTACAATTTTAGGTAGCGTTTCAATTTTTTTTCGTCCTCTTCTACTGAAATTAACTCCTTTTCCGACTCGATAGAATTTTTCGAAAATCTTCATACTTACCCGGTTACGGTGTTCCGATTGCAGAGAACTGGAGAGGGCTGCATCTATGCATTCACTAACCTCTTTAGTGCCTCCGTCGTGGATGTTTATTTCGTAGACGGTCGGTAATCGGATCTTAGGACAGGCTCTCGAAAGCCTCTGCTCACTTCTCTCGGCCGAGCAATATTCTCCCAAGTTGGACCACCGAGTCCTTATGGCGCACATATTAATGGCTCTTCTTTCCCGTTTAATTAAGCCTCCCTCCAGACTTTAGGGAATGTGAATTGGATGATATGGAAGACGGCGAGGAGAAAGATAGGAGCAAGTCTGCGGAGCTTTTTTAATTTTTCGCTTCTTCCCTAAGAGGTTCCCTCATATCATCCTCTTCAAAATGATTTGCATTCATGCATTTTCAGGAAAAAGTTTTTGATGCTTCACTCGTTAAACCCCGCGTCGAGGCTGAGCTGGATTAAATAAAGATTGGTGCTGCGTAAGATAAACTGTCGGCAAGGAAGTATGAATGGGAATTGGGGAAAAATGATGCTAATAAGTGTGTCTGCTTTATGGTGTTCGTTTTAGGACCGTGCAGTATGAATTACCGTGATCACGTTGACATTAGTCGTTCTTTTACTCGGATCAGTTTTGGTAATTAAATTTATAAACATAAAAAGAATTGTGGAACAGTTAAAAAATGCCAATTCATTATCAAAGGGTTTGTGTTGTCTGCAATGTTTATTATGCCAATACATTTAATTATAGTAGGCATAAAAAAACGTGAAGTAGCTGGAAAATATATTTGTTGTCCATGTCCTGAATGTAATATAAGATTTCAGAGCCATTCAGAAGTATTTAATCATTTAGCAACTTATCGTGAGGAAGATTTGTCTGTAGAGAACCATCAGTTTACAGACATGGTTGAATTTAATTCCTGCAAGAGTGACAGGAAGGCTCATGAACTGACTTTTTTGGATATCAATACTAATATATCGGTTTTTGCAATTCATAGAATTTATTCTAAAGTTTTTAAGAGTTAAAATCTGTTTCTTCTGTACAAGGAAATGTTTTGATGATGCCATTGAGAAAAGTAGTGAATTCAGAAACAGTAAATGCAAACATGCCATTCAATTAAGTAACTGAATGCAATATCTCAAAAAGTTATGAAAAAAATTCATACCAAACATGGAAGCAGGAAAATGAAACGTATCAAGCAATACTTGACTAAGCCCACAAATTAACCCCACTAAGTGCATTATTGAAATAAGTTATGCTCTTTATCAAATCTTGTTTCATAATTCTTAATATAACTGGGAAACTTTAGAATGAGTAAGTAAACAGTCTTTAAATGAAATTATGTTTTTGTTTTATTTCATTGCTTGGGGTAGATATAACTCCCTTTAGTGCCTTAAGGAACCATTTCATGAGCCTTATTCTTAAGTAAAGTTCTCATTATTTTGAGTTAAAAACTTACGTGCATATTTTTTCGATATACATACTTGCGGTATATTTCATAGTGAGATCTGGGTTCGCTATCGTAGTATTAAAAATCTCGCTCCGCATCTAATACTTTTTTCATAAATACAGAATCGGAAAAACTAACTTACCCACGGTGAATTTGCTGCGAATCTTGCGTTAATTCATCAGTGTGCCGTTGAGGGTTTAAAAGCACGTCATCGCCCTTCCCAAGGATGCTTGACTCGTTCCGTAATGAGAAAGTCTGATAAATAAACAAAAGGTAAAGTAGGGAAACGAAATACCGTTCTTTCCATTTATTTACAGACGCCGACGGTAGAAAATCTTTCTACATTCCTCAAATTTTGACTCTCAGCTCACATCCAAGATGTTGGGATTGCAAATAATTTAATCAAAATGCAATTATGTCCACGGAGAACGACTGATGAATCCAAAATTAGAGTCATTTGCTCTCGCATTCCGAATGCGAAGATTAAATACTGGTCGTCTTGAATATTCAAATAACGCTCGTTATCATTTAATGGGTTTTTCTGCGTGTCCGTTTATTCAAGACCCGAGTTCTTCTCGTTTATTATAATCCCTTCTATCTCACCTTGATATTCCCTTGTCCAAGCAGACCGCCGAAACACCCCTGACTGCGTATTTTTCGGTAAGGTTAAAGGGTCAAAGCCATTAAAAATAACAATAAGAAGATGACCGGTTATCTAACTCAACGAGCAAAAAATAGAGGTCGACTCAAAGCTTCGCAAAGCCCGTCTTTAGGAGAGTAAACCTTTCGAGAAATAGGGTTAATTTTTTCTCGTGCGATGAGGAAATCCTTTTTTCTCCCTAACGAAATGTATAAAGGAAAGAGGAAATGCTGAGATTAAGTGGGAAGGGGAATGGGGGGTATATGTAGGGCCGGAAGTCACGCAATGTAGAAGTTACGGAAGGTTAATATAATTTCTAGTGGGGTTTCTTCACTCTCTCTCCAATCGATACCCCTAAAAAAACCGTTACCAAATTGGACGAAAATGATTTATCCCTTTTTAAAAAATATCGCGAGCTCATATTCGAATTTTTCTCTCTCGCTGCTTTTCCCTCAGAACGAGCCTCGCTATCTTTTCCTACTCGGCGGTGGAACTGCTGGCGTGTCCGAGACCAAATCCCGTTACATTAGTTTTGGAATTATCTTCCGGTCGCTCTACTCTCCAATTATCGGATCATTCGTTACAATTAATCTGGAAAGATAAATATTGTCTCGTCTTTAAGATTTTTCCCAGCGGGTATTAATGCCGCGTAATCCGGATTTATTGCCATTTTTGGAGCGGCCCCTTTTGTCCCATTCCGCTGCGTTTTCATGCGGCGTATGCTTTATATTTTCACGCAATAAATACTATGATTTTGGAAGTCCTTGCATTAATACAGGGGAATCATTCTCTGTATTCCTAAGTTATGGTCTATCACTTTCACCAAAATTTGCAAGGGTGATTCACACATGCGTTAATCACTCGAAGCAGAATGGTTCATTGAGCCAAATTAAAACAGTGAGCGTAGAAACAAGGGGAATTTCGGCAATAAATTAAAAATGGAAGTTTGCAGAGTGTTTGAGGCATCGAATATCAACACGTTTAATCGAAAGGCCCTTTCTCGAATTCATCTGTCATTCTCACTCGTTTTTGATTCTATGCATCGTCCAATTCTGTCTTTTTACTACTATTGAAAAGGCTTCCATAGTTAGGAGTCCTAATTTTTGCAGCATCGTGTGAAATAAATGCAATTTTTTGTTGCAGTTAAGCTGGAGGTAAACATTTTTGAACCCCAGTCAGTTATTTTATGACTTACATTTTGAGCATATCTAAAGTAATTTAGCTGGGCTAGTTTTTATTCAATTGTAATATGGTATTTCAAAGCAATATCAGCATTACCTACTCTGAATTTCATAATATATTATTATTGCTTTTATAATATATTATTATTAATAATCTTATTTTATCTTGATGAAGTTCTTTTTTCTTTTCTTTAATTAAGTGACTCTGTGATACTATCAACTGGTTTAATTTTCCACCGTTTTCTTCAATTAAGTCTTTTATTAATGTTGTAATAACTTATAAATTTTCTTAGTATTCTTTAGATTTTGCGATTCATCCCTCTCACATATACGCAGAAATAGATAGCAATCATAGACATCATAACTTCCTGAATCTGGCTAGCTTCAGAAATGTACCTAATTACTCGTTCTATGATTGTATTTGTGTTATCCAAGCAATGTGGCCGAAAGATTCTTATTTTCCCTTAAAAATTCGTTTTTTGCAACCCTTAACTAACAGTCTCTTAAAAGATTGTTGGTCAAAAAATTGAAAAAAAGATTTAGTTTTTATCAATTGTTTTATTGCCATTCCAATCTACGCTCAAAAATTCGGTTTTAAACGGTTTTATTTCTTTTACCAGCCCATTAAACCGCCGGTGGAATAAAGTTTAAGAAATGCGAAATGTTGTATCGTGAGAAAATATGATCTTTATTACTTTACTTTTCAACGAAAGACTATTTGATTTTTCCGACTGCTAACATTAAATGAGTATGATAATGTCTTTTTTGCACGGAGTTCCGTAGTTTTTGCATGAACGACCTTCCAAAGGCATTTTCGAAATCGATGGGGATTATCTGTTTTCTGTTTACTCACTTCGCGTTGCTCTTTGGCTTTTAAAAGTATGAAATCGCATTTTAATTGCTTTTGTTCTTCCCATCTCGTGATCTCAGTCAACGGTTGCGTTAACGACCTTCACTCATTATTCACTGAACTGTTCTAATGAAGTCACACAAACATCCTGGTACTGATTTGGCATTATGTTTTCAGCTTTCCAAAGCCATTAATATTCTGCACTTAGGCATTCTGTTGTTTAAGACCAACCCAGGCGTAACTTTTACCCTGTAGTTTTCCTATCTTCGTATGATTTCCTGTATTTTTTTTGAAGTCCACATAACGTATTAATATATATTTTAAAGTTAGGAATATGCGAGTAAAAATTAATCGATATCTACTCTTTTCTCTTTACTCTTACTCGAAGTTTATCAACCGTTACTCAGATGCAAATCACATTTACCCTCTTAGCTTAAATTTACAATACCTGTGCTTGCACGTATTATATACACGTATTTTTGTTTTTTTTTAGTGGTAGTTTTAGGAACTGCTAATGATGATGCTAAAATTTCATTAAGATATCTATTAAGACATATGTTGCGTATTATAACATACCCCTAGAAACTTATGCTTTCCGCATATGTATTTATCTAGGTTTATAGGTTGTAAAACCCCTGCTTCGGGTCATGTTTAACGTGACGCATGGGAAGGTCGTTTAATTGAAGCCGATGCGGAAATTATGTTTCTCTACGACACAGGCAATCATTTCTCGTGTAAATTCCCGTGTTTATCCGATGTCGCATTAGTACATCCGAAGGCATGCCCTCGATATTTTCCCTCGCAGTATTTGCGGAGAGCAAATTATGTTTTAGCGTCGACCGCCGCAGGCAGTTAATAGCTTGGACCTATCGCCTGAGGTCCCGTTTTGATTCAAAACCGGAACCCCCGAGTTTGAGTAGAGGGGAATCAATATCGAAGCCGACAAAAGCGAAGTAACCTCTCACCAGCAGCAAGGACTAATATGTTCCTAATGGGCTGATGTTTGCACATTTCAATAAGGAACCTGTAGGAGGTTACATATCCAGGAGGGAAAATGGGCGAATAGTAGTTTAAAGGAGCGTTTCAGTGAGCATGGTGCACCAGAAATAGATTAGAAAGAACGCATAACCGTTTGTGTACGCGGATTATAGAGTTTGTGCATTGTCTGGGGCGCTATTCTCTTAATGGTCTATAGGAGATGGACGGCTCAGGGGAAGCTGAAGAAATCTACAGACGGAAGTGGCGGAGATTTTCCCATGAAATTTAAATGAAAGGGTAAGAAAGGTTTTTCGTGTCTTCGGTAGAAGTAAGCCCGGAGGAACCGGCTTCAGTGCATCTGCGAATGTTTCTTTTTGTCGTTCTGTTTTCTTTTTTTCAACTTTCCAGGTTAATTGAACTTTGCTTTCTTTTGGTTGCTGGAATTGTACTTCTGGTCTTTGGTTTCCCGCGAGCATAGACCAATGCTCAATTTAGCCTCTTTTCCACATTTAAATATTAAGAGTCTCTCTCTCTCATCAAACTCTTTCTTACTGGCTAGCTCTCTCTCCCCTTATATATACTTACATAAGTATGTATTTATATATAGTGGAGATCTTATTAAAGGCCTTCTTTGATCTTCCGCGATACGAAATTTCTTTTATGGTCTCTCTAATTTGCAATCTCTGCTCGTTGAAAGTTTTTCTGCATAATCTTCGGGAGGGGATTCGTTTACGCAATTTAATCAGCATACTGATGTTTTAAAATCTCTTGAGAGAGCTTTAATTCGTTGATGATCTCGGAGTTCCTAAAATTGAGCCTCGTAGTATTACGGAGAAATAATTTTAATTTTTTTTCGCAGTGAAATGTTTTTAACTGCTCAAAAACAATTTTACAAGTTTGTATTGCTAATTTTTTTAATAATTACTATTAAAAGTTTTCAAAATTTATTAAAAGGTACTATTAATAATAGTAATCTTTAGAAAACTGATTGTCTGCTAGTTTAGGTTGAAAACTACTGTGCCAACATCGCTTAGGAATTTCAGAGATAAATTTCCATGAAACAAAATTCATTGTTAATGTACCCTTCATTTTGGTAAAATTACAACAAGTGAAGTTATGGATAACATTCCTGAGTGTTGCTCCACAATTATGTGAGTAGTGTAATGGCATAAATCTCTCGCCATCTCTCATTACTTAATATTTTCTTACAAACTATAATGTTGTATAGCATCCATATTGTGTGGTATCTACTTACCTTACCTTTGTGAATATTTTCTCGAAGAGTTACTACGTTGGATACATTTTAATCTTTAGAAAAAATTGCAGATATACCTTCACAGTATATATTTTGAAAATTCATTGATCCCTTTTCATAGTTGATCAAATAATTCGAAATTCGAATAATAATAGCAATTAGCCATTTCTTTTAAAATTAATCGTGTAGCCAGCAGACTTCGATACGTTTCATTTAAAAGTTGACGAACATATGGATCTATGGGTACATAACCTTGACCCACTGAGGTGGATTTGAGAGTTTTTTTGATGGATTTAGGGAAGATACGAGTATATTCATATTTCTTACGTAAGACTTTTCGATCTTTTGTTCGAAAAGATGTTTGAATCGTTTTTGGTGGATAACATTACATTTCCTTCAATATTCTCTACAAGACGGAATAACCGAATGAGAGTGAAGGAGAAGAAAGCAAGCAGTTGTACAATACGCTCATTACTGGGATTACGCACATCTCTCTTCAATTAACCTACGCTGGAATGATTTTCAACCGAAATTCTTTCCCAAGTGCACCTAGAGGTAATCCGTTCTTTTTAAAGCGCCTTACTGATGGGGAATAACCATCAGCGGGTCAGAATATCTCCGTCTTAAAATATCGCGGAAAGGAATTCCCCTTTTTTCGCCCGTCTTTTGTCTTCCGTCGCAATTCGTGCCATCTCCTCCTCCCCTCTGTGCCCTCTTTTGTCTTTTAGTCACCCGGCGCTCCTTGTCCTCTTATATTCCACGTAATCCTTCACCCGACCTCCAAGCAATTCTTCTTCCAGGGCTCAAACCCTACTTCTCCGTAAAGCACGCCACTTTATAACCCTCTTTTTACCCACTTGTGGGCAGGGAAGGAGTGGGTTTTCCAGAGGGGGCCCAGCCCATAAAAACCTCTCTGGTAATTGGGGAGGTGGGGTATAAGGGGCACAGCATCCAATTACCACGCCCCCACAAACGTTGGCTTTTCATTCGGGAGGGGCTTGGTTCGCTCCTCGTTCGCCCTAACCAAACTCTCCGTGGTGACGGGAGGGTGATACGGGTTGACCTCTTGACCTCTTCCGCGAATGCGATAGAGGTGACGCCCATCTGTGAGGTGGGGAAGACGTCGCCCAGAGACGCCCTCCGCACGACATCGGAAAAAAGTCTCTTCCGGTGTTTTTTTTTCTTTTTTGCTCCCCGGCGTTTTTATTTTCGGCGCAGTGCATGCGGACTTAGAGCGGGATTATGGTCTCGCTGTTGCTGGGAGTTTTAAATGGGACGGCGCGGTCTGTCAAGTGTTTAAAACGGGGTGCAAAAAATAGGGGACGAATAAGCGGAGGTTTTTAAGCGGATAGCGGCGCTTGAGGTATGAATTACGCTCCGCGGAGAGCGTTGTCGGATATTGCTTTGAAATTTGGGGCGATATGGTCCGAGAATGGTGGGATTTGCTCCTTTTAGCCGGAAAGGATGTCGGGTAAATGTTTGGTCGCGTTTTCGGAGTTGAGCGTTTCTACTTTTCACTCTTCATCGGACAAATGCGTAAAAATGACGCAGGCGAATGTTTTTCTTCTGATAAGAAATAACACTTCGTAATTTCCACAGCAGATTTTTATTGACTAGTTTCTTCAACGAGTCGGCATCCTCTTTCTTTTAAAATGTGTGTCGAGTTCCACGAAGTCACGCTTGGACATATTAATTGTATTTAATGTATTTCCGTTATTATTTTCTTACCGGAACGAATTCATTTATTATTGTCAAATGCCTCGTAAATGCGAGTTTATATTTTTATCTTTTCCATTTAAGGTTAAGGTTGTTGAGGCAATTCAAACTTAGGGTTAGTATTGGAAAGTGGAAATAATATGAAAATAATGGTATTTTATGTCGGTAAGTATAGCTCGAATATTTTAATTGTCAATATACCTACTTATCGTGTGTTGCAATCAATAATGAATATAAATGTCAATAATGCAATGCTTAAATATCATTTCATAGTCACTTAACTGTTTCTCGATAGTATATCATGTTTACTAAAATCCACCTTTACGTAATTATATTAACATTTCAAGGAGTATTAATTAATAATGCTGAAACATTCCTGACAGAAAGAGATCCATGAAATGGGGTAACATCTACTTCTACGTAATACCATACAAGCCGCCTTTCCGCGAGATGCAGGGATTGCTCGCACCATGACTTGACTTCCCCAATCGATTACTTTCGCATTTACTTCGCGGAAAAAAATTAATTTTTGTAGCATTTAGTTCTAGAATCTACTTCCTTGATTTTTCTCGCAGAGCGGCTTACGTAACAGGGACACGTCATATCGGCTACTTCTTCTGAGAATGTACTTTCTATGAATTTGTATGTAAATTAAGAATTTTTTAATATTATTAAAGTAAGAAGAATATTGTGCTGAATTTCGTACTGCTGTTGTAGGACATTATTACAAAATTGAAATAAACCTAGCTGTCGTTCATAAGATTTGTGATGATCTTTCTAAATTCTGTTTGCTACGCAGCTACTATATTTTTTCCGAAAATGTTTCGCTCTAATTTCAGTAAATTAGTTTTTAAACCCTCTTTGTTAACAAGACTTATCTTTTACATCGTCCCCTTTCTGCGCATTTTATCAGCCGTCATAATTCAACCGTAAATACTGAGGCATCAAAGCTTCGAATTAATAACTTTCATCCTGCTAAAACCTGATCCACATCTAAGAGAATTATCTTTCTCATATCTGCTACGGAGAAAACAAAATGCTTTGCAGGGCCTTTTGCGTTCATTGGGAAAACTTTCGTTTGATATCCACCCGAAACGTCAACCACAACCGATGATAATTTCTGAAAAGAACGTTAAGTGGATTCTGACAAAGAGCTCGCTTAATAAAAGGGCTGTACATAAACCAATCGCATGGTAACGGTGCTAAAATGAAGCGATAGAAAATATCTCCTGGATTAACAGAATTTAAGTTAGCCCAGCTTAACTTGATACTATGGTCGAACGAAGAAGAATTTCAGTTTTAAATTATCGAGGTAGAATTATCAGAGTTTAAGGATTCTTTGTGTTATAGTGTAGAAGAATTTCATTATGGCTTTCTCTTCTGTGGAATTGAATAGCAAAGATAAGGGGAAAAGGGGAAAGACCTTGAACGGTAGGTTGTCTGTTTATTTTTCCTTTAAGCTTTTACAGTTTTCAGTAATATTCGGATAGATTATTTAAGAAACGTTTAATGCACGTCTTCTTTTAACTTATTCGAGGAGCTACATTTTAATGGCGTATCATAGAACGGAAATGTTGAAATCGTGCAGGGCATATGGACACGGACATTCTATGAGACCTGTGATGGAAGAGAGCCGGAAAGACTTGTTTCTGTTTCTTCTATTCGAACGAGATGAATGACTGCTGCGGCTTAGCCGAATAGGTGCTAATGTCTGCCAAAAGAGAAAATATATAGCACATAGTTCGTATGTTACGGAATAAGTTGCTAATTATGATTAAATGTAAATTATTAACGGCTTACTACACACTAGATCTCTCTTGCAAGTATATTTGCCATGATAATGATGTAAGTAAATGCATATGGGAACACCTTCGGATTAGGATTTTTCTCTCACAATTATACATGTTTTTCTTTGCTTATGGAAACGTTGAGTCACGAAACTATTGAGATCAGAGAAGATTTCAAAATGTGTCAGATATTTCATTAGGCATTATTAAGCTCTACCTGAACTTCAGCATTTATTATGAAAAGGAAAAATAAAATTACTGACCAGATTGTTAAATCGTAGAATGTGTAAAAATGCACATACCAAAGCTTATACACAAACCAAAGGTTTTTACGGACTAATTATTTTTAACCAAAGACATCTAAGGTGAAATGGAACGATTGAAGATAATATGGAGTTATGCATTCTGTTATATGGTAATTCATAATATAATATTATCGTTTCGATGTATGTTTACATGGTACATGGCTTCGAGTATTCGTCGCTATCCTATCTCAATTCTATGTACCCTTAAAAGGTGATGCTTTAATTAGGAACGTCATATTTTCAACTACTTGGATGTAATAATTTGAAACGTAGAAATCATTCGTATAATTTTAGTGAAGTAAAATATTCGTAAGTAATCTAAGCTTTTAGCACATTCAGTTGTACGTGAAAAAAGGCTTTGCTACGCTTAAGACAGATTTGAAGCTCCTTAGCAAAGAACACACATTCACAACTCTCCTTTTCATATCATCGATATCGATCTCGACCCTTTCGCTCCCTTCCTTTTACACGTCGTTCGCTCTTTCCAACGCGGATATTTTTTTCAACGGGATTAAACACGACATCATTTTTCCCTCCTCCCTTTCAGGATTACCTGGAAATTCCCATCCCATTACCGGCTTAGAAACAAACAAAATTTTCGCCATTCAGCCGAGAGACACTCCGTTTACTTTTTCAGGGGTCATTAAGAGAGGCTTTGAAAATCATCAGCCATGTTGAGTAATCGCAGCGATGGCGGGAGGACGCTCTCCGTCTGTAAGATGGAAAAGGATACGGAAAGGATCAAGGATCGAGGAGGAAAGCATAAGGAGTCAGGGAGAAAATTAAAAGGGTCGAGTGCGGGGAAAGGCTTAACGAGGGAAGTGGTAGATATTCAAAAGAAATCCTGGAATCGATACGCTCGCTCGTCCGAAAAACGCCAAAGATTCGGAGGAGTTTCGCAGGAAAGGTACGTACCCCACGAAGTGCATTGGGGGAATTCTGAAGAGGCGTCGAGGTAAATGAGTGAGAAAGAGGAAAGAACTTTGTCATTCCTCGTCCTTTATCCCCATCCACGCTTTTTTATTCCTTTTTAGATGAAAGTGAGGACAAACGAGGTCTCCGGGGTAAGAAAAAAGGAGTCTGCGGAAAAACGTGACGAAAGGAAGAATAATCGGAAAATACGGGCGTTAAGAAATAGATATGGGAGCGAGAGGGGATTAAAAAAACATATCTCAAAGACCTCTTGATGGGTAACAGGAACGTAAAGGGAGAAAGCGAAGAAAAGAACCCTTTTTCCTGTCGTGACGGCTTTCCAGGGGGAAAGGGTGAGGGATTTAATGGTTCTCCACCTATATCGATTATTCTCCGCTCGCGTGCACATGACTATGTATAAAGACGAAAAAATAAGGCATCGATTCCCCGCGTCCCTTTGTAAGCCGAGGGATTAATTAAATGTAAGTCGGGAGTGTGTATGGAAATCTGCGGTGATGGTGGAAACATGCGGAGTCCTTGTTGGATTTTTTTCCTTCGGTTTTACGGGGATATTTTGTCGCTCGAAAAGCTCGGAAAGTTTTCATTATTTCGGCCTCGCAATTCGTTTGTTTCTCAATTTACATTTGTTTTTCGGCTCTAAGATCTTACTTATTTTTTTCTCGCTGACAGGGTCAATTTTGAGAGGAGTAACTTCAAGTTTGCTACGAATTTTGTGAATTTAGTTTTCGTATTACTTATCGTGCTATTTACCTTCAAATTAATTATCACTACTATTACATTTAATCCTTGGAATTAATTATACTTTTTAATAGCTCTTCTATTTATAATAGGATTTGCGTCAGTCAATTAATGAAATTCATATTTAATGGATTGCGAATAAGTGTCGAGATATTTCTTAAACGTCATAACATTTCTAAGAGAAGATTCATATGGAAATATACTATTCAGAAGGATACCTATGCAGGTGTTTAGAGCCAAATTATTTTCTACAGTTTACAGGAATGAAATTAACATTCAGCTGCAAATCGACCTGCTATTGACCTGCTACTTATTCCATCACCGATAGATAGTGTTGCTGTAATCGTAATCAGTGTACCTATTTAATAAAATGCATGTACAAGATTGTCACAAAATTCCGCTTCCGCTTTGATCATGCCATCATCGTCAGTGCATTTCAGTTATGAATTAATAATCACTACATTTCATTCGTGAATTAATATGCCGCGATAGTCAAAGTTTAGAGGAAATATCATTGGAATAAAAAGTTAAGTTTTTAATCTTTTAAGTCTATTTAGAAAGTGGGAGACCTGGGTTCGATCCCCAGTCATGTCGCTATTTTTCACATTTGTTAATCACTTTGAAATGTACGGAAAGTGGAGTTGAGTTTACGGAAACATGGAGTTCCTTCAATTGATGTTCTCCACAGTGCAATCCGCGAACCAGTGATGATGCGATTCGTGATTAGCACATCAAATAAGCAAGAGTAAGTACCCTCTCCTTCATTTTGCCCAGAACAGGTATCCACTCCGAGTTCATTCTTTTCCTTCATCCTTAGAGAGACAATTGCTTAAAAAAATGGTTAGGTCTTTCTTATTCAAGCTCATATTAAGAGATTAATTTGCGAAGCACACCTGTATATAATATTCTACGAATATCTAATCAGATTGATCTCCAAGGTACCTCTTGGTTTATTAGCATACGTCCTTAATAAAAATATTTCTCAAGCGTTGGCTTGAATGTCACGGTAATGCTTGTAATTTGTAGAGCTCTCGACTGGTTTTAAAGATAAGGACCCGAGAGAGGAGGACGATTTGGCGTAATTACTCAATTTAGTATCCGCGACGCAAAAATGCGCTGAATCTTTAATTCACGCGCGGCGCGCGGCCAATTCATTCTCTTCAACTCCGTCGGTCTGGTTGCATAAGATTAAGGGTGATAATCGGTTCCATTTGAAGAAAGAGGGTGTTTGCTCATAGCGAGGATAGGCTCTCAGAGGATTAGAAGGAATGTGGCGAAAAAAAGACTTAACTAGGGGAAATTTTGCGGACAACGTTTCCTAAGCAATTCGTGAAAGTTTAATGCCGGCGGAGATAAGGTTACTCACCCGTCCTATCCTCCTCAACGTTCTTCTTTCGCACCATTATACTAGCGTCTTATATTTCAATCGCTCGTTTTAATCCGAGAGTCGCTTTCAATACTTTATATCTACATCTACATATGTACCCTTCAAGCTGCCTTTTAGTGTGTGGCAGGGGGTGCATGCACATTGACTCTCCTTTCGTAATCGGTTACTTTCGCGTATTGTTCGGGAAAAAATGAATTTTTGAATGGATTCGTTCTATTTTCTATCTCTCTGATTACCCTCTCAGTGTCAGAACGGCCTATGTAACATGGAGGACGCATTATATCGGCTATATCTTCAACGGAGGTACCTTCTCTGAAATTATATAGTAAATTCATCCATTTTTAAATATTTTATCTTCTAGAGATTGCTATCCTTCGTCCTGAAGCATTTGTGTAACGCTCACTGGTTTGCCGTGATTTTGTTTTAGAAAGCTTATCGCCTTTCGCTGTACTTTTTCTAATTCTCTAATGCAACACTTTTCTGCAGGATCCCATACACTACACGCATATTCCAGGTGAGGCTAACATCGCTCACGTAATCGTAATTTGCTATATACTTTCCTCCTATATACGTTGATGTGAGAGACGAAGATCACCTTCTTTATTGCACATTTTGAATGTTCGTTCATGCCTTTATTTCTGTCCTCGCGCTCTCTTGCCTGTTTTGTAAACACAAAGAATAGTTTTTTTTGCGAATTTGCGAAAGGTTGTAGCTGCGCTCCATTTCTCTTCCGTCTCATTTTTCTCTATCTTAATAATGCCGAGCTTGTAAGCACTTCATCCTTACTTATGCTTTTTTCGTCCTCATCCTCTGCTCTCGCCGTCATCTTCAGAGATCCCTCTCGCTTTATTTTTACCCTCGCCTTTTGTAATTATTTTTATCCACGACCTTGGTGAGAGAGCTTACTCAAATATTTTTTTGCCCCCTTTCTTTCGAACCCTTCCTCTCCGTGGAATGTTTCTTTCTTCACCATTTTCTCGTTTGTTCTATTTATTCATTCTGAATCTTACCTGTTCATTCTTTCGGTCGCTCCATCTCGGCTTTCTCCCTTTGTCAAGGAAATTGTTTGAGTCCTTAATGAAAGGACTGTTCGTAATGCGTCAAGAGTGTCAGGACCAAAGGAGAAGAGGGAGAAGTGACCGAAGGGGGTAGCTAAAAATGTCACTCCATCTCTAGAATGGAAATGCATCTACTTATTCCTCCCTTTTGCTAACTACTGCTGAACTGAAAACACACACACACTCATTTTCTCTCGTATTCTACGTGGACCACTTACTCCCACACTTAGAGCTGTCCGACTCCTCGCACATTGAGACTCCGAGCTTAGCGGGGGAGGCATCCCCGAGTGCGTCTAAAGTAGCCGGGTGCGGTCTTTCTCTCGTTATTTTTTTCATTTCCTTCCTGAGCATGTTGGAGGGAAATAAGGTTCTGAAAGGATGCCTGAAATTCAATTTTTTTGAAGAGCCTAGCAAACGTTGAGTGCGGGCAATTCTCTTTCTTATGGAGATTACTGAGGCGAAAGGTTATACGGAGACATGCCTCTGTTCCATTCTGCCGTACGTAATAGTTTCGCAAGAGTTTTCAGAGGGAATGCAAGAATTGCAGCAGTACAAAAAGAATTTCAAATGGGAATATTTAAGCTCTAGAAGTTAAGTATTCGTGGCTTGAAATTCTCGTACATTTTCATAAGACTCAGTCAGTTATTAGTTGGAGATTTTCACAAACACGTGTACGGTGTCCTAATGTCAATACAATTATATCCAAGAAGTATTATTTTTCGTTCGTTAGTAGAAGCTTAGGTTAAAAAAAATTACAAGGTTTATAGAATTTTTCCTTTATGAGTGACTTTAATCCAATGTCTATTTTGAATATATTTCACTTTGGATACATTACACAACTATCGGTGTAAATGGATGGATATTCGTCAGGGTAAAAATGACCCATCAGAATGCTTAATGTAGTTGCCATTGATTATTCCGTTCACATATTTCAGTTTGATTAGGCGCCGTTGTGAAGTCGACATTGGTAGTTAGCGTGCATGTACTTAGTAAATATTTATCTGGTAAAGGATCTGGGCGCTGCGCAGTGGCCTGGATTGTATTGTTCCTCTTAGGCAATTTTCATTTGGATATCCAATTTCTACGTTGGAAAATTCAAATCTAAACATCCATCAGAACTGTCTAAATTGGTTACCTATGCTTGATGTAACAATACAGCTCGCAAGGTTTATTAAAATCTTCAAACTGATGTCGAAACAGATAAAGAGATATCTCGGCTGAAAAGATAAGTCGTCCCTGAGTCATATTCGTTTGCCGACGTACTGTCTTCCATTTTCTGCTTAATTCTAAAACATTTAAAAACAGTATCGAATATCCACCTTTTTCTTTTGACCGTAATAACTTTCCAGTGGTCTTTTGAATTTTTGTGGGCGCGTAAATGAGCGAACATCCTACAAAACAGTTGCAATCCTAACACGTATTGGTTACCCGAATCCGGAAAAGAGGGAATATTAATCTTTGTTATCTGAGTAAATCCTTAGGTTAGGTATTACTGAATCTTATCTAAGTGATATTTTGATGCTTGTTATTATTATTCTTGTACGCTCCTTTGAGTCAGGAGATATTCTAAACTATTTTTTATATATTTTCCTATGAATAAGCTTGTCGTTATCATTAAGGGTACCTAACCAAAGCAAAAATTGGTTTGTTTCGACTCTTCAAGTCTTCCTTTCCCTTGCTAATCGTTTGAACCCTTCTTCATTTGTAACATTTACCACCACCTGTCTGTTGTAATTCAACCAGCGTCTTCATCCATCATTCCTTCAAATGCACAGTTCAGGAAACTGCATTGCCTTTGATTTTTCTCTCAAAGTCTCCCGAATGGCTTAGAGATTTGCTCTATTTAATATTTTCTTCTTCATATGAATATTTCCCTTACCCATTTTATATTCGAAACTCTGTCTTAGAACTATTATGTTATGTAAAATTTTCATTAAAAAAGTATCTCTATGGATTTTTATAAAAGGGAAAATAGATAGATTAGACAGGAGAGAGCAATATAATTTGTAAATACACATTTTGTATTAGTATTAGTATTGTTAAAAGTGCTTCGACAGCTAAGGTCATTTCGCACGTAGGCCCCCACCGGGTATCGAACTCGGGATCGCTTTCATCGAAGTCGAACGCGTTGCCCACTTGGCTATCCGGGAGCCCCATACTTTTTGTATATACTGTAAATATGGCTTCTGCATGTAATATATAAGGTGTATGTTAATTTTTCTATAGTTTTGAGTTGACGTGGAAGAGGTTAAGGCTGCCATTTGACGTTAGACATATTGCAGCAAAATTTAAATTAATAAATATTAATATCCCTCGGCTACAGATATATCACCGTTGAAGAGGAGTTGATGTGGGCTCTGCCGCGAAAGAGATATGATTCATCCCTGAGAGAGTTATTTTTAGACAGACAAGGCACCCATCGATTTCCCCAGCGCCGAATTGGAAGAAAAACTGATAAAACGCCGCCTCTCTCTCGTATATAGAGTACAGAGTGAATTAGTCGACTCCAATCATCTCAAACAAAATTTCCCCTCCCCTCGGTAATAACTCGTAATTGAAGCACCCTTTTACACAAGGGGTGAAAAAGTTCGCACTTTGGCATCCGCGTTATAATTTCGCCCACCAAAATGTATGAAAAGAGGCAGTTTCCCCCGTTTACAAAGTTTTTTTCCTCCTAACCGCGCCATCGGAACCCCCAACTCCTGCTATTTTCCTATCCACCGTTTACTCCATATCCTGCGCTGCCAGCTCACTTGCTTTCTATCCCCACCACCCGCGATTCTTTTTTTATTTAAACTTTCATTTCCGAAATTGATGACGGGGTTTTCGCTCTCTCCTCCCCCGTCCTGTTTTATAGTCCCATTAATACCTAACCGGTTTCCATTACGGCGGATTTTCTCTCCTTTCTTTTTATCTCTCGAACATTCTCCCTTTCTCATCGTAAGCTCTTTTTTATTCCGGCTTTCCCCTCTTCTTGATTCACTCTCAGTACTTGTCGTTATGCTTCCGCCTCTTTTTTTATCTTTCCTTCCCCCTCTTTCAGCCGCGTTCATGACCTTACTGTTATTGCTATCCATTTCATCTCCTGCTTATTAATTCTATTATCCACTTCTTAGGCATGCAGCGTATGGCGTGATCCTTGCGTTTTGTTTTATTGTTTGGTCAGCGCTATGGAGTTTTGCATTGAAGAGAACAGGATATTGCGTTTTTGCTGTACATACCAGATAAATTTTCAGTGTTTTCGATATTTTTTGCTCTTTCATCCCACCCCACTCCTCTAACTCTAATAATCATATGAACTGGTGTATAGAATACAGCGGCAGTAATAAGAAAAATATAATTTTACTATTACTGTTTTCACAAGGGAAAGGGTTTATGTGACCTAGGAAAATTCAGAAGGAGAAATGAATATGGAAAAAGGTGAGATAGGTCAATGGATAGAGCAAAATATCAACAATTGGGAGACCCGGGTTCGAGTCCCGCTCCCAATAGACTTTTTTCATGTCCGTTTCTCCTTGGGAATATTACTGTTTTGTTCTCTATTTTTCTTTCAGACTGCAGCCAACGAACGTTTTCTTTGTCGTACCACCGATTTTGAATCGATATCCTAGTTTTATTCTAAAAAACAGCACCCAGTATTTTTATCGGTTCTGTTTTATTTTCCCAAGTGCTATTGCAATTGCTGCCTTCCACTCTCTTTATACCATTTATAATGGCTTCCACATCCTCTCTGCTTCTCATCTACTTAGATGTACTTTTGTTACAGTCAGTATTAACTGTTTATTTATTTATTTAAATAATGCGTGGTTACACCAATCTCTTGCACCTAAGATCAAAGAATTTTAAAAATGTTACCCCTTTTATTATTTTATTTTAAATTACCTCAGGCATTCATTAGGAAGCGTGCATTACGCTTAATGCACGCTTCTAATGCAGTGGAAGAACCTTAATATATTTACCCTAGAATTATACGAACCTGTTATCCGTAGCACTCAGACAGGCATAGTCAATTAATTAGTTGACTACGGCAACTAACGGAGCTTCGCCAATCACAGAAATCCTTGGATGGTGTGACGCACTAACGCACGTAATTTCTAATCGCAAAAGGCGTAATCTGTGGAGGAAATAGGAACAGGGACTGTATTTGACGATAGTGACTTTCCTGCGGGACGTTAAGCTCTCAACCTATATTTGTAATCCCGTCCAAGAGCTCAGTTTATAGCGCGATTACGGAAGATTTATGTTCTAAGCTTATCAAATCCATCCTCTCCTCCTTTATTCCCTCGCAATCGGTCCACGTTCCGTTTGTCTTTCCTTTCTCAGCACCTCTTTCATTCTTTTCCCCTTTCACATCATCGCAGAGCAGATATCCGTAATTCTATTCCGCATCTCCATTCCACCTGCCGATTTAGCACTTTTGCCTCCCTCTCGTACTCATTTGCAGCCATCTCTCTCCGCCATTGCATCCCTTTTCCATTCGCCCTTTCACGGGCACTCCCTCCAATAAACCGAAGTATTTTTTCCTTCTTCCCGAATTGATGGCTTTTTACCCTTATTTTCGGAATAGGCGAAGGGAAAGGGTGTTAGGGAAGGGAGGTCGCAACCTCCGCTCGTCTCTCGTTTCCGATATTTCTTTCTACTCTATCTCTTCCTCTCAATGCTGATGCTGACAGGAATCCCCCCTCCAGAGCCCCAGCCCGCTCACCTTTCACCGATTTTCTCTTTGATTCACGCTCGTCTCCCGTCTCACTGTTACTCTAAAACCTGTCGGTGGGTAGCCGCCATTTCCCTTTCTACTTTTATCTAGTTCGATTGCGCTCCGGGGAGGAGGTTTTGGTTTTTATCCCTCTTTTTCCGGATCCGCTGCTTCCTTCCCGCTATGCCCTCCACTCTTTATCCTCCCGTCTTCGGAGGGGTTCCGTTTTGATGGATAGTTCAACGATCGGTTCGGGTTACTTCTTAGGCGACGAGTTTGTTTGCGTGTTCCATTATTTGAGTGGCAAAGGAAGATCTCAGACTGTTCAAGTGAAATTTCTCTTAGTTTTTGTCGTGATTTTGGTCTTAAGTTTTGGGGCAGTTTCATACAGTGATCCAGCAACCGCCTCAGAATGCATAAACTTGGGACGTTAATAATTAAATACCAAAAAATATTATTACATCAGAACTTATATAACTTACTTTTATAACTTTAATATCCTCCTCCTGGACTCTCTAGGATCTTCACGCGCCATTCAATTATATAAAAAGGCGAAAACATAGTGATATTGTACATGAAAAGAACGCTAAAAAGTTTATATTAATTTGAAACTATTCGGAATAAGACATTACTGTAAGATTCTTATTGATCAAACTTAAAATCATTGCGATGACATCGTGATCCCTTTAGCGGCAGTGACATTTTCTCATATCTGATATACATTTTTATAAGTGCTGGGAATAATGACTTTCCTTAGAAAGGATATTCATAATCAAGGCTTTTATCACCTGAAAATTACTAAAACCTCAGTGCAATAAGTAAACTTTTTAGTGAGTTTTCGAAAAATCATATTTTTTTGGCGATTGTTCCAGAAATTATCTCATTGACAAAATTCTACGTTATGAGAATAGAAGCACGACCTCATGAAAAAATATTAGCTTGCTAAATTGTGTAATTACTGTTTCATTGGTGAATTGCGTTTCAGCGTAGGCAACTCACCATTAGAATTTAATGCCCGTAAAAGGAAAAAAAATCTTCATAATAAATCGCTATTTTCCTATATTTACAGTGATTAATTGCTTACGTGACGGCATCTCGCTCGCTGCTGTAAAAATTAAAGCCCATAAAATTGCCTTGCTTTGCGCATGGCTTCCTGACTGGAAAATTTGAAATGACCCGAACGTTTGAAAATAAATAGGTCAGAGAGGGGTATAAAATGGCAAATTATAACAGCAGTGATATTATTCCATTTCAGGAGGCTTATTGTCAAATTCTTCCTGCGGTCCGATGCAATTTCCAACCGACTTTACCTGTCATTACTCTAGACTCATTTTCGCCGCGCCATAACCGTTTTCATACCTCGGTACATGTCATATCGTTTATAAAACGAAGCGCTCCGGAATATAAACAAGGACGAATAGGCGCTCTTTTACCGGAACAAATACCAATGCCGGGCTTCATGACGCTCAATGCAATAGCAAACTAAAGAACTCCGCCTGCCTGCCGTAAAAAAGGGGAAAACCGCTTATAATTTTCCTTAATTGTTCTCGGGGGTTTGTTTTGCGGAGAAAATCCTCCCGTCGCTCCGAACTCTTTCAGAACAAAAACAAAACGAAAATGAGCACGAAGAGGATTTTAAAATGTCAAGTTTTTCTTTCTTTCGAAAATTTCCACCTAGCGTAACCGCGGATTTTTTACATTTCCTTTTTTGCAATTTCATAGAAAAACACTCCTCCCTTATCTAATTATCCCTAGCAAATAGTGCGTGCGAACTTGAGCATCCATTTTCGGCCCTATTGTTCCTCATCCACCCACCAGGGGCGTTTCGTCGAAGACTCTGTTAGTCAGCCCGCGATCCGCTTCATTTCTACCCCGCTCCCCGTCATCATCACCCTTGTCTATTCCCGGTCTAATTAATTAAGAGTCGATGAGCACGTTTCATTCTTGCGGTGTCGCTTCACTCCGCGGAACGGGCGGGAAGCGAACAGCCATTATGGAAATGGGGGTTAAGCGTGGGCGGGGTGGTGCATGCCTCGCTAAAGGCGGTGACGCGATACGCTTTTTATTCTTCCACCGCCACTCTTCTCGGCTAAAAGGCAGATCCCAAGCGCCCGAAACGCAAACCGCAAATATTGTCCCTCCTAGTGGAGAGGGAGGGAAAGAGGTCACGGGAAGAGCGATACGATTAATATCGATAAAATATGGAAAGAATTTAGAGGGCGCCATTGATTTCTATTTGTCTTCTGCGTGAGTGAAATTACCTGAGCTGAATGTTCGGTGCGAAAGAGCATCAAAATACGAAGGGAAAAATCTCTCTTTATCCCGTTACCAGTGTTTAGCTCCGCGAGAGTTACGAGGGAGATATTTATGCTCGCGCTATTCGAAATATAGTGGGATTATTGTTTTCCCTGTGTCGAATGATGCGATAATTAAATGGGAAGAATACGGAATTAGTGAGAGAGGATTATAGAGTGTTACCACTGTTAGTTACTCATACCCTTAGGGAAATTGTAGATGCATTAAATAAACCTAATTACTCGTCGCAACAATGAAGACAGGAAGGAACATTTTCAAGTGAAGCTAGGAATAACTTTTTTGAACGGGTGAAAGATTTCTGCTATTTGGTAGCGAGTTCAGAGGGGGAAGTATCAGTAGAAAAATAGTAATCAAAAGAGATGAAGCCAAGAGAGCTCTCTCCGAAAAAAAACAATTACTGTCAGTGAAGTATGCAAGCAAGGATACCAGGAAACAGTTCGTAACATATGTATGAAGTATAACTTTTTATGGTCGTGGAACTTGGACTAGAACTTCATCAGAAATGAGAAGAAGCGATGAAGACCGCCAAAACCAATCATCTAATTATTGGACCAATTGTGATAAATTTTCAGAGTTAAGTAATGCAGAAAAATGATTTAAAACTAAAGATTCCGATTCTAGAATGTAGAAGGCACTTTGTGCAAATCAATCTAGAAATATCCACTTCACTCTAAGTTTGACAGTTTCCATTCGATATGGCCTATTACAATTGTCTGATTTATCTGATTAGAAATCGGTACAAGGATAATTGTCACTTTTCTTCAGTGAATTACAATTCTATGGTAATACTTATATATAAGGAATATAAGCCATTTAATGCTTCGGAAACAAAATCTAAATCATCAACATCTTATCATGCTTCCGTTTAAGAAGCCTCGAATATGATGCATTTACGAACATCTTGCACCAAACGTTGGTATTAACACGTTCACTGCGGATATCTCAATTTCCAATGCATTCATCACTCCAACGGTGGAGTGATCAGCTGTGAACGTGTAAATATAAAGATTTTCCTCGTTAAAAGAGACTTACTTTAGCAAATAGAATACCAAATCGAGCATCAGATTATGTGCTACTGTTACGTTTTCACATTTCACATTTTAATGAAATTCTTGTTGATAGTAGTAGAAGCGGACGAAAAATTAATGAATTTCCGGCCTTTTTCGTTATATTTGAGTGCAAATGGGCAGAATAGGCGTGAAAAAAATTTCAGGAAACGACGGTTTAATTGATCCTCGTTTTTTTCCCGGAAATCATTTTACCTTAATCATTCATCGCTGTACGAAGGGCCGGAAATTTCGTATAACAAGGGAATTCCACGCCGTTGGTCATAATGATGAAAGAACGATGCTCGGCCATGCAAGAACTCGATAAGGATAAAAATATTCCCGGGACGGATTATGATCGGGGATTAATGGGAATCCTCACACTTGTGGATCGCATCAATCCGTCTCCGATACGAGAGAGACAGAAATTGGAGGATGAGTGAAAAGATAAATCGTCTCCGAGAAACATTAATACCTCGGGTGAGAAAAAGCGGACGTGAGAAATGATAAATAACGCGATAAAAGGAGGGAAGGGGGAAATCGAATGGGAAGAACGTGGAAGGTGTCTGTGTGTACAGCATTTAGAACGGAGGCAAATTTAATCCTCATACCCTCGCTTTATTATTCTCCAAAAGATTTGGAGAGGGAATAAGGAATATTATACTAGAAGTGGAGAGGTATATATTTGTGAGGTAGAAATACCGAATTTTTTAAGGGTGCCACTCCGAAGTGAGGGATAAAGAGGCAGTTTTGAGTGGAATAAAGATTTATATCTTCGCTGAAAAACTATGGAATTTCATATAAAATTTGAACATATCTCGGCGTTTTAAATGACTCATGCCATTAGAATAAACGAGAAAGATGGAGACGTATTTGTGTACATTACCCATACAGTAATCTATAAGGAAAAGGAACACGGCTGTGGTAAGATATTATAGTTCGGAAAAAGCTCCAAAAAGCCGCTGTTTGCAAGCAAACTAACCGTTGGAAAATTCCAACCAGCGGGGTATAGGGGTCTCCGTGGTCGCGTTTTGCAAGTATTCTTCTCAGCACATATTCCGGCAACTATTTGCCATCTTTAGTAGAGAAGTTAACTGTAATATTTTCTTCTCCTTATGTGTAAATTATCTTCCCTCCCGAATATGGCAACGTAGTTCCCTTAATATGTATTGAGAACGATTCTTGCAAAGCGTGACCACGTAGGACCTAACCCTAGCTTGTTGGAACTCTCCCTAACAGTTAGTTTGCTTGCAAACGGCTTTTTGGAGCTTTTCTCAAACTCTAATATTCAGACTGGAAGTAGGTTAATACTCCTACTTACAATTCATTAACTACGAAAAGCTATAGAGAGAGAACTACGATAATTGAGGAGTGAGGTATATTTCGTAGAAAATTTCTTTCATAAAGTCGCATCGAAATTAAGGATAAAGGAACAGTTTAAAGTGGAGTGTAGTTTTCTCTTAGATTCGATGAATATGGAATTAATTCTATTATTCTACTAATTCCTTTTGCTGCTCTCGTCGTTAAAAACATCTCATATCTTAAGAACAAACAATGAAATTATACGATATTAAAGAAGTTGGCTTGAACATAATCACACATTCATGCACCTCATTCTTATTAACTACATATTATATTTGTCCGTGCTAGTTTAGGTAGCACAGTGATCCCAAGAATAACATTTCTCATCGCATTTAATAAGGAGATACCTAAATTTATCCGGAAACCCAGCATCATTCATACCTCTGCATTATAACACCATTAACATTGGCTGAGACAAAAAAAAAACAAAAGAAACATTTAAATATAAAATCAACTAAAAGATTGATGAAAGGTATTCCATTCATCAAAGGGAAGTGTTTTAGGGAGTAAAAGAAGAAATGGGGAAGTGGGGAAGATTATACATCGGAAGGAAAGGAAGAGAAGAGGGTTGGGAAGTGTATTATATACGTTTTGAGATTCTGGATTGCTCTCTTTGTTACCGCAGAGAGCTGAGCAAAAGGGTTGTGGAAGGTGAGGGAGGAAGGAATAAAGGTTTTAAGGGGAAGGTCGCTCTTTCGCGGAAGCTCCGGAAATTCCAATTCCGGGAGGAGGCGGAGAAGGAGCTGCAAATATGAGAGTAGGAAGATATCTGGAACGACGTTTTAAAGCGAAAGACGGAAGAAATGGAAGGTTTAAGGTCGGAGGGCAAAAAAGCGACAGACTTCCCCTTGTCCCGTAGAGTGCTTCTGTAATGCCAAAAACAAGACGCAGGAAATTATTACGCCTAGAGACTCCTCGGGAATCTCGGGATTTCGACATTCCTTTTTGCGGCGGTGTCTCTTTGATGAATTACGGAAAGATTTCGAGGATTACAAACGCCGTCTATTTACCGCTTTCCTTTGCTTGTATTGTCTCGTATTTCCGTCCGTTTTCATTTAACAAGGAAATACGACGTTTTATTTGTTATTCTATCGTGAGTGACACTTTTCGCAGTTTTGTTGATACCTCGGCTTTAAGAGTAGTAACGAAGTCTCAGTAATGATATTTTGGGTAAAGATGCTGTTGCATATTCTCTGACTTGGATATCGGATAGCGATTGTTCATCAGAATAGGTACTCATGTTTGCGAGTGCGAGTGCGAGTGTTTTGCGAGTTAAAATTCACTCTCTCGCACCTCAGATGACCAGGATAAATGGATGCGGCCCATTTCTTCAAACTATAATGGAGTATGGTTGATTTTTTGCTTTGCTTTGTAGATAGTCGAGGATTTAGAAACCTATGAAAACAGTTTTCGGGTTTATAAGATTTTGCATAGCAAATATGATTTCAGAACCAATTCGTTATATCTCTGTATTAAAGACGTTTATCAGAACCATTTATTTTTAGTCTTTTACTCTTCAATTTCATTTGCTTAGCTGGTTAATTGTCTCCGTAATATCTGTAGTTCTTCCTATAACGGAGTCCAACTCTTGAATATAAATAATAAAGACTCTAATATTTAGAAACGAACTCGCAACATTTATTATGCCTCGATAATTAATTCTGATATTCAGGTGTATCTATTCGATCTGTGCCGAAACCGGTTAAAATATACACGTGTCAAAATATGTAACGTGATTTTTTATTCCTTCATATTCTTCTCTTTAAACTCTTTCTTGACTCACCCGAGATATCTTGTAGAAGAGAAGTGGTTTAAAACCCAGTTACGACCAAGATATTTCGTATTCAGGATTTTCTACTTTTATGACTAATTTTATTTTCAAACAAGTATCTCAATTTAGCTATCGAGCGTATTATGCTTGTGTAGCATGCTTTCTTTTATCTGTGTTCAATTTGTACGTCTCTTTTGTTTTACCGAACATGTGGATACACCATAAACAAGTTAAACATAAAGAAATATTTAAGTGAAACAATATTAAATAGCTATCCAAGGGGAAGAAAGATTTTCTCTTAGTTAAGTATAAGCACACCCATTACCAAATAATTAATACCCTTTTTTCCAAGTCCAGCTTACGAAAAACTTATCATGGAAAGGGTTAATGCCCACTTCAGCCTTAGGAATGGATTCTCTCTTGCATCCTCTCCTTATTTCCCATCTGCCATCACTCCTGCGCCCATATCTCCCTTTATATCACCGCAGCTTCTCGTTAATTGCGAGCATCCAACTGTGAAGTACGACCGGTTGCGGCATTCCGGGCGCTCTGGGCCCTCGGAGGTCGCCAGCGACGTTTGCGGCGTCCTTTTCCCCCGTGAAGGGAATCTGCGTCTGTTGGATGGATGCGCGACTTCCCTTGCGACATCCGAGTGTGTTTGCGCAGGAGGAGGCGAATCGAAGCGGAATGTATGCGGTCCGGACAAATGATGACTCGAAGGTAGAGGTTTCTCCTTGTTTTGTGTGGTTTAATACGCGACCCTCCGACTCGCTGGGCCAGATAAGTGACGTGGCTCTTCTTCCCTCGGAGACAGGCACGTAATCGCGAGTAGGACCCATAGCTGCAGGTCATGCGTGTATCAGATGCAGAAGGTCCGCCGAAATCCTTCCAATTAGGGCAATGACTCATACTGGATTGTCTTCCTCGACTCATGGAGCAATTTTCCGCTGTCAAGTAGGTCATGTCAAGATTTTTCTGTGGAATTGTGAGATTTGTGGGAATCCCATGCGCTATTAATGCATCCGGTAGCTTTCATTATTTTATAAACTTGGATTTAGGTGTGGGTTTTAGGGAAGTCTTAAATAAGTGAACAGCGGGTCTTAACGTTTTCAGGTGATTGCACTCTTTAAACTCTGAATATTGCAGGTTTTCAACGTTGGTCAAAAGAAATCTTTCAAAAAAATTCATATTATCCTGCGTTGCAATTATAATTGTAATTGAGGACTGCATGTTTTTATGTTTGATAAGTGATTCCTTGAGTACTTTGTGAAAGTAACGGAAAAATAGAAGAATGGTTTAATTTCGAAAGGAATTGCAATTACTATATAATGGACTGCAAACCATAGTCGAATTCTTCTCAACGCCATCAAAATAATGTCGATGCTATTAAAAATAAATCATTTCAGAAGTGTGTTATTCTGCATATCGTTAAGAGTTTTAATAAACATTAACAGTTATTCAGGTGTTTCAGAGAGCGTAACAAAATAAAATGATAATTTAGTGAATTAGATAGAATCCTAAGCTAAAAACCTGAGGTACTCTCATTATGACAAGAAGTGATTGCTAGGAAATCGAACTCTCATTATTTCATTTCTATAGAAAGGCATCCCATTTTAACAACTCTGTGAATAAAAGTGAAATTAATTTCACCCTGTAAATCTGATTTACTTTTCCATCAAATAATCAGCACTGACTTCATCACATTTAATTTAAATTAGCCAAAATCAGCGATTTAGTATTAAATTTAAAGGTATTCTGGTTGAAGCTAACATTTTCCTCGCGTTTTCAACCATTTCTAGGATATCCTATTAGCGCAGAATCTAATCAATGTTTCGTAGAGGGAGAGTTAGGGGAAGTATTCATTAAGTAAAAAATAATCGTTCGTCGTGGAAGGAAAACGGCCCGAAGGAAATGTTAAATTTTTACTTCACATTCGGTCTTTTCCGCTCTGGGCGCTATCTCCACGGCTCGTAACGGAAGTTAATTTCAAAGCTCGTAGCAGTCTATTTTCCTATATTTAACTCCCTGAGAAGGAAGTAGAACCCGTCTAAAAACTACTGCTCTTTGCCGAAAAAGAAGCACAGTGCCATTTAAATTTAACGCCCTCCACTTAAAAATCGAGGTGGATTCCGCGATATTCGGGAGAATATCGCGGAATTTTGTCCATATAACCGAAAGGAGTATTTAAGTTTGTACGTTTCCGAACGACGTCTAGGAGGGAGAATTCCGCTATACAGCATTCGAGTATATCCAGTTCCATTTGGTCTTCAACGGTCCTTCAAATAACCCCAGAGATGGAGGTGAATTATCGCTTCCAGTGCCTGAATAACGCGGTCTAATTAAACTGTTTCTTTTTAAACGACCTATTTCTTCCCGCGGGAGGAAGCAAAGTACCTTCTCGGCCAAGCTTTTATTTTCCTAAAAAAGTAATTCTGAGATTAAATCTTTTCCTCCAAAAACCGCTTCAGCCGAAGCGAGCAAATGCTCAACCTCAAGAATTACGATAGTTTCGTTTTATCTGGGATAATGGGTTCCGAGCACCTTGCATGCTCGTTGTATTCAGAATCACTTCATTTATAGGAAAGCTCTCACGTGATGCTACACTTTGGCAGGATTGAATTTAAACTAATTTTGCCTCGTTTTTATTTCTTTTAGGAGATATGGATGGTTCTTGGGAGCTTGGAAGGTTGAATTTTTCTGGAGGTAAAAGCAGGATATTGAACCGAAATTATTTATGTTCCTGTTTTCTTTCCGATTCAAAGAAAACACCGTACATCGGTTCAGTTCCAGTTTCGCTTTGGCATCTTCATTAATTCAGCTCAAAATTGTGGAGACACCCTGAGGATGGAGGCTTTGTTTCCGAAATGTTCATTGGGCCTTCCCAGAAATCGGTAATCCGGAGCTTCTCGCTTGTCTCTGAGGGCGAGTTCCGCTTGCCAAAAGACGGCTTACGGAGTGTTTTTAAACCTCTAAAACCTGCGATATTAAATAAAGAATCATAGTATTAACTCAGATATTCAAATATAAATGTTAATTAGATGGTTACAAGCCGGGGTGTAGTCAGTATTTGTCCATGGGGGGTTTAGAGCCGTGATGTAAACACTGCATTGACTACAATCAAGGGGAAGGAATTCATCCACTCAAAATCTCGTGACAATAGAAACTGATTTATTTTAACTTGCATACACTACGAATTTCCTGCGGAGTTTGTATGGTGTAAATGGTCGTAAGCTTTCGTTTATTTTTGTTTTTGTTTTGTTAGTTCTAATGAAGGGGTTTGAATTCCCAAAACCACCCTCTTGGCTACGCCTCTGGTAAGTCAACATTAGAGATGATTTTCGAGAATAACTATTGTTTCAACTTGCGATATATATATTCCAAAAACATCTAACGGTGTCCAGTTCAGTTTATGGTCAAGGATCTAATTTTCTCCGGTTCGGATTCAGTTTTTAAACAGGTTAAAAGAACGGTTTACTTCGGCTCCAACTCGGTGCTTCGAGTTAAAGTCTTCGAGGAAAAAATCAACAGCCCTTTTGTAGTCTCGCAGAGGGATTTTTTATTCGTAAAAGAATTGTAAAGTATCATGCGAAATTCATTTGGAACCTCTCGTTTTAAACTTTACGTCATTTCTCTTTCTTTACCAATGGAAGGCGCAGACTTTCCAAGATCCTCAGATCCTGTGACACATTCATTTTTCGTCAGTTTCATAAAGAATCCCGCCCTTAACGTATGGTTCAGACCTCGGGAAAGAAATTTGCCGGGTTAAGTTTCCGAGGGAAGGACTCTTGCTTTTTCGTACACGCATGCATATTTCATCGCAAAAAAAGTACACCATCTTTTTTGCGACCTCCTCTCTCGATAGGAGACCTTCCGACTCTCGCTTATCTATGAAACCCTTTCGCAGGGATTATTTCTTTTCTCTTTTTTCCATTCTTCATTGGTAGAATTGTACGGGCCTTTGTTTTGCTCCTCATTTATTAATTGCAAAACTAGCGTTCTTTCTCGCTTTCGTTTTCATTTCCCCTGGTGTTATTCTTTTTGAGGACGCTTTGACGCCTTAATCCGACACCCTGCAGTTTTTGTCAGAAACATAATTTAGAAACTGGGCTTTATTTCACATCTCCGGGTGCAATTTCTCAAGAGGACTTATCCTCCGTTTCCACTTAGATAATTTGAACCATTACGTGGCAATGATTAATCTTTCCTTCGGTTTTTGCTGCTGCCAAATTCCCTCAGAATTCAACTAACGGTACTTTCTCGCATTATCATTCAATTTTAGAGAAACAATGAAAATACGAATAGTACTTTTCTAAAATACTGTCTTTTTCCTCAAAGTTTGTTTGAAAGTACTCTTTGTAGTTCCGTTGTTTCTCTGATGTTTTCCACAAAATCTCGCCTGATACTGTGAAATTTATTCAATTTAAAATGTAATTTTAAGCGACATATGTTTCGTAGTATGTACTTATAAATGATGACCATCAATTATGTTATGGCGTGTAACTGAAAACTAATGATTCCTTCAAGCAATACATCTCCCTAAAAACAGTTTATAGAAAAGTTGTCTTCCAGACTTACTGTAAACCAATTTACCTTTCTTGCGGCGATCGGTATTCATAGAATTTCAGAGAAAATGTCAGAGCGGAAACGTTACAAAAATATTGTAGACTTGGAGAAGTATCATTTTAAGGAATTCTGCTTCCAAGAAACTGCAATCGAGTAAACGAGAGGAATTTAAAATTTGATGTAACTATGAGGAAATTTAGGATTACAGAAAAATTTACTTATTTCGGCGAGTTATTAATTCAGTGAACAGGTTCCAGAAATCCTCTATGAGCTAAACCTTTGCTCCCCTATTGAAACGGACCATAAGGAATCTACAGCCGTCCAACCGTCATTAAACACGGGCAATGCACACGATCCTAATAGTCCTCACGCTTCAGAAGATTTTCTTACGGAAAAATCCATCACGGTTCCCAGCTGAAGGCTCTGCTCGCACGGAAGCGAATGCACCATTAGCCTTTCTCAGGCCGCAAAACCTTCCATGCTGCTCCCTTGCGCCTGTGAGGCTGCCGTATATGCGAACCACCTCCACTTTAATCACAGTTCCGTCACGGAGCATTTACATCCTTCACCCATTTAACGTGCAAGTCCATTGAGATCCAGAAGCGCTCCCCTAAAAGGAGGATTCACTCCGCAGGATCCTCTCTTTCCGCCGAGAACATCGCGATGAGAAGTTCTCCATCTTCCATGCCGATGCTCAGACCTTTGTGATTAACGAGGTCCATACCTCTATCTCCCTCTCTTTCGCCCGAGAATAAATGAAGTTTTGAGCAAAGCCGGGGAATTTCCGCGAAGGACACGAGAGCAATCAGACGAAAGGAATTTTAACGGTGGTGCGAGTGAACAAATGAGCATCGGGAGGATAAAAAGCGCGAATCGGAATGCGAAACGGTGAGGGAATAAAAAAGAGCGGAGTTACGTAAGAAAGAGGGGCGAAATTGGCGTGAATGGGAGGGAAGAAGTGGCGGGAAAGGGTACAAAAAGGCGGGAAAATGTTATGCAGCGGAAGGCTGAAGATCTCATTGTACGGAAGAGAGAAAAGGGTCGGCGAATGGATTTTTGCTCGGAATTCATTGTTCAGAGGAGTAATTAAAAGTGTAAAATGTTTATTTTGCGTCTCCTTGTTTCATTATAACGAATGTGAGAGATAAATTATGACCATTTTTTCTCCACTGTGGGGTCATGAGGAAAAGGCCCTGTTTTTGTTGTCACGGTCGAAAAAAGCGCCAAGAATGGATTCTTTTTCGCTTTTACGACTATGATTCGGAAAGTAGAACGTGTACCTCTTTTGTTGTCGGTTTTGCTACACGAAGGATTTGTTTATTTGCGTAAACCGTGGCTGCGATTTCGAAATACTCCGTTATATCTTTTTTTGCGCGTCGGATGCTGAATTACGCGAGCTATATTTGTTGCGAAAATTGTGAATTGGGCCTTTTTTCTTTATGAATGTCCGCTTTGCTAGCTCTTTTACCTTTTCCACTAACTAAAAAATATAGGAGTTTCGCTGAAATAAACATAGAGAATATACCACATCTCGCGTTTATTGTATTCAAAAGCTCAGAGTATTGGGTATTTAAATAAGTTCACAAGGCTCCGACATAATTGTTTTATTTACTGGGACAGCGTACCCATATTCCTTTTTAAGGCAATTCCAGTGCTTATCTCAGCTTATCACTCTTATTTTGAATGGAATTATTCATTTAAACACTTTTCTCGTTTTCGGTAGCCGAGAAAGGAAGCGATTCAAATAAGTTTAATTTAATTTCCATGGAAACATTGATTTCAACGGGAAATGTTCATATTTTTTTCTTACTCCATTTCACGGCGATGTGTGAGTTCTGCCGTTAAGGTCGGTGGAGTGATTCCCCGCTTTGGGTGGCCGAGGTCCATTTTAAACGCCTTCGAAGAAAAGACGGGAGAGGTTCTCATATCTTCTTCGTCCCGATCTCAATTGGAAGCTACCCGGCTTCAAGCACAATGAGCCGCTGGCTAAACACTTTCATGGGTGTCAGGAAAGGCAAGCGGAGGTTGAGAATGGGAGGCGATATCCACCCTTTTGTTATCGCAGATCTCTGCCTTCCTCCTCACATCGTTCGGGCTTTCTCCACCCACTGCTTTCCACACTTCAGTCCAGTAGCAAATCCTTCCCCCTTTACTTCATGGACTCAGAATTGAATTCTTGTTGAGTAATAACGTATCCTGAGAATTCTTTGACAATTCCTTCCACTAATAAACCCACCATAAAAGGATTTGTAGGATAAAGTGAATCGTTTACGCAGGTAGGAAAAGATATAAATTTGATTTCACTTGGGATATTTATGAAGACATAATTATAGGCAGAATGTCAGTACTTGTTAGATTTGATAATGGCCGTAATAAGAAAATTAGTTGTAAATTTGTCGTTATGGTGATGAGATTAATACTAGTTTTCATGCCGGCTATTTTGCTGGAACAAGTGGAGATAACAACCGGATATCGTTTTTTAAATTCCATCCAAAATGCGTGTGGTAGAGAGCGCAACAATAAGTTGATCGTGCAGAAATTGGCATTTCACCAAATGATGGTTTTCAATTATTCATTGTACACGTGATCGGAAGAGAAATCAGATTGATTTAGTATCTTGTGACGTGTGCAGCAACAATCGATTGTAATCGAAGAGAGAATTTGCCCACATAATGAATGTAATATTTTACCCGATATTTGCAGCAGAATTTGAGTCGATAGGAACGGGAATTGATTAGTTAACTATAATATGAAGCAATTATGGCATTTTTGACTGTGCCTATTGTAAATTAACTCCACCGATTATCTATTTCCGTAATACTTTTAGTCAGTTACAGCGCCCCACTTTCCTGACCAATGCAGGCTTCGCTAAATTAATCTCGGAACTATTACCGCATCATTAAACTTATGCCACTCCGCTGGCGGAATTTAGTTCCCGATCCGTAATTGCGGATTAATCTCGTATCACTTAACATTTCGTGTCAGTATTTCCCCTTCGGGAGCGATGGAAATAATAAACGACGTTTTAATCCTCTTTGAGTCTTAATATGGCCTGTTTTTTTCATCCGCGACCCGTTTCGCGAAAAATTTCGCCGTTACCAATCCCCGCGGAAAATATTGGATTGGAAAATTTTTCGCATTATGAAAGGTTGCAAAAGTTCGCTGTTCAGAGTGAATCGCGTTTCCGTTCTTGATTTTTTCTAATACTTTTCGTCGGAGTGCTATTCAGTGCTAGCGTTTCGTTCAGACGATGAATCCTTCAAGTCGTCCAACAAACGCCAGGATGGAAATGAAGTCATATTGGGCTGTTTGCAGACCAACAAACATACATATATTCCCTTTTCTAGAGGGTTTTGGTGCTTATTGAGTGTACCTGGAGTGGGGAGATGGACTAGAAGGTGTGCCCGGGACCAATAGATTTTTCCTTCTCGGCCGGTAAACGTCCCCGTTTATTAGGGTGGCCACACATGTAGGCGTTTACAAGGAGGAGGAGGGTCAGAAATTGAGAAGGGTCACATCGAAATGGGTGATTAACGAAGTGGTCGCTTCGGCCCAATCCAAACTATTACCAATTTCTAATTAAAAGGGTGAAGTCAACCTGTTCCCGTGTTAAAATGCCATCGCTTTTGGATCATGTTCTTCATTTTCACCGTCTTTGGTTAGCGGATTTTAAATATCCTATGGTTCATCATTATTTAACATATGTAATGAAGAGCTATAATTTCAAATATAAACTGAATTATTTTTTTCATTCCCGCCATTTTTACTTACGGTCGTAAATACGGTTTTAAATGCGGTCGTAAATATCCGATCGTAGGTCAAGGACGCCTTAACTTATGAAGCAGGCAATGTCTCGGAAAAATCTCGCCGCCTGGTAGACTTGCAGTTCATGTAATTCTGTGATGTAATTAAGCATTAAGAGATGGTGCATCGCAGCGAATAAAAGCAATATTCTAAATATTAACATCCTGAGGAAGATAAAACTGAAAAAAATTTGGTTTACATCCAAAATTGCCCTCTAGGTATTATCGCCATCTAACTTTATACTGCTTGAGGACAAGTAGCGTTTACACTGCAATGTCTAAGAAAGACTCCATACTACAATAAACAATAAGATTTACATTCATATTCATAGGTATAGTATCATGGGTATTATCCAATAGGTTTCATAGGTATTTTTCAATACGTCTCAGTTGTCTGGAATTATTAACTTAATATTTTTATCGTTTCTTACGGTATACCATTGCAAAAATTCGATATAAAATAAAAATTGTTTATTCTCTTTAAACGCAAACTGTGCTCCTTAGCGACCTTGCCGCTTCATTTTAGCCTCTATTTTACGTTAGCGTAAACTCGAGAACTAATACGATTTACCTATCTCTGAATAAAGTATTTCTCTTTAAAATAGTTCTGAAGATTTAGAGGGTTAAAACGTACTTTTGCAAGCGGAACTTTTACTAAGAGACAAAGGGGAGCTCCAATTCTGGTATACAGATTTCTGGGAAGTCCCAATGATCATTTCGGAGACAAAGACTCCATCATCAGGAGATCTCCCCTTTTTAAGACTTTTAAATCTACATCTACATAAATACCCTGCAAGCCGCCTTACGGCGTGTGGCAGGGGGTGAAAACACCGGGCGTTCGGACTATTTTTTTTAGCCTATTATTATCATGTATAGTTCGCGGAAAGAATGAATTCTTGAAACGACTCGTCCTAGCATCTATTTCTCTTATTTTGCGCTCATTGTCGGATCGTCCAAGGTAGCAGGGAGGTATCATAATATCTACTATATCTTCCGCAAATTTCTTTCCCTAAATTGATCAAGCAATCGAAATCTAGCTTCTAGTCTCCTATCTTTTAAGGATTCCCAACCTGCATCTGACAGCATTTTGGTAACGCTTGCTTTTTTATCGTAGCACTTCTTAACAAAACCTATCGCTTTCCGTTGCACTTTCTCGAGTTCACGGATGCATGTTTCGTCTGCCGGATCCCATATACTTGATGCAAATTCAAGATGAGGCCTAACCAACGCAAAATAACATCGTTCTCTAACTTTTTCGTCACATTTACCGACAATACGCCTAATGAAACCGAGTTTTCTAGATGCTTTAGAATCTTTTCTAGTTGCTTTCTAGTTGCTTTAAATGAATCAAACTCGTGTACCTGTCGCCAAGATTTCGTATATACATATTTCTTTTGTAATTGAGTTTCGCTCGTGTAGCTTTTAACACGCTAACTGCAGATCACTTCACCATTGGGGTGATAAATACATTGGAAATGGATGTATCCGTAATTAATGTGTTAATCTTCTCTTTTTATCTCATGCTACTTTTAACTGTTCCTAGATTAATTTCTAGAATTTTAGATACGCGTAGCTTAAGAGAATTCTTTCAAATCGTGCATTCAGAGTACCTATGGGAAAACGCAGTTCGGACGGCAATGAATATAATTCTGGAAATAATCATCTTCTCAATCCAGGCCTTTATTTTTAGAAGTTAATGTTCCTCATTTGAAATCAGATCAAAATTAATGTCAGCGATAAAAGTCCGGTAATGAAAGCAAACAGGCAGGAAACAAGGTCTGCTATCGTTCAGCCCCATACATCTTCCATTTTCCCTAGTCATTTGCTATTTAAAGAGAATTCAATTCCTGTTAGCTGTTTTAGGAGGGGTTGGAACGTAGTTAAACCTCGCGACATGATAACCGAGTAGAAATTTCAGAGGTTAAGGGGCGAGCGCAATTAAGCCGCTATCATCGAATATTCCGATGCCCTTTTAATTTCAGCGGGAAATCTCATTCACGAGACGTCCGTCAGATATCTCGTATTCGACGCCTTCCTAAAATGAAAAGCTCCTCTCCAATCATCTCAGTGGATGAGCTGATTTAAGTAGCGGAGCTGACTCCGGATGTGAAAAAAGTCGACTGAGAGTCTCGAGAAGGACTGCGATTCCAATGCGGTATTTCCTTCGCGGCAGTACAGGATTATGATTCCTCAGTTCCGGGATAGAAAATTAATGTGCTTTGGGGAACATAGCGGTGCTTCAGTTAACGAAGATAATTTGCTCTCTAATTATATTGGTCTACCAAAAACTTCCTTGGCGGAAATAGTTTGACAAATCTAAAATACTTGTGAAAACGTCACAAAAGGAACTGTTTTTTTTATGCAGTGAGTGTGATATATGTATGAGTGGCAAAATCAGATATACGGGTCATATTTTATTTTGTCGTTTTTTCTTATGTACGCAAAATTCACGTGAATCCAGCGACGTAATTAAATAGTTTTCTTCTCTTAACATTCTTCCTCAATTAGGATTGCGAGGTCAAACTACCTTACTCTCATCTTTACAACTAAGTTTTCTTCCCTAACGGCATTGCAGCTATTAGCTGAGATTTTTAGGTTTAAACGCAGAATATGCAGACTGAATGTTAGTCAAATTTTACTTTTTGTGCCTGTATATTCTGTGGTATACAATGGAAAGTTATGTTTTCGGAATGGTTAATTTTTTCGATAAAAATAAATATCACGCCTTGGCGTTATGAACGCAAATAGGATATAAATTGCCTAGTGATACCTATAGTTGGTGAATAGAGTGAAGTATAAAATGTATACACTCATGTAACATTATTTGTACATTCAACGGATATTTTAACGTGAACATAATATCATGTCGAATGTTTTCTTGTATCTTTACTAACGACTATTTTTCTTTACTTTCAGGTGAGTAATGCAATATCCTACCAATTCAAGGGTCTTATTGTTAGTGAGTATTATTTATCTTAATGTTATAAGGTAATTTTCCGTTGATTTTTCTATTCACATATGGATAATTTATCACAAAGATATTCTATATCTCACTGTTGCAATCCACATACAATCATGTATAACTCAATAAGATGTTTATCGATTTTGTGTTGCTTTTACTCGAAATTAACGAATTTACTTCGTCAAATTTCATTATGAAATTAATTTCCCTTGCTCCATTCCTTGTTCCATTCTTGATTCATAATATAAAATGTACTACTCAATGAATTAAAATTGAACATTATTCATTTCTTATTCAATGCATCATATCCAGTGCCAGCGGTTAGTTAATATTTATTATTTCAATGTTATGCATAAATTTAGTTCTTACTAACACTGAAACATAAAAAAAATCTAAATGCTACGAGTACGTAGGTTTGATTCAGATTTAGATGTAGATACTGATGATACTAAGATGTGGGCCGGTAGATGCCTAACGGGCTACCACATACGTTCTCCATTAAGTGATAGAATGAGCGGGCGTTTTTTACTCGTATAAAATAAAATTTAATAAAATATTTCAAAAATGGATATTTCGTATGCTAAATTTACCTATTTCATATTTTCTTCCCGTATTCCATACTAAATTTCAAAGGGCTCCTCTGTTAGCAAATACAATGACTGCTATCTTGACAAAAACGTTAAACTGGCAATCGCAAGGTGCCTAGATAAGTTTAGCTTAATCGCTGGATTTAAGAACATCGGGATACAACGCTCGCAATTGTAAACTCTCGAAACGGAATTTACTTCCGAAAGAAAAGGAGGGAAATGAGATTCTGGACTGGAAGAAAGCACGTGCAGATGGAGGAAGAGATGGATATCGAAAAGTGGAATTAGGGCGCGGGGGATGCTAGAGTCCCTAGGGATATAGAGATAGGAGTGGAAGATGGGGATTGGAACGAATAGAGCGAGTGAAAACGTGCGTGACGGAATGATGTGGGTGAGAGAGTTTTTCTGGAGGCGACTAAAATTAGAAGCCCTCGCTACTGCCGCGCCCCCTATAATCCTCCACCTTCATCCCCCGGCCATTCTCCCGCGCTTTTCATTTGCTACCGCTCACAATGACTATCCCTCCTTTCCGTTCTTTTTTCTTTATGTTTCACCTCTATCAACCCCCCTCTGTCTCCTCACCTAGATCGATTTTTTTATCTCATCTGCCCAAGATTTTCTTTTATCCATAAGTGTCCGTAGAAGGGATGGATTTCTACTCCATTGATCGCTTCGTGAGAGGGAAATGATAAATGTTTTCGGCTTGTATCCCCGAAGGAATTAGCGCGATGGGTGGTTGATCGGATTGTTTTGTTTCAGTGCGATGGTCGTGAGTGAAGTTTTGGTTAGATTTATCTAGGTCTACACGTGTGGACGATCTTATGAGTGTGGCTGGGGGTGCATGCAACAAAGTCTGTTACACTTATCCAGTGCTTTCAACCTATGTTCCGTGGCAAAGTGAGGTGCTGGGCAATATACATTCTTAGTATACAGTAGTAGCATTGCTAAAAGTACTTCGATAACTGAGATCATTTCGTACGTAGGCCCCCACCAGGAATCGAGCCCGGGACCGGTTTCACCGAAGCCGAACGTATTGCCCGCAGCTATCCGGGAGCCCCAAATTTATTTTTCTTTTAATGAGAGTTCGTAATGGAAGCTTTAAATATTATACTCTACGATTTTTCATTTCTTCTCAACTTGAATTTAGAACGATACTAATAAAGGTATAGTTTAGTTTGCCGCGAAGCTTGATTCAATAAGCAGGTGTGCTGTGGAAGACAACTGGTTGGAAAGCACTGCTCTAATCTGACACGGTCTCGCATCGTCGGTGAAAAATGAATATTTGAATCGAATGGATCAAATAAGGTGATCTCATTCACCTTATTTTTCCTGCGGAATTTGTTGGACCTGAGTATTGGTGCTCGTGTTCTACTGCGTCTTCTGAGAATGTACTGTCCTGATTAGGACTGACCTCTGACTGCATCTTTCAAATTAAACCTAAAATTTAATCTCCTTTCTCGTAATGATTACCATCACATCGTAAAGAGGTATCTGAGTTACTCTTATCTGTAGGGAATCCTTAATAAGGCACATAGATTGACACTGGACTTTTCCTCGTTTACGAATGCAGCCCTTGTGGGTAGGATCCTACACAATAGTAATGTACTCATTCCACGTGTATGTTGGTTAAAACGTAAGAAATGAAAACTTCATAATTACGATTCTGCATTACCTTACCGGGATGCGCGAATTTGATTTTGATTTCTTTTATTTTTAATATCAGATCTAGAATTATTCTGAAATCGAATATCGTGAAAGATTAATTGATATTGCATAAGTAGTATAAATATGAGGTGCGTTCAAATTGCAAGAGCTCCAAATTTCTTCTGGAAAAATACTCCAGAAAGTTGAAACTACTGTAAGTCCTCGATGTAATCTCCGTAAAGACACACATTTTCCCCAACGTCGTTTCCATCATTCCATGGCTGCTGAGAGCACTTCATGCTTTCAGCAGCCATGGAATCGCGGCGACAACGTTGTGGAAAAATATGCGTCTACACGAATATAACTTCGACAAGTAATAGAAGCTTCAACTTTCTGGGGTAAGAACTATTACAGAAAAATATTGGAGACCGTGGAACTTGTAAACTCCTAGTTTAATAAAAATTGTTAAAAATAACTTAGGATATGTACTCGGAAATATTTTCCATATATAGATGCGATGGAGAAGGTTGCGACAAGATTGCTGAAGCTGCAGTCTTCTCATACCAATCTTTTAATTTTCTACTCTTTTTTTCGTGACTTTCCCTTCACATTATGATCTCTCTCCGTCTCCCCTCTTCCTTGATGATTTCCCTTACGCGATCCCATTAGCGCTTCGTTCCCGGGGCTAATCAAAGCTACCCTTGCTCGCTTTCGTTCCCTCGTAATAGCCGATCCCCGCCCTCATTTACCACCCATAGGGTTGCGGGAGACAGGGAAAGCTCTTTTTACCCTTTCCTCCCGCCGTGGTCCATCATCATCGCCAGACTTCTTCACTTTGATTACGCCTCCGCCGAACATCCAAACTCATACATATGCGCGCAACTCGTGCACCCCTTCCGTCACGGCAAAAAGATCGGTCCCTGATATTACCATGACCCTTGGAAGTTTTTTATATTTCATCAGAAAGCGCGTATAGAGAAGGATATGATTAGTTAAACCGCACTCACTTCTCCGGAAGCTATTAACGTCTATTCCGTTCCGATGATTTGCTTCGTCCTAATACTCCAACACAGAAGCGGACTCTGCTCACATTACGAGAGTGCTATCGGAACGTGATGAGAGTTCCATCCAGTCGTGTTTAACGCTTAATTTTTCACGATTTGGAATAAACGGACGGTAATGACGGCGGTTGTTCATCGTGTCCGTGTTCCCTAGCTACGCGTAGGATTTTAATGAGTTTACTTGGGGGAGGTCGTATAGGCATACAATTAACCCTGGGCAAACACAGGACCTTCGATGATTGGCTGCGGCTAATTTAATCCGCCGTCGTTCTTATTTGGGAGCGGTCGTTTTGGATGATAATCTCGGCGCTCTATTATCGTATCGTGTCATTCAATCCTCTCATGTCCATTAAATAGATACTCGGTGTTGGAGAGGTTATCAGCAATTTCTTTGGCGGATTGCTTAGCTTAACGCTGGCGATTATAGCCGATAAAATTATCATCCAAACAAAATTTCGGATTGTTTTCGATTAGGAAAAATAATCTTTCTCTCATTAATGGAGCAGGTCGCTGATGGGATCCATCAATCACTGCAGTGATTGTAACTGTTTAATAATTACTCAACCGACTTTTACACACACTACATTACCATTCCATCGCTAATAGAAATGTTCGGGATACGTTCAACGCAAGCGTAGTGGTCGTAGTTATTTTAATATAGGATATGGATTTGGCAGGCGATGAAATAAGTATATTGCTAGCTAATTTGAAAAGTGATTATTTAGTATAACAGCAGAGGAGCTGGATTAATTTGGCATTTTTGCAAAAACGTCCCTTTGAACCTAGATGTTTTACTCAACCATTCAAACCTGAAAACAAAATCGCAACTCCCCTCTGTAAGCATATTTTGGAAATAATACGGCTTATAGCGATATAATTATTACGTAATTATTTTAGTATTATTTTTATTTTAGTTCATTCGTTTCATAGGACGTCTTCGACTTGCTCTAGCATCTAATTGATATTTTGAATACCAACTAACTTCACTGAGAGCTAAGTTAACCCACAATTTGTATTATAACTTACTTAACGATCCTTGACCATAGCCTTTCCTGTGATTTTTTTGTTTTTGTCTTAGTGCTTGATTTAGATCGTTTTTGGTCTGATGATAGTAGGATTTTAACTCCTTTCCGTTCTCTTGTGAGATAATTCATCACGGCTACGCCTGAGAGAATTAGGGTTTCGTTCTTTGTATTAGAAAAGAAGAATCCATTCTCTACGTAGAAATGGAGACCACACGGGAAAACTAAGGGCTCCTATTTAATCGGATGAAAGTAGAATATGATGAAGTGAAGGGAGCGACGATAGAGAGGAAGGTGATATGGAGGCTTAATAAAAAAAAGAACAGTCCTTGACATTCGCCTTCAATCTTTGTCTAGACTATCCATTATCCATCCATCCTCGTGGATATTTTAGAGCTCTTTCCAGCTCTTTTCCATGCATTTGCATTCATCTCGACGAAATTTCTTCAAATCAATTTCTTCGAATCTCCGTGAAACCTCTTAATTCATCCCTTCTTTTTTAGCATCCTTTCCCTCTGTTTTCTCGTGATTATAGCCCAGATTTTCTTCTCCAGGAGTTTCAATTTTGTCCTTTTTAAAACAGGTATATCCTTTGTCTTCTCGCAAAATTAACCATCAGTTATAACTTTTAGCCTTTTAAAGAACTATGAAGATCATGCTTTTTCAAAATGTATCGATGTTGGTGAAAGATTTCTTATTTTGCGTAGCTGTTACATAATGGAGCTAGCTTCGAAGATTTCTAGCTTCCATTATGTAACTGTCACTTTAACTATTAGTATCAATTAATTGTTTGTTACTGCTAATACTTTTACTCCAATATTATTATTACATACTTTCTTTTTTTATTTATGAATAAAATGTTCAGCTCATATACAATTTTTTGTTCATTTTACAGACGCTTTTTGGATTATATTTATTGAAGAAGTGACTCTTGACGAAGGAAATTTCAAAGTTATTTTCCAAGAAAATACCTTCGAGTATATAAAGAGGATTAGTTTCTTCTTGATTCCTTTGATAAAACTAAACAGCTGAACGGTAACACGGTGAGAATCATATTTATCGAGTAATTGGTATGAATCAGATCTAAGAAGTTTAGTTATTGCAAAGAAATAACTGCTTCCACATTCTCGTTCACGATTTCACAAATCTTCTCCAGTGTACAGTTCTATAGAATATGTTATTTAAGACAATTTACGAAGATAACATCAACGGTCGTAATTTTTTGCGGATGCCAAAACGAGTAAAACCTGCAAAGAAGACCACCCTTGTCAAAACTTTGTCTCTCCTGATTTCGCTCCCCCGGAAGGTATTTTCTCCAATTATAACAGACTGGAGAGGATAATTTTACCTTCGCTTTCGAAGATAATGATCCTCGCTTCTTTCGTTCTCTTATTAGAATCGTTTTCACTAACGAAAAGTTAGCCGAAAGCTATCATCCCAAACTCAACCAATTATGCATCACTTCGAAGACGCTTTCCCCTTTGGAATTTACGTTTCCTATCAAATTTACGAATTTGACTCTTCAGCATCTTTTCAAGCTTCGCTGAAGTTTTCATTTCCAGCCTTCAAAGGCAGGAGATTAATTTTCATTAGGTATTTTACAGAATTGATTTAAAAATCCATTGAATAAGGCCTTTCTAAAGATATTTTCTCTCAGGTTTTAGGGCCATGATGCGAAAAATACGTAAAAATCACGCATGTATTATTTTTGGCTGCGGAATACTTACTTCTCTGATTCGCAAAACTCCTCACCTTTTCCTTTCCTTAAGTACATATTTCCCTTCAATCTTCTCCATTCGTTCCCTAATATTCTTCTACGTTTTTCTCTCCATAATCTCCCTCACGAATTTAAGCCAGATTAACCTCTACCTTCCTCTTCCTTGCGGACCAATCATATTCTTTATCTATCCTTTCTGTATGTTCAAATAAGCGTAAAACATCCATTACATGCTGTTCGCGGTGTTTTTCTTTCAGTTCACATCAACTCAATGCTCAGTCTTTAGTAAGAGACTCTGTATCCTGGTTTTGCCATGAACGGTTGCCATTATGGATTCCATCCGCATTTAATTATCATTTGCATATGTACCCTGCAAACCGCCACATGGTGTATGCCAAGGTGTATGAGGCACCAAACTCCCTAAATAACATTTTGGTTAGTTTGCCTTTTACTCTCTGGAAAAAGAGACCAATAATAGATATCTGTTCTTGCAATAATCTCGCGAAATGTCTTTGACACCTGGCTTTGAAAATCGCGCTGGGAGAGGGAATCACGATTCTGCGTATTTAATTAGATAAATTACAACTTTAAAAGTTCTCGAAAAGCTTGTGCCTATCGGTTTTACACCTTTAAGAGATTCCTAGCCAAGGGTACTCCGATCGGTTCTACGGTGAGACCTCGCTTAACGCGGGGGATACGTTCCAATAAGTTTGAGCACTAAACGGAACAGCGTTAAACGAAGTCGTCTTAGTACGTAAATAATGGGGAGATGTAAAACAGAATAGAGAATAAGAAAATATATCAGTTTTTGTTTCATTTTTGACATTTGTTGTTCAATAAGTCTTTTTTACATTAATTACAAATTTATTTCTGATATCGATTTGTGTGAGGAAGGCTCTTCCTCATTTGACATCAAACATAAACAGTCATCTAACGTCACTAGCATTTTCCTGTTTTGTTCAAGCTGCTGTTTATAGCAAGGCATCGCATCAATTACACTTCGTCTTGCCATTGTATGTACTTCTATCAACATTTTAATCATTCTGTATAAACTGACCGTTATGTTGGCTAAATTTCCGTTATATTGGCTAAACTTTCTTTTAAAAAATCCGTTGAAAGTTCCTTTTTTTTCCACATCTTCAGAAATGCTAATTAATTTGGATTAGCAAAGTCATGCGCAATTTCTGAAGATCCCAACACCGCCTTCGATTTCGGAGAATAACAATAATACCGTGTAATACTGAAACAGCGTAAAGCGGAGCAGCGTTAAGCGGGGTCTTAATGTATTGAAAAACCCAAATTTCACTACCTTACAACAAGATATTTACACTTTTAATATGCAACTACTCTCTCCTTTTTAAATTATTCTTAAAGTTCAGCCACTAGCCAATAACTACCCGCCAAAACGCTAACTATATTCACACCACTTGGAATCCCTTACTGCATTCTTCCTTTAACAGAGACCATTCTACCCAAGCAAATGAAATTTTCCGTCAGTTCAATATTTCCTCAAGAGTTCGTCATTCGATTCGATCAGTTTAGCGAAGACAACATTCTTTGTTTTAGCAACGTTTACTCTCAGACCCCTTGTCTCTACAAACACCCTTACTCATTTTCTTTAATATTTACGATATCCGATTTCCTCTAGTCGTTCTGTCGATTTAGGTTCTCATTTGTTTTCCGTGCTATCCCCATCAACAATGTCAGGTGTCTTTGGAGACTTCGGATTCTTTTTTTCGCATGGGTTCAGCTGGATTCGATGCGAGCCTATCTTAGGTTCTTCTTTCCGGCACATTTCCTCACCCCGTCCTTTCGCTCCCTTCCCAAATAATACCTTCGTTGCGTCCCGTTGCATGCACCTGATCCTCTTCCTCCAACTCATTTCCCTCTCTCCTCTCTTATAAATACTACGTAGCCGTGACATTCTTCCCTTACGTAACGGCCTTTATCTCTTCCAACTTGCTAGTATGGTTTGGAGGCTGTGAGAAGTGACAAGAGGTATATTGCTCCAATGTCTACACCGAGCGGCTAACGTCAATATTTGCATTCCTCCACGAAACACTCATTCTCATTGTGCTGCTCCACTTTCTTTCGCGGAATTACTAGGAATACGAAGTTGTTTCTTCAACACTCCCCCGGGGCTTTTACATATTCAGGTATGCTTCGTTGGGGATAGTTTCGCAGTGTTTCCTGTGTCTCCACAGTCACCACAAGGGTGATTTCCTCTCATTTCTTCGAATTTTGCTTTTTTCATTTTAGTTTTACGCATGTTTTGTTACGGATGATATTCTCTTGCGTAACGGACGAATCGTGCAGGATATTTAGCGAGCATATAGGAGCAACGGGAAACAAAGATATCATTATGAACGACGCTCATTTAACCTTAGCCTTCTAATTGCCTTTTGTATTACAGTGATTTTGGTCCTTCATAGTAGCATTTTCCTTGAAACGCATATTTGAAATCCTGTTATGACCTTGCCTTCACAACATAAGGACAGTTTTTTGGTAGTGACGATGTCTTTCTATTTGCCATGTACTAGTAGTTTTTGTAACTATCAATTACGTCGGTCTCGATAGTAATTCTCGATTGTAATAGTGTCTTTCTATTTGCCATGTACTAGTAGTTTTTGTAACTAACAATTACGTCGGTCTCGATAGTAATTCTCGATTGTAATAGTGTCTTTCTATTTGCCATGTACTAGTAGTTTTTGTAACTTCCAATTACGTCGGTCTCGATAGTAATTCCTATACATAATTTTCTCCAAAAATTCTCACAATCTTTGGAGAAAATTGTGAGTGCACAGTTTGGCAGAAGATGGAGTGCTGTAGGATGTACCATTCTAACGCATATAATTATGCTACCTAATAACGCTGAACAGAAGCTAATTTCATAGTTTTCTTTTTTCTTCAAATTGCATGGCATGGTACTGATCTTTTGAAGTATATATGAATCGACCGATTTCATTTTTACAAATATGGAACAAACTGACGTTCACATATTTTTAACAATAATTTTCTGCAATTTGTGAAATATTCATCACTTCCTCAATTCAAAAGAAGCGGGCAAGATGTAAGTAGTATATTTTGAAACAAGGACAAGGTTATAATTAAAGTGAGCGATTTCACGCAAAGACGCCACCTAAGTATTTATGCTGAGATATTTTTAGTAACGAATCGTATCTATCAGGACAATTGCGAAGCTTCACGCTTAAAACTATATCTTTGAGTTTCACGTATGATAAAATGAAACACTTAAAATTTTGAGGAGATAGGGAACTAATGTATTGTAAAGTTATATCAGGTTTCAGGCTATTAAATCGTATTAATGGCTCTCTTGCGTCTTTCCGTGGAGGATTCTAGATTAGAGTAGATGTATATATACATTCACTCGTATAGAAATTCTATATTCATTCCAAGACGTAATTTAAGTCAGATAGGAAAATCATCTCAAACGTTGAGAAAATTAGCAAAGTTCTCATGTTATAGTGTGGATTTAAACTGGAGGCAAGCGCTTCCCGTAAAAATCTCTGTTTATCTCCTTCCTCGAGTTGAAACTTCTACAGAGTAAACACATTTCGAGCAGAGGAACTAATTTTATTTAAATATTTCGCGCAAGGGAAAACGATAAAGATTTACAAAGTAGAGAGACTGCCGAAGTTTTGATTGGATTGCGTGATCATCGGGGGAAGACTCCAGCATGAGTGTCAATCTACTAAATTCCAGAAAATAATTCTCGAATGCCATCTATTTCGGAAAACATCTCAATTTACTTTTCACAGTAAAAGCAGCCAAATAAATTGCTATTTTTATGCGTGAGTGTGTTTTAGAATAACCCTGGCAAAGGAAGAATTAGTCCTCGTTGTGACATAAAGGGTGGGGTAAGTTACCAGGTAACGAAGGAAAGGCTATGAATAGGGAATATTAGGGCACATGGACCTGCCGAAATGTAGAACACTTATGTATGTGGGTAGTCATGATAGCGCTGCGTTATTTCGGAAATCGAAGATAATTCTTCCCGGAATCATAATTAGGCGTACGCCAAAATTGTAAGAGGGGTCGTATACTTAAATATGCATGTTGCCAACTGATTACCACCTTATTTTAATCGTTAGCTGGAGTGGGCAACAATGATCTCTGTTGTTTTTGATTATGCTGTGCCCGCGTAAAAGCCCGAGTGTCCTTCAAAGCCTTAAACGAGGGGTTCACCCGTTCACCAAATGAATGTATTCCCTGAGTGAAATAAAACACAATATTCTCCGCCTTGATACGGTGGCAGTAGTAAGATCGAGAAATTATATAATTGAAAAACGGACATTTGTTTCAGAAATTGACTGAAGGCCGCAATGAGCAATAAGAAAGGCCAGGGTTGGCATGAAGGTCGCAGATTCCCTCTGCCTTAACCGGATCCGTGTTCGCTTGCTGAAACTGAAGGATAGCGAAATAATCTTCTTTATTCGAAATAATGGTCGTTAGTACCATCTCCATTTGTCCTAGTTTTGCTTCAATTCAGAGCAACTCTTTGTTCTGCCTCGCATTTGACGTCAAAATCATATCATGTACATTAATCGTTTTATACACTCACAGCGAGCACTTTCCCAACTATAAATATATTCCTTCTGTGGAAAGAACGACTAGTCCGAAGATAGATATGAAGGAAAAAATCATGTAAGTTGACGTCATTGGAATGAGTGATATGATTGGAAAGGATTTCTTTGGGAGATCTGAAGTGATGGCGAACATTGATGTCTCTGGGGAACGCGAAGCTTCCAAAAACACCCCAGTAAAAGATTGGGATGTTGAATGCGTCAAAGTTTCTAGGCCATGTGAATTGAGGCTAGACTAAATTTTCACGTTCTTGAGGCGTCATGTCATCCCTTTCGAGGAACAGGGTTTAATGTCCAGCGTTACACTTCACGGATCATCGCCGCCATGTATCTGTTACTAAAGTATTTCATGGTATAAATATTCATAAGTAGCCTTTTCATCGCTAAAACCGTTTTCTTTTAAAACGCTTATCACAGAGCAAAGAGAGATTGGCTATAGAAATATAAGATTTAAGAGTTAAAATATTAATATAACATCGCCCGAAGCTGGAATTTTCGATATAAAATTAGGGAAATCGTCACAGAAAGAGTCCATTGTTTTTACATTAATAAGTAAAGGTCCTTCTGGTGTTTTTTTAATAAGAACTTTTTATTATTTTCAATCAGTAGGCCTGAGATGGCTTTATACTGAAAATATTCCAGGTATCCATTTTCCATTTCTTTCCACATCTTTCCTCTTACTACATCATCTGATTATGTATTAGAAATTCATACATCTGTAAAACAACTCATTATGTTCATTCGCTTTCCTTATATTTTTTTTCTGATATTGTCGATATCTAATTCTTCTGTTAATTTTTAACGCCTACTTTTGTCTCGTTTCGCGAACCTTTTGCCACACTTTTCATCTTCTACACTTTTATGCTTTTACAGCAACCGTTGTAAGAGTACTTATTTAGCTACAGTAAAGAAACTCGCACTTAATAATTTTGTGCTGTCTCTTCTTGCTCCGTATAGAAATATCCGAATAATAGAATCTGAAGTGTATTTAACTCGTTACTCACATACCAAATTTATCATATTCTATACTGGACCCCCAAGCAATGCAAGTAGCAAACCTGATTTAAGAATATCCTCTGAATATCAAGTATTTATCTCACTACTAATTTAACACTATTGCTTTAGTTTTCATTATTGATATTACTACCATAGTCTTAAAATAATACGTTGTCATTATTAACCATAAATTTCTTTTATTAAATTATTTTCATCGTTTGTGAAGTTATTATTGTAGTAGTATAGTTAAAAGTGCTTCGACTGCTTCAGTCATTTCGCACGTAGGCCCCCACCGGGAATCGAACGCGGGACAGCTTTTGTCGAAGTTGAACGCGTTACCCACTTGGCTGTCCGGAAGCCCAAAGCTATCATTATCAAATTAATGATTATTAGATATTTATTAAAATCGAGGTACCGCACCGTGGTTGTTTAATCTTCAGATTTCCGTTTTTGCAATTCTTGTGAATAATCGGCACTTTGGCTACAGATTTCGGCTACTGTTCTGTGTACATGGCTGTAGAATCTACAATTTTAGTAAGATGTCATTTGGATTCGTCGTTTCGTACTTTGATGCAAATAATCATTATCGCTTTCTGATTCTTGCTTAAGTTTCGCTCTTAACTTTCGATCCAAGTTCATCGAAATAATCTGAAAAATCTTATAGAGAAAGCAAATGCGTAATGTCTTCTATGGAATGCAGTTTATCGCTTCGGATACTTTTCAATCCAATCATGTCTATCCAAGGAAAGATACCGGAAATTTGCGATTCATCCCATTTTTCTGGCATGAATTTACTTAGAAGCCAATAGAAATAGACATCGGTTGTATGTTTCAATACACACAAATGTTACGAAAAGCGACAGCTTCCAAAATAAATACGGCTCGAATTTTAAGTATAAGACCATCCTCAGAACGTTTCTTTCTACCTGAAATCCGTAAGATTTTGCTCAAGGAATCAGTTTAGCATAAAAGGGCCTCAGTTGGATTTGTCCATAATCATCCCTCCATCGATTCGACTTTAAAGGAGGGAAGAAAGAGGGTTAGGAAGGAAAGATCAAAAAGGGAATATGGCGCGGAAGAGAAGCAGATTCCTACGACGCATAAATTCGGCCGTTTTATTTTAGTCTTTCGAATGACTCCCGGTCATTTTTAATCTCCAGCGGCTCCCGATCGCTTTGAAATCTTTACGACTTTGTTCTCTCACATACCCCATCTCTTACCAGAAGGCGCACTCCCATGCTCATGGAGATATCTGCAGAAAAAAGATCCGATAAAAAACATTTTATGAAAAAGCTTGACTTTATGGAAAATGGCTGAAGGAAACGTTTAAATTATTACTAACGTTTTAAATGTTTTGTAAGAAATGGACTTAGTTCATGCTTTTTAGTTTGGTTGTGTGTTTTAGGTGTGTTTCTGTAGGATAAACTTCACGCGAGTGGTTTACAGACAAATATATGGTGAATCCGCGAGGAAAAATCTGAATCGGCCCCTACGAATCATGGGTTCGAGCCTAGAAATTCCCGGAGGTCAAATTCCCCTTAACAATATACTGTGGTAATTATTAGAAAATAAATTAATACTTTATTCGATGTAAAGGGGATGTATCCCAATGAGTAATGATATTAAGATGAAAGAACTATACTGTAAATGAATATAAAGTTAACCGAATATCTTTCAAGCGTTGTTTCGGCAAGATAGCATTTCATTTTATAAATTATCATATCTATTTGACTCAGAAATGAAAGAGAAAAAGTATGTCGTAGACGGCAATCAATCCCGGGTCCCCCACTTTCCGGGCAGATGCTCTGGCCGTCTAAATTCAAGCATGTGAACCATGCATTTTTCATTGCTCTATTCGAAATTATACAACAAAAACAAAAGATAAGAACATTTAGGTATCTTACGAATCGACAGCTCCAATGCTAAGGAAGAATTAAAGATTCCTAGCAACCGTGTTATTCACAATTAAGTATTGTGTAACGTTAACTTGATTTGGTATATACGTAACATTTCCGGATCCACGAGAGTATTATTTATATTTATTTGGAGAGTATTTAAGGTAACAACGCGATAAGGCTTGCACTGAGGAAAAACCCAAAACATAAACGGTCGTAAAAAAAAGTCAGACAAGACCGGGACTCAAACTAAGATCTTCCACTTCCAACACGTGGATACGGCAACCGCCCGGTAAGTGGAAGATCCTGGATCAAGCTCCGCTCCCTTAAAATTTTTTCTCGTTCGTTTATCCTTTGATTTGAGCGCGTTCGCTATTCAATACTGTTCTTATATAATGCATTCTCTGTTAAACTGCTTTGGAAATTTAGTTACTTTAGACGCAAATTTTAAATCAAAAGTTTGAAGGAAATGCGTATTTTTGGAATTATTGCTGATACAAATGTTGGAATTCATCAACTTCCCTCGCCGAAGGGAGACCGCCGCAGCAGGCTGTGAAGCTCCCCTATTTTTATCATTTAATTAGTCTGCGGTACTAAAGAGTTTCGGAGATTCGTTATTGAATTTTATTGCTCACAAAACGATCCCTCAGTTAAAAAAGTGAGCCTGTTCGCTTATCCCGGGATACACAAAGTCCACGTTCATATCATTCCCTTTTGATACATCAGTTTTTCGATACATCCGATAATTTTGTAATTTGAAAAAATTTTCCCCTCGGCGAATGGGAAGTTGTCAGTCCAGTAAAGCGTTACTTCAGATTAAATCAAATGAAACGTCCGCTTTTAGATACAGGGAATATTTTTTGATGTTTTGAAAAACTCGCGATCGGGGTAGTTTCATATAGAGGAGAATTTCAGCGAATTATTCCGATGACGGGACATGCTCTCGTTCCTAAATATCCTTTAATACGTCGGCGGAAATGCCCATGTACTTTTTGTCACTATTTCAATGTCAGGTCTAGGACCTTCCAATAAGGCGACTTTCCCGGGTATAACAACGAGTGTCGGAAATTGATGAGCCTTAATTTGATAGGCTTAATTGCCTCGACGAACGCTAGATTATTGCTAGATGAAGTACGCTCGGTTACAAAGGCGGCATACGTATGATCAGTTTAAACACGCTCTCCCAAAACCGGCCTTAATAATCTAACTAGCTTATCTGTGACGTTGCACACGAGTTGTAGCGACAACAGCTCGTGTATCCTGGCGTGAATAATACCGAAACACATTCAGAGACGAGAGGAAAAAGGCGCCGCTTAATGGGAACTTGTATGGAATGTATCGCCGGTGATTCAATGGGCTCGCATGCGAAATACTCTAAGTAAACGTGCATGACGTTCCGCGCCACTTGAGCGCGTTTTAATCTGTGCTTTCAAGTACCCGTCGATCGATGATTACCTTGTCATTAGTTCTCGATCCAATAGATGGATACAACGAAGGGATTTGCGAAAGGTAATGAGAAATATTTTATCTCGTGTTGCTTCCATCTACGATAGATGCGCCTGTCACACAACGAAAATCTGCGCTTACCTTAAGTGATCAAATATATTCAGTTTATCTCTCAAGTAAAATAAGATCAGCGGATTTTCATTAGATACGTACCACCGTATAAGTTATACGCAAATGTCCGTACTATAAAATATTATTTCAGTCTTAGTGCTGCCATCAAAGCCTGCATTACCTGATCATTGTCTATCGACTCCTATTCAAATTCAAGATGATTATAGATATGTGGCATATGAGAATGGAACACCAGCGTCCATATAGACAACTTTGCGAATCCTTGATCTATTCCACTTACATTACAAAAGAAAAAAAATACTTCCTACAATCATTTAAGTGCATAATTTTATATGCTAAAATCATATTGAATACAATTTATATACTTTAACATAAACACATAATGCAATATCGACCAAAAATGTATACCCATTGTATCTCTTTTTGAAGAAATTATTTTCATGTGAAAAGAGTAACTAACTATTACCAACACCAAAGAGAACAGCCATTGTTTATTCTATTCTATGACAAACTTTTTGAAGTCAACATTTGACACATTCTGCTAACTTTGGTAACTCATGCGTTAACAGAGAAGAGAGTAAACAAAGTTATTCTCTTCCGATAGGTTCTTTCGAAATCTTTGCTTTTTTGCAAGTTTCTATATTCCTTTAATCATTTAAACATAATAGTTCATAAATAGAACAAAGATTTCGTATGAGGTCGTTAACAATAGAACCATGTAAAAAGAAATTCGCTCATTAGCAGAGAGCTAAATAACCGGAATGTATCAAAATATAAGTTAATACCGGACTTCCTTAAATGATTATGAGGAAGGGAAACGAGTTAGGAGACTGCTGTGTGTAAATACGGTTGGTGGTAAACGAAAGATTTCGCAGTGACTTGAAAATGTGATGAAGTAAAGAGTGCTGAGCAGAGAAAAGACAATTTTAATCTCTTTGGATGGGATCTCCTTCGGAGGATAAACGAAATAAGTTTCCATCATTTTTACTAAATTTACCATAAATAATATTAGGGAAAACAAAGATCACTGCAGGAATAATCCTGGTAGGGAACACCATTCCTAACTTAACCTTTAATTATTTATGTAACTGTTTTAAAAATGCATTTCTATTTAATAGATTCATGTATTTTCTTCTCGAGATACGTTGATGGTATATCAGAACCAATTTTATGTTGGTTCCGTTCTTTCTATCAAGATTAAAACTAAATTTGTTGATGGGATGAAACTAGAACTGGAACTAGAAATTTCAATTACGAAGGAGTTCATCAGAGAGGTCTTAGAATTCGTCAACAAGTCAACGCGAAATTTGTTGCCCTTATGAGAAAAGCGAATCCACCTAATTATATCTTCCTATTTCATTTCCCATCACAAAACTCTATCCGACCGCCCTTTTGCTCCGCACAGGACAATCCCCAAGAGCGACGTGATCCCGCAGTAGACTTGCGTGGCTAATCATCCGAGCGTGCCCTTTTCCGTTGAAGACAAAAAAGGGAACAGGGTGGAGCGGTAAAATAAAAGCCCCATGACCTGATTTTGGCGAGCTTTCCTCCTTATCCGATCCGTCTTTCTGGTGGCACCGTACGAAAACCGATTCGGCGTATCCCGGCAAAATTGGCGCCCCGTTCCATAAAAGGACTCACATATGGGCGTGGACCGTTCCATATTGCTCTTCCGCCTCTTTGCTCCGATCGCCCAAATCATCTTGCGCCTTTCCTAATACTGTTATACTTCTTATTTCACCTCCTTCGTCTGAGACTTGGTGCGGTCCTTTTAGACTCACAAGTGAAGTAAAAGCACTCGGGAAAAGCATGGCGAATTTATTTCGTGCTGGCCAAGGAGCTTCTTAAAGGATACTCGGATATTGTTTATTGATATTAAATTGATTTTATGCGGGGCAGCACGCAGCGTTTTCTACAAGCAGTGGAGAAAATTGAATTTTACGCATTCAGAAGAGATGGATGTTTGTGTTTCTTCTTCATAGGACGAAATTACGGGGAGAAAAGTGTTGATTGGTTTATAGCTGACGAAAATTACGTAGTCGAGAAATAGTAACCCTGGATGATATTTATAACTGGGAATAGATAACTTCATGTAACAAAATATTATGTAATATTGTGCAACATATGATTATTTTGTATCGTATTTTACTATACATTTTTTACTTAATTTGCAGTATCAGATTTTTACTTAACAGTGGGAGTTGTTGTGTAGGTAGGTAGGATAGTTTTAGGCTGCAAATAATCCAAAAACTTACTCTAAAAGCCACTCACTTCTAATGGCGTTGAATTTTTGCAAATGAAATGAATTCTCACAGAGAAAATTAGCTCCCGGTAAAATTAGGTCTCGTTCGATGTACGGAGTTGAGTTCCGTCGAATATACTTATTTTGAACACTCAGAACTCAATTAAGTGTAAGGAGTACGATTTAATTATTCTATTCCTTAGTTTGCTAAATTTTTAGACTATGTCCTTTGACTATCTCGCTATTCCATCATGGGTTTCCATATATAAATACATTACTGTATTGTAATTCAGATGATTTAAATTTACTAATTTTAAAGAAGTTTGAAGAATTAATTATTAAATTAATTTATTATTAATTAATTTTAAAGAATGATGCATAGACGTAATATAATTCTTCCGATAATACCATTTCTCTTTTTAGGCTTTTCTTATTTCGAATTATGATTTCAAAGTCTGTTGAATTTACGAGACTCCGTTGTTTTCTCAATCAGTTTTTCTACATTAATTAATGTCTTGATTCACCTCATACTTCAATGGAATTTTGAGGAGCGCACCGTTTAATCTCACTCACTACGGATATCCCTTAAAGTTGAATCCGTGATTTAAACCAACTCTGCACACATACCCGCACTTTTCCGAGTACGTTTCGGCGCACTTTCCCTTCCAACCAATCAGGAATTTCTTTCAATTAGCAAAAATATCGACAAAATTCCAACGAGACAATATATTTTCTGGATGCGGATTATGAAATTCGCTGCGCATGGGGCTCATCTCCCTGAGTAACCCTATAACGGAAAAAGGATAACGGGGAGCTTTTCCACCGGTAAACTTATTGAAAGCGTTGCTGCAGCAACCCCGTAAGTCTCCAATCAAATCTCTCCTCTATCTCTGTAATGCATCGAACGGGAGTTGCTCCTCGGGAAAACGTAGCTATCGATCGAGCGGCACCTCCTACCGCCCCCTAGAGAATAGGAAATAGAAGAGTGCCTCCTATTCCTACCTCTCATCCAAACGGAAATAACTTCGTTAAATTATCTCGGAGCGTCGGGCTTCTCTAACGCAATTTTCTGGTTTCATTATTTGCTCACCCGATACGGCGGAAGGGAAATTGTTTTAGCGCGCATTTTATATTTCTCGCTTTCGCCAAACTTGTGTCCGAAATGAAGATAGGATCTGGGATGTCGATGCATATTTGTCTTGGGCCGCGCGTGGGATGGTGAATGGCGTGGTTTACCCGCCTGCGTGACGTTTTGGAATGTAAATGCTTTCTATAACTGCGGAATGTTGGAGGTGAAAGATTTTTCAACGCTTGTGGGCGGAAATTTTCTCTCTTTTCGCAAAAGTGAAACACTAATCGCATATAGCCCGAAAATGGATCGAGTTTCCAAAGAAATATTAACGAATTATTTTTTATTTGTAAAGTTATCGGCCTAAAGGCTGGTTGGAACCTTATCCCCTTAGGAATCAGAATCAGCAAAGTGAGGTTCACTAGGCAAGATAAGTAGTGAGGCAGTTCTAATGAATTTCTCACTGATAATGCTACGAGAAGAAAAAATCAACACAAGTGTAGAGATTTTATCTCATCATTTTTCTTAAAATTCATTTAGGAGTGACTAAACTTAATTCCAATGTTCATAATTCGTCAGTACATCTCATATTATGCCGGCTTCGGTGGCGTGGTGCTACGCGTGCTGGCGTAGCAACGCAAATGTCCCGGGTTCAAATCTCGGTCAGGGCATAGTTGTCTATGTTCGTCCTTACCAGGTAAATTGTTAGAGTGGTCTCATAAAAAAATCGCGAAAGTAAAGACATGATTAACATTATATTATTAAACTAATCTAATCTATGACCATGAACTAGACTAAGACAAAGCTAAAGGAAAAATAGATTTCTCTCTCCTATTTGGATTTGTCAAACGAAAACAATCTTTCTTCCATTTAACATGCATGAACACATTTATTAATCATTCCTTATTAAGGATAAACAATTAGCTGAGGATTTGGTGGTACTCAAGTTAAATGTATATTTAAGTCAAACGATTATACCATTAAATATTCTATGTTGGTATTCCATTGCTAAATTTTAATCGCATTTAATAAATCGAATGCCCGACACTTTCCGCTTTTGTTCTCATTGATATTCTACTATTTTTATGGTGGTGTCATTGACTCTATGGATAAGAAGTACGTTTGACGCTGACGCCGTTTGGTGTGTATTTAAAAATGTCTCGGGTTTTCGAGTCAAGTAAATCGTTGCCAAGGATTCACCTAACCTGGTGGAAAACCCGAGAGGACTTTATCCACAGTATACACCGGGATAGCACGCAATACTTCATATGTTTCATATTTTTCAATTGGTCTAGTAAATGCTCGAACACGATGCCGACGTTCACCGATTTACTAACGGATGTTGGTGTCCTACGTTCAAGTTCAGCGGTACCTACTCGTATGTGTTAAAATATTTTCAATTAAATATCTTTTAAGATATAATCCACCGGTAAAGAGCGTTTGGTGTATACGTTTGTTTGTATCAAGTAACATCAAGTTAAAGTACTCTGTAATTTTGTACCTATTATTTGACTACGGTGATCATATACACCTCGTTGACTTTATTCTACGAGCCACATTACTAATATTTATGTATTTATTTGTATTTTAATGACTTAAACTTTTTCTAGATTTTCTTCCTGCTGAAAAGCAACAAAATGTGATTAACAAAGAGAAAATGCATTTACTACCTTTGTTAAAAAATTCTCTAATTTTTCCTGCCATCATATTCAGGTTCAATTTTATAGTGTTTGCTGTCGTGAATCATCTACTTTTATCCTTCAATGGACATGGTTTCTTAATCTTAAGCACGAAAGTATCTGCTATTAAAAAAATTATTTTATACAAAATTAGGCATCGATCTTTTATCGAAATTCTGCAGCTGTTGACGACTTCGTGAAATGAATTTCAGTGTTCACTTGTTCAAACTCCTCCAATTTAAGTAATATTTAAGGATAATTTAAGTAATATTTAAGGATAATTTAAGTAATATTTAAGGATAAATCAAGTAATATTTAAGGATAAATCAAGTAATATTTAAGGATAAATCAAGTAATATTTAAGGATAATTTAAGTAATATTTAAGTTTTCCCTTCAACAATTTTCGGTCGCTTAAGGCTTGCTTGTGTTGCAAAATTCGTTTGAACATTATGCAGGTTTCCCCCTGAATGATTTAAGGGTTTATTTTCCCTCAGACTTTCAAGGTTTTCCCAATTCATCCCATATTTCGATTCCATCAACTGCGTCACGTTTAACCGTTTAATTCTCTTTTTACTTTTTTGTAATAAATCGCGAAACTGAATGCAAAGTTAATTATCCAAGCTATTAGTTGATTAATTCCACGAATAATCTGTTCTGAAACTTCTACTACAGGTGTAGTTACAAGCTGGCTTGCATTCATGCGTCCCCCAGGGCAGTAAGGTGTTCTGTTACATAGTAATTAATTTAACGGGAGCTTGAATTCTCTGTATTGTATTTTAAATGTGATGTGAATCTTTGACTGTTCAGAGCAATGTGAATTTTGGACTTGCGCCAGTTAATTTGGCTTGGATCTAAATTTCTTTATATAAGTTAAATTCTTCGAATATAATAATGAATCGGTGATGTGTCGAAACTATGCTGGTGTCTTTTCCAGATATGAGTGATTTATGGTGACCAGATTTCAGAGCAGTGAAAGAGGCTCTGTATATTAGTTCTTGGAATATGAGCAACCTGCAGAGTCCTCTGGTTGAATTGAATCGAATTCACGTATTCGAAACCATATGATCAGATCAGATTATTTAAAAGTCATTGTGTCATGGAAATTACTAACTTAAATACTCTTTACACCGTCACCTCTTTGTATTGTAAAGAGAGACCACGATTTCGGCATAAAGAAACAGTTACAGATAGGTAATGTTAATCTATTCCTTTTTTCCATGACTACAAAAGAGCCGGACATTACTGATCCAAAGTTGCTAAAGCGCGTTCCGGTTGTTCTAGTCATTAACGAGGGCTTAAAAATCAAATCCTATGTATTATTCTCCTTTAAGCGAAAATATTTTCATGCCAGGTCACCTTTGTGTGGAATCCACGATCGGACGAAATTAATCACGAATCATGGTTCAAATCCTAATATTTTCACTATCCGTACTGACCAGAAAAACTGGAATGCAATATAGCTGAGCTGTTTGTGCAAAAGCATGGTGGTCCCGCCTTAATCGGAAACTCCGGTCACTGTATAGAAGGGATCCCCAATCTATTTTGACCGTCTACCCCATCCAGAATTTCTCAACTATTTCCCAACCCAAATATACATTACTGCTGTGTAATGATGATTGGAAAAGCAAGGAGGACCCTTTCATGTTTTTCTAAAATATTCAGGCGCGTAGTCAAGGAGGTTCAAACTCCTCCCCCCATGAGAACAGAGCCAACCATAGACGAAAGCATGCGAGACGATGGCCACTCGCAATCCCTGGAGATTCGCAGTGTATACTCGTTAAAATCAATCAGTTTATATTTTCAATAGATTTTATGCGAACTATTCCTGCCCCTGGATTGTATGGCAGGCAGTACAGTGTTTCCTTCATGGTTCTAAGCCCCCCATGGACAAATCCTGGCTACGCCCCAGAAAATATTCATTTCATCCATTATTCTATATCATATATACATCATACGCAAATACTCCTCTGAAAAAATAAAAGACTGGAAATATTTTCTCGCTGCACTAAAACGTATTTAGTCGTAAATTATATTATTGATTTTGATAAATGTGCCCTCGCGGGCCCTCAGTCCAACACTATTGGATCGGATAGAGTAATACCATAAATGATCAGCATTTCTCGTTTGTTGCCCCTTTAAGAAGGCATTCCAGAAGTGAAAGAAGGTGATCACAATCCAGTTTTTGACATCTCCTAAACTTACGACTGCGATGGAGAGACCTCAGAATGGCTCAATCCCTTCTCCAAGTAGTAATTTTATGCTACCATCAAATCACTGTTATAAACAGAATCTTTTGGCTCTCGAAGGCGGAGAATGGCCGTCGCATATATGCTCGAGTCGCCATGTTCACGAGTCCCACGATCCAGCTTTCATATCCTTCCTCTCTCTTCTTTTCCCTCTCTCTTATCTCTCCCTCCACTGTCATCCTCTCTCTCCCATTTCCCATTCCTCTGCTTTTCCTCCTCCCCCACAACAGGATTCCCTTATCTCTCGGTTTTATTACCCCTAAACGCCATAGTCTGACAGAACATTTCTGTGAGGTCCCACGAAGCGCTTCGAGGAACCAAGTTTTTTGTCTCTCGGGCGTCTCCCGGTAAATTACGAATGTCGCTGCAATAGAGTAGTTTTCTGATCATTTTGTCACCTCGCTCTCTCACAAAACATAATATGTTCAGCGACTACTGATGCAAACCTAATTTTATCCCCTACGGGGAAAGGTGGGTTAATTGACTTACACGCATTATACCCACTTGTTCCCTTTCTAAACTGTCTTTCACCTCGTTTATTCTACCGTACTTTCCCATCTCACGTACATTCTTCTCATAATGGATGCCCCTCTGTTTTTGTTCTTTTTTCCGTTTCTAGCGCTGTGCCCGAGCAGACAACGTTTGGAAAACTGAATACTCGCACCGCATTTAGATTTGCTTTCAACAATTTGCTGGTACAATACCTCCGGATAAAACTATATTGATTGTATTTTATTGACATAATACTCTTTTTTCAGTAATTATACTGAAAATGAAGTGATCTTTCGTCAAATACAATATGATTGTACAATTTTATACTATTATGCGTATTTTAACCTTATTAAACATACAATACGTCACATTTTCGTACCATACATATAAATACATTACATT